>PVLA01003962.1:0-192486 GCA_004027455.1 Hydrochoerus hydrochaeris | reverse complement strand
CCCCTCCTCTCCTCTCTTTGAGATCCTCCTGCCTCAGCCTCTCAGAATGATTACAGACATGTGCTATCAGGCTCAGCAAGGTTTTTTTTAAACTGACAATCTGGGGAAGGAGATCTAGATTGTTAACCTCTCTTGGCTGTAGATAAGAGGCCAGGATGATGCAGAGCTGGGGATAGGATGGTGACATAAGAGAAGGTCACTGCTGCTTCTGAGTTGAGATTGTATGGTTAACAATCTGGAAATTTTATGTAAACAGGACACAGTGGCCCTGGGGTGTCATGATAGGATTTAGGCAAGATTTCACACTTGATTTTAACAAACAGGCCAAGGGATTAAGTCAAGATTTCAACACACACTCAGGTATGTGAAACTGTCTTCTCTCTCCAACCTCCAGCCATTATAATTAAATTTAGGAGACTAGAAAATAACAGTTGAAAGCAGGTTATGGTCTGAGGTTAAAAAGTAAAAACACCAAGAATGCCCTCTCCTTCTCATCATTCCCACGGACCCTTCTGAGAGGGAAGGAGCTCCCACTCAGGGACACTTGGGGGGCAGCTGTGCTGTGCCTGACATTTCACAGCTCCCTTGACGTGCAGTTGTGTCTTCCCCACTATGACGGGGCCCTAGGTTCCCCCAGGTCAAGTGGCCAAGCAGGACCAGATTTCAGTCCAACCCATGTCCTCCTGGGGCTTTATTGCTACTCCTGTAGGGGGACAACTGGAAGGACCAGAGGACTGCAGACTTGGGGTATGGGAGACACAGGCCTGCCAGGCCCCAGGCAAGCAGAGGGACGATGGTGGTGAGATGACTCGGCCCACCGAGTGACAGATCAGCCTCTGCTCTGGTGACGGGCAGACTTGGGGCTCACGAAGGGTCCCCCAGTCTATACTCAGCTCTGAGCTCTGGCCGAGCAGGGTCAGGACCCGGGGTCCACATGTGTGACAGCCCCTCACTGACTCTGATGTGTCACCTGCACAGGTTTCCTTATTAGCAGGTCACAGATGATCCAGCACCGACCTTGGAGAGGAGAATTAACTTTATTGTCTCTTAATTAGCTATAAAATAAAATTAGGTACCAACTGCTTATGCTTGTAGCTCTTATGCACCTATGAACTCAAACCAAAGGGAACTACATGGATTCGACATTTAAATAAAAGAGACTATTTCGATGGGATTTGTGGTGAGGTGCTACTAAAAATAAATCACTACGGTCCAATTAGTAATGGGGAGATGCCTTCTTCTCACAAAAAGGAGGCACAAGTGATACTTACTGAAAACGCCCAGGCTGTCCTCACTAATGTGAGACAGGTAGACCTGCAGGATTCCAATCTGGCCCCAGGACAATTCTAATTGTTGATTTTAATGAAGCCTCGCTTGATAAATCTGCAGATTGCTTGTGTTTACCTAAAGATATTATTAGCCGTATAACCTTATTAAAGTCCAGTTTAAATGCAGCTTCTCTTCCCATTGTTTTTAGAATGGGTAAAGAAAATGGCTTTAATGTGAATTTACTAGTTACTGCTGATAGACTGCTTGAAACTGCGGTATATGGACAGAACTCCTGAAATGTATCTGCAGCTAATTTGACACTGGTCATTGCTTACTGGTCATTTTGTGTCCAGTTGCTCCCCCTTCCATGCCATGGAAAGACTTAGTCCCTTTGCAGTCCAGCTATTTGCACCACTTCAAAATCTGTGCACGACTTTGCTTCACGGAACACAACTATGGGCACTCGAGTCCCACAGGAGGTCCCTTCCAAAGGCGCAGCCAGACAAGGCACCATAGTGATATTTTAGAGGATCAGCAAATTCAACATGTAACAAACCAAGCAGTCAACCCTCAGTCAGAACCCTGGGTCCTGGGGAACGTGGCTGGGTCCGGCAGCTGGAGAAACACTGGCCAGGAAATGGACTTGCATGTTTCATTTCGCTAAAGACGAGGCTGTAATGGCCCCTTCCCCATTTCTCCAAATTCCTGAGAGACTCTTAAGCTGTGAAGGCTCTGCATGGTCTGAGGCAACAGGACCAGGTATTGGGAGCTTGGGTACTGAGCAGGTAGAGAAGGATATTAGGAACGGGGTGCCGACCCCAGGAGTGGTTTGGAAGCAGCTTGGTATCTCTCAGTGTGGAGAATTCTCCACTTTTTAGCCTTGAAGCCTAGGTGAAGGCAGACAGAGCGCAAAGCATATTAAACTTTTATGTTGACAACAGCAGCTAGGTTAGGGGTAACCATTTAGAAAGACTGAAATTAAGAGGTAAAGGGCAGCCAGCCCATGCCTGAAGGCGGAAGTTCTCAACCTGGTTGCCTATTAGAATCACCAGGGGAGTGATTGTGAGGAGCTGAGGCTTGGATCCATCAAGGAAGATTTGAACTAATTGGTCTGGGTTGGGCATCAGTGTTTGTAAAAGTCCCCCAGGGGATCCTAATGTGTAACCAAGGTAGCCAACCACTGTCCCAAGAGAAGGCTTCCTCGTGGTATAATTACATTTGAGGCCACCTGAATTAATTTATTTACTGTAGGGAAGGGAACCAACCTTTAGTGGATGCACTGTGCTCTTTAATGAATAGAAATAACTCACATTTATCAAAAGCTTGTTACAGGCCGGATACCATGTGAGCAACTCTACCTGTATTTAATTGTCACCCCAAACCCGCCGCATAGGTTCCCCGTTTTGTAAGAGGAAGCAGGCTCAGTGAGATCCAGGTGCCTGCCTGAAGTTCAGTGACAAGTATATAAGCAAAGGCCATCTAAATTCGTAAAGTGAGGGACAGGACTTGGACCATGACCTTTAACTCTTCTGCTGTCCCGCACTGATGGTGGGATTCGGCTTTGGGACTTTCACCGCAGCTGCTGACAGAAACAGCCACCCAGTCGGGGTCATCTCCAAACCTAGTTTCCTTCCAAGGCCCAGCAGCTGCTGTGGTGCCCCAGGTGGGCTGGGGTAGTTTGCACACAGCCACCTGGAGGGCAGGCTGCCCTGCTCCTCACCCTGGGCTTTTTTAGGGAAAGAAGGTCGAAGCCTGTTTAATTCTGCCCAGCTGCACTGCGCCTCTCCATGGGAAGCAACTTTGATGCATAAGGGGAAAATGCTGATTTGCAAAAGGAGCTGCAGGCAGATGGTGCCCCCCCACCCCTCCCGCAGGGATGGGGCCCTCCCCTCTCCTCTCTGCATTAGGGACCTTTGTGTCCTGCTGGAACCAGGCAGGTGGTCGCTGTGGGTGGCACTGGTTGCTGCGGCTGGATTGGCTGGGAGGACTCTGCCGCCGGCCAGAACCATGTCATCACTGGTTGTCTGCACATCTCCTAGGGGACAGCTGGAAAACTGATAGAAACAGTTCTCTCTGGCAGCAGCCGGCAGTTTCCATGGTTGGACGGTACTGCCAGATGTAAAGTAGGCCAGCGGAGAGGAGGCCTAGCCCAGGGGACAGGAGCCCCATCGCAGGCTCCGGTCAGGCCTGGGTGAGCTGGGTGACTCCGCAGCCACTGTTTCCTGCCCTTCACAGTGGAGTGACAGCGTCAGCTTCATCATCTCCCGGGGTTTAGAACTGTGCAAGTTTTGAGGCTTTCTTGTCTGTTTTGTTGAATCCAGGGCCTTTGCATGGAGCTATGCTCCAAGCTTTTTTTTAGACAAAATTTGAGGTAGGGTCTTGCCGAGTTGCTGGTTTGCCCAGGTTGGATGTGAACTTCCAATCCTCCTGCCTCAGCCTCCCAGAGTGCTGAGATGACGGGCGTGCACCTCCATGCCTGGCTGTTAAATTCTTTTGATAAAGTCCTTTGGAGGTTATTTTTCAGAAATAGATGAAATAAAGTAGGTAGTAATTTTACATAGGTCTAATAAACTACTGTTTGCCGTCCTGAGAGCTCTCTTGATGTAAAAAAATAGTCCTTCCCTTGAAGCTGTGCCTGTTTTGGAACAGGTATTAAACACAAGGTGCAAGGCCCCAGTCTCACGAAAGAAATGCAGTTACTGTTTTCTCTCCTGTCTCTGTTCCAGGGATCCTTATTCCCTCTGCTCTGGTAGAGTGACCAAAGGGTCCCATTTGTCTGGGACTTCCCGGCTTAGCCTGGAACATTGTTATCCCGGAAACCGCCCCGATTCCTTAGCCACCTGGGACGGTCACCCTATGCCAATCAACATTATAGATTTTTTTTGTTTTTGGTCTTTCTGAAGGCATTTTGACAAGAGCAATTTTAGAACTTTAAATATCACCACAGGGCACAAAACAGACCTTTCTTGTATAAAAGCTAACCCAGTGCGTGTCCTTGGTGGGAAGGGGAACCCCAGCCCAGAGCCCAGCTCTCATCACTCAGCACAGCCGTTCACACCACGAGGACCTCAGTGCCCAAGGTCACTGTGCCTCTCCAGAGGGAGGTTCCAGTCAGGCTTGGAAAAGGGACTCTTATGTGCGCAGGTGGTCTCCGGCCTCTTTCCTCTGAGTCATCCTTGAGCGGAGAGACTCCACTATCTTTTTGTTTTTAATTTATTTTTCTAGTGTTAAAAAAAAAAAGCATTTGCATACTCGGGCTTGGGCTTCCGACACCCACCTATGTACCCGAACCTGCTAGGTTTCCTCGGGCGAAGGGAACCAGCGTGGGAAAACCCAGATAATTCAGAGCGCTCGCGCCCTGGGACCGAATCTGTCGGGCTGGCTGAGGCTGCTTTCAAGACCGCACGAACCGTCTGGCAAGCCAGCACGCTATTATTTTATGAATAAGGCACGGATGTTGCTTTTACAAATTTTAGCTTCAGGCTCTTTTACATTTATGCAGAAAGCATGCATTATTTATTTGTTTCCTATGGTAACACTCGTTTCTGGTGGGGGCCAGGGAGCCGCAGCTGGCGCCGTGTAGCTCTACAGGTGACACGGCCACAGGCGGAGGCCGGAGCTGCTGTCCCTTCCATCTCTCCTCCAGCCCTTGCCTCACCCTCCTCCCATCCTTCCCAGGGGCCGATCCTGAGCTGCAGCAGCTTCTTCTCTGGAGACGGGGTGTTCCCTTCTGTCCCTCTCCTTCATCACTAACCCTTTCTCCCATCCTCTCTCCTTCCCTGTTACGCTCTCTCCTCCTCTTCCCTCTCCCTTGTTTCCTTCTTTTCCTCCTTCCCTCCTCCTCTCTTTTCTTTCTTTCTTTCTTTCTTTCTTTCTTTCTTTCTTTCTTTCTTTCTTTCTCTTGTTCTTTCTTTTCTTTTCCTTTTTTTTAATTTTTAATTTTCCCCTCTTATTTTGTCTTTTTGAGACAGGGTCTCGCTATGCAGTTCAAATTGCCCTTGAGCTCCCTTTGTAGCCCAGGCTGGTCTGGAACTTGCAGTGATCCTCCTGCCTCAGCCTCCTGTGTCCTGGGATTACAGGTGTGCCCACCACGCCTGGCTTTTCTCCTTCCCCTTTCCTTCCTCTCCTCGCCATCTCTCCTGCCACTGTTGAAAGCAGAGCATGGTGCCCACGCGCAGACTCCAGCACAGGCAGACGCTGGCTTGATGGACGTACCTGCACTCGGCATCAGCCTCAGTTTTTCCCTGTGTTGCCGAGGGTGACTATCAGGTTTCCCTTTTGGATCTGATGTACAGGCCTGGTACTAAGTACGTGCTCAGTAAACATGAGCTGTGACTCGAGCTTTCTGATCAGGACCACAGAGAGGCGGGGCGCTCACGTGGGCTGAGGAACACAGGAGATCTAAAGGCCATGGGCTGCGACCTCCGAGGGTGAGAGGCTGGATGAGCTTACCCGTTCCTCTTGGTCTGTCTGGGCCCAGCCTGTTTCTAAAGCAGAGCGCTGCATCCTGGGAAATCCGTCACACCCAGGCAAACCAGGAGCTCTTGACACTGGAGATTTATCGGTGTATCTCAAGTTGTTTCTCTTGCACCCTTTTTCTCTTATTGACGGAGTAGAGTGGGTTCTCTTGGTCCTGTGTCCACAGGTTCTGCATCTGAGGAGTCCACAGTCCATGGGTGGGAAACACTTTACAAAGCTGTACCTGGCTGAGTCAGATGGTTCACGTCTGTAATCCCAGCACTCTGAGAAGCTGAGGCAGGACGATCACAAGTTCAAGCCCAGCCTGGGCAATTTAGGGAGACTCTGTCTCTAAATAAAAAATAAAAAAGGGTTGGGAAAAAAGGACTGGAAAGAAAAAGGGCTCGGGTTCAATCTCTAATACCATACACGCAAAAGGATGATTTGGATTTGTGTATCCACAGGGGTCCTAGACCTGTCCCCCAGGACATCAGCTGCCATTCTACTCCAAATTCACTTCCTGTATACGACTTTGCTATTGTCTGCGTAGTAGAAGGCACTGGATTTCCCTCACTTGTCTCAGTCCCTCCACAAGTGGTCCCCACTTCTCCCCGGAGGAGGAGGAGTCTCCTGGCAGGTTGGAGGGCAGGACTTTGGCTCACTCTGATGAACACTTTGTCACAAAACAGGCAGATGGGGTGGAAGAGCCACACAGAATTAAGTCAGGGCACATAGGTTGCTGTCCCCATCTCTGCCCCAATCCATTGAGCCTTCTGCTATGGTAACAGGTAATTTCCTTTAAATAAAATTAGCCAGGCAGGAGGCTGAGGCAGGAGGATTGTGAGTCTGAGGTCAGCCTAAACTGCATATTGAGACCTTGTCTCAAAAAGCTTATTACTACATGTTTGCCATATACAATGATTACATCCGGTGTGGGGAGTTGGTACATGTATATAACACATCTTCATTTTTTTTAACTTCTTGCCCTCCCTGCCTCCTCTCCTCCATCTCTAGTTCCCCTTCCTAGTTACTGAGGGCCTAGCTCCCTATTTTGTGTTGCCTTTTCTTTTGCTTTTTAAATGATTGATATTTTGGGTCCCTCATATAAGAGACACCACAGATACTGGTGCTAATGCATCTCTTTGATTTTATTAATTTTATGGTGTCAGGGGCACCCATTTTCCTCCACTGCCAGTGGGACACCACAGGTGGAGTGGGGCTCTCTGTCTTCATATATGGACTCCAGTCGACCAAGGCCCCGGACCTGTGTCTTGGTTCTTTTGTGCTCTCGAACAATGGTCGATGCCTCAGCTTCGCCTCCTCCACACCCGCTGTGGGGGCCGCAGAGGAGACTCATGTGTGCAGAGGGTGACAGAGGAGACACATGCGTGGGCGCTCCATAACTGCTGAAGCCAGCTCGGGACTTCTCCAAGAGCACAGGACACTTAAAACCAGCCATCTACTCCCCCTGAGCCTACTCTCTTTCATCCGGAAACTTGGTTTAACAGTGCGCGATTCAGTAGTCGACAGGCCTGCAAACCAGACAGGTTCTCATGAAGGCTGGAGGCCTCCTGTCCTGAGGTTCTTCATTCCGGCAGGAGCTCTGGAAATACCTGCTGCTGTGGGACAGAGGCCTCCAGATGACACAAGGGTGCTGACACACTCGCGAGAAGAGGAGGAGCCACCACACTATAAGGTGTTTGTTTCTTCTCGGAGATGGATCATTAGCTGCTGCTCCACACTGGAGGAGAAAGGATCACTCAGTGCTTACTGGGGACCCTATGAGGCCACACCTTTCTCCCACTGCCCAAGCACACACACTCCTCTGGTGTCCTTAACCCGATGGACTCAGTCTCCCCATCTGTTAAACAGGGATGCTAATCCTTACTTCCCATACGGCTGGAAGGCTAAGTGCAGTTATGCAGGGGAAGCTCAAGGAATTATGGTGGCCATTGTTACCTGGAACTTATTTATTCCTTTTAAATCTACCCTGCAAAATTACTATATAGGAGGTGGGCATTGTGGTCCATGCCTGTAATCCCAGCCTGGGCCACTTAGAACTTCTCCCAAAGGAAAAAAAATACAGGAGAAGATAAAGGAGGATGACATGGGGGTGATGGTGAATGTGATTAAAATATGCTATATGTATGAAAATACCACAGTGGAACCATGGTTATGCAGAACTAAAATGCACGAATACAGTGGTTGCACTTCTAAGTGTAATGATGAACATCTGTAATCCCAGCTACTCAGGAGGTTGAGGTGGGAGGACCTGAAGTTCAAGGCCATCCTGGGTAACATAGCAAAACTCTGTTTTTTAAAAAATATGTATATATGTATATTTTTTCTCACTGTAGAGAGTTAGGGTGCAGTGCAGAGTGTCGGGAGCACACATTTCCTCACCCATGTGTTGCACTTTCCTTTTGTGCAAGAAAAGATGAGTCACTTATAGAACTAGGCACGAATATCACATGGCAATGTTCACTCGGAGTAGGGAGTAAAATGAGCTGCAGTGTTACGGCAGCTCCACCGGTGAGGTGGCTGCCTCTGGTCACCCTTGGAAACCTTCCCCCAAGTCATGTTAAACAGAAGCTGATTCTCATTATTAGTACTAGGTAATAAAGAACTTGAGAACAAATTTTTTTACCATGTCTAAAAACCTGTGGCATTAAGATGTATTTATTACAGAGCCTCACAAAATCCTGATAAAGGATAACACAAATGTCCACGGGCACATGCTTAGGAATAATTGTTATGAAGATGTTGGTAGATTTTCCTCCACCTCCTTTGCTCTGCTGCAGTCCTAGCTGTTGG
The DNA here is from genome assembly GCA_004027455.1 of Hydrochoerus hydrochaeris. NCBI lineage: Eukaryota > Metazoa > Chordata > Mammalia > Rodentia > Hydrochaeridae > Hydrochoerus > Hydrochoerus hydrochaeris. The sequence continues at coordinate 183,945 of PVLA01003962.1, read as the reverse complement.
GCCCAGGAAATGCAGAATGTCTGCTCCTGGACGGTTCCTGCCTCTGTCCAAAACAAACTTCCCTGGGGGCTGAGCCAGGGTGAGACAGCAAACAGGGCAGAGAGGGCCAGCCTTTGTTCCTGCTGGGAATTCCACCGTGGTGCAGACGTTGCTAAGGCAACTGGTTTTGATCCTCAGCTGTTAACCACTTGGCACTGTCCCAGGCAGGATGCTGGAAGCCCCTGCCTTTGACATCCACCAGCCTTGAAAGTCGGAGAAGCAATTTATGATGAAATGTTTTCTGCCATGACAGGGATCTCTCTCTATTGCTCTGCTATCTTGACACTACTGAGCACTTTCTACTTCAATACAATCCATGGGCAGTTAGTTAGAAGCCACTCTTCTGTGGTGGTAGTGACAGCAGTGGCATCTACTGTATAGGGACAGAGGAGGCAGTGGTAACCATGGAGCCAGCAGGACAGGGCCAGATGGGGCTGCTTCCTATCCAGAGCCTGGAAGGTTTGGTTCTGGTTCTACATGCCAGCTGGACTCAGTTGTTCCTGCCTGTTGGACAGGAGTTGTTATGGTTTAGATCTAAAATGTCCCCTGGAAGTATCTCGCATGTGGAAGGTGAGTGTGCTAGGGCTGGGGTCTGGCGGGACGTGATCTCTAGGAGCATGGCCTGGAAGGCTGGATTCTAGTCCCTGGCTCCTCCTTTTCCTCAGGATGTTTCCTGGCTGCCATAGGTTGAGCAGCTCCACCATCTTGTTTCTGCTTAAAGCCAGCTGACCATGGATTAAAGCCATGAGCCAAAAGAAACCTCTCCTCCTTTACTGTGGGTGTTGGGCATTCTGTTCTGGCAGTGGGGAAGTAATGGAGACAGGAGTGACAGCCTCTGAGTTTCCTCTGTCCCAAGAGAACTCTCTCTTTCCCTAATTTTTATGGGAGATCCACCCTAACCCCACTTCTAAGGCAGAGCTAGCCCAATCGTGATGAATAGTCCCCTGCAGGGCTCTAGTACAAGCTGGACCAATTAGACTAGAGAGAGGGTGTTAGTTTTCTCATTGATGAGACAAAATACCTGACACCCAGAGCTACGGGAGGCAAGGTTTATTTCAGCCCACAGTTTGTAGAGGTTTTGTTCCATAGCTGACTGGTGCCAAGGCAGGGTGGCATGGCAGGGGGGCACCACTGAGGAGAAATGGTCCATGGCAGGGCAGGCAGGAGACACGGAAGCAGCAGCAGCAGCAAGCCAAAGCAGCAGCCGGCCTCTCCCTTTTATGTCATCCACGCTACTGGCCTTTTGGGTGGTGCCCACCATATCCATATCTGGGGGCCTCCACTATCCACCCCCAGAACTGTGCTAAACCAATCATTGGACTAATTTAGTAATCACACACCATTAATCCCAGTATCATATGCCCTAGATCGAGCCACCTCCCAAAAGCCCCATGACTGCCTGAGACTTCAGAGGCAGACATTTAATACAAGCCATGAGAGAGGGTTTCCATTCCACAGTAGGAAAAAGTACTTTGATTTTTCACCTGCTATATGTGAGCAGGAAAGCATACGTCCTGACTGCTTCTGCAGCCCTTTTGTGACCAGAAGTCCCCTCTTCAATACCTGTTGATGCTGATACTGTGGGTTGCAGAGTGGAGAGATGGAAAGATCCCAGGTCTTTGGCATCATGTAGCTGTTGAACAATCAACTTGGATACTTCTTTTATGTGAGAGAAGAGATTCTCAGGTATAATGAAGTCAGTTCAAGTGGAGCTTGCTATTTCTTATAGCAGAAAGTATCCTCATTGATTTGCCCCCCTCGCCCCAGCCTGATTTTCTAAGATCAGCATTTCTCAAAAAAGTTTTGGGTTCAGGAATCCTTTTCACTCTTGAGAAATACTGAGGACTACAAAGAGCTTTTGCTTCTGTGGGTTATACATAGTGATGTTTACTGCGTTAGAAACCAAACCATAGAAGTCTTTGAAATATTTATGAATTCATTAAAAAGGTTACCATATTTACATAATGTTAACAAATTAGCATCGGTAATATTTTTGTCATTCTTTTTTGAGGCAGAGTCTCACTGTATATTACAAACTGGCCTTGAGCTCACAATGTAGCCCAGGCTGGTCTTAAACTTGGAGCAATGCTCTTGTCTCAGCCACCCAAGTGTGGGATTCCAGATGTGCACTACCACACCTGGCCGACATCAGTAACATTTTAAAGGAAAAATGACTAACTTTTTAAAATGTAAAAATTAGAAGTATGGATTTGTTTGACAACTTTTTTTGCAAATATCCTTATATCTGGATTATTAGAAAGTAGTTGGATCCTCATATTGATATAGGGGAATGAAACTCCCAACCTACTAGATGTCCAGTATCAGTCTGTTCGTGTTCTCTAAAATTGAAAAATCAATTTTAGGAACAATGGAGGTTAATGGCAGAATATAGTTATTGAGAGAAAGCTTCTGTCTGAGAGAGACCGAGTGGGTTGCCAGAGACTCTGTCTTTTCTAGGAATTTTTATAGGGTAAAATCACAAAGTGAGGCACATCTGAGCTGAGGAAAAGATGAGAACTCACAAGGTGGGACAAAATTATGGTCAACCAATAAGATTATTTGCACAGGTAAGACTGATTAAATCAGGGACAAATGGGGAAGTGAGTCGCGTAGCAAATGTGTATGCATAAAGAGCAGAGACTCTTGCTGTAGGGGGCTGGGATGGTGACTCGTTTCTTCAGGGTGACAGAGACCTATTTAAAATATCAATCCCTGATGCTTATCCTTAGGAAGTATGTGGGTGCATTTGATTTCTCTTTTGTCTTGAGGTCTTGTCCACAGGAGCAGGTGTCTGTCTCCCCCACAGTTACAAGGTCTTCTGCACTGACTCTGAGGGCCCAGCCCTGTCTGACTGCCTATGATATTTCTAAAGCTGCCTGTAACAGTATCTGCTTTTGCATTCAATCTACTGTGAATTATTATTTTGAAACAATGAGAATAACAAGAAAATCTAGCCTCATCTAGATTAGTCAGAAAAAGGAGGAAATTTTAATAGCTTTTCAAATAGCTCTGTTCTTTGATACTACATCAAAATTTACAAGTAGCAATTAATTTTGTTCTTGGCACCGAGGATTGAACCCAAGGCCTTCAGACTGAATTACATCCCCAGCTCTTTTCGTTTTCTATTTTAAGACAGGGTCTCTCTAAGGCACTAAGTTTCCCAGGCTGGGGTTGAACTTGAGATCATCCTGGTTTAGGTTCTATGAGTACAGGCTACAATCAGTAATTTCTTGAAGAGATTAGTTACAGTGTCAAAAACCAAGCCATAATGATCAAAGTTTTATACTTAGTTTTGTCAAAATCTATTTGTGTGTCTTGCACTTTGGATGGATTTTTACTCAGAAATGATTTGTATAACCTTGTCCATTGGCCACTGGGAAAAATGTGATTGCTAATTCGTATAGATCTTTGAAATTTTGACATGTATCTCATGATAAAATATAAAAAAGATCTTATCTTTTTTTATGGCTTATCAGAAAAGTTGTGAAGTATTGAGAAACTGTCACACTCGGGGACAAAAAACCATCTTAATTGACAAGTTTCCTGAAAATCTAAGTTTTCACTTGAAGGTTTGAATTTTACCATGGGCTACAATACTGTCGGTTGGTGTCTTGTGTTGTTAATTTTTGTGAAGATGCCTGCCAAAGGCCTGGTGTGAAGTTGTCAGTCACCCGTTTGATTAAGAATGCTGTTCCATGAAAAAGTGACCAGTACAGTACTTCTGTCTGCAATGGTATAAATTGCAAACTTGCCTTTTCTTTTTCTTTTTCACACACTTGCTTTTTCTGAGGCCAATCATCAGACTGTGTGCACCAGTAATGATTTATTTCTTCATTTCTGTTTCATCACAGATGGTATTAAAATGTTCTGCTCTCAAGGGTCAGGATTTAGTAATTTCATGCCTACTTCAAGGGAATTCCAAAGTGAAATTGTGTGTGGTAGTGGAGAGTACAGGAGTGCGACCTGCCTTGGTGTGTGCAACTGTTAGTTTTATTTTCCTTGCCATTGCTTTTGCACCATTGGTACAAATGTCAACATGAGATAAAGGTAAATCACATGCTTAGCATCCCAATGAAATTAGTTTTGACTCTGAAGATTGCTTGAAAAGATCTCAGGGTCCTCAGGGGTCCACAGAGCTCCTTTCCTCCATCACTTTTGATAGTTTTGTGGGATGCACCAATCTGGTTTGAAAGTTATTTTCCTATAGTGCTTCACTCCAAGCTCTCCTTGACTTGAGAGTTTGTGCTGAGAAGTCAGCTGCAATTCTGATGGGCTTTCCTTTATAGGTGATTTGTTGCTTTTCCCTAACAGCTTTTAGGATTGTATTCTTGTGTTAAATTTCTGGAATCTTGACTATGATATGGCTGAATGTAGATTTTTTTGATCACTGCTAATTAGAGTTCTATATACCTCACTTATTCATATGTCACATTCTTTTTCTCTACTAGGAAAGTTTTCTGTCATGGTGTCTTTGAAGATGTTTTTAATTTCATTTGTGGTATTTCTTGCTTGTTCATTAACTCCAATTAATCTTAAGTTATTCTCCTTTGTCTTGTCTGGCAGATTCTGGATTGATTTCTCATGGTCCCTTGCTAGTTTTGAGAAATTTTTCTTTTCCTGGTCACTAACTGTAATATCTGAGATCCTGTCCTCACATTTGCCTAATCTGCTTCACATACTTTCAGTGGAGTTTTTATTCTGCTGGAATCTGCTTGAGTCTGCTTTATGGATTCCATTTGTTTCCTATGTTGTGCTTCCATAATTTGCTTTAGCTTATTTTGTCTGTGTCTGCTCTAACATCATTAAGAATGGTGTGTATTTTGGTAATCTCTGCAGTTATTTGAGAGGTTATTTCTGATTTCATTTTTTCCCAAAGCCTCATTCAATTGCTTTGTTACCACTTCAGAGAGACCTGGTAGGAGGCTTTTGGGTTTTCCAACCTGTTTGGCCCCTGGGTTTGCCTTTGGTGAACTGCGTGTCTGAGGCTGTGTCTTGTTTAAGTATCTCCTCATTTCTTTTCTTTTTTAGTTTAATTCCTGGAGTGATACTTGTTAGTTGCCTATGGTGGGTTGCTTTACTGGTATTTAGGACACCCAGGTGAGGATCACTTCTCTGAAGTACCTTCCAGGTGTAGCTCTGAGTCTGTTGGAAGATCTTACCTCCTCAGTTTGCTGGAGACAAGAAGCTATTGCTTACCTGGCCCAGTCCCTTTGGCACTGTGCCACAGTATTCTCTGTAACCCCTGGTCAGTCTCAGTCATTGATTATCATAGCCAACATCTATATAGAATAATTATGTCAATTTTGGCTATAGTGGTACCAATAGCATCAAACACAGCCTAGAAAATAATAAAGTTGCACAATTTGCAACTTTTAACCATATGGACTGAATTTGTGACCATATAACAGAATGCAAAACAATTATATACAATATATAAATCCATAATATGTCAATTCTGTCCTCAAGGGTTAAGATTCAAAATGGATTAAGGAGAAAACAGGGAAGTGGGAAAAAGAGGAAGAAATTACTGGTAGGTTGGAGGACAAAGATGCATCCCATTAACTTGGGGAAACTGATGCAGAAAACTGGGGGAAAAGAGAGCTGGGAGAGATAAAAGGTAGAACAGAACAAAACCACACCCACGAGGAGGTTAGGAACCAGGCTCACACTCCAAAAAAAGAAAACAACAAAAGAGAAAGAGAAAAAGCCAAACAATAAAACAAGAAAAGAAGAAAAGAAAAACAACAACAAAATGAAACAGTAGCCCACTTCCAGGATTCTCTCTGGGTTCACTAGTAGGCAGCCTGGGTAGACAGATTCCCAAATGGTGCCACTGCATCCCTGCAAGCCGGGCGCTGCTTTATGACGGAGTAGCAGACAACCTTAGCAAGTCTGGGCCAGACCAGACTCCCTGGGCTCACTGCAGACCAAGCAGTTTGCACCGGTCTGCGCCCAGCTAGGAGCCGCTGGAGGAAGCCGGCAGCAGTTCCGGTTCCGTTTCCGGGCTTATCCGGCCCGATTCCAAAATGTCTCCTGGTCCATTGCCACAGAGCATACTTTTAGAATGCACCTTGTGTTCTAGTGGTCCTAGAAGCCCAGAAACATGTTCCCTACGGTGCCCCTTCAAAATTAACAAAGTTGGTCGCAGCTGCCTGTTACCAGTGTTCCATGTAAAAAACGCCAATGATTATGGTTATTTGAATCACAGTGTTTAAGGAGTACTGATGGAGATCAATTTATAATTAAGCAATAATTAAGGAGAATGAAAGATTCTAAAGTTTTATTTACTAATTAACCTTTGTTACACGGTTTCTATATTCTTGGTGTCAAGTTAATGGCAAATAATCACACAAGTCTACATCAGCCCATGAGCTGCAGCAAAGGAAAAAGGCACTGATATTTTCCCTTACTTATGGCTACTTATCATGCTAGGTATCATCCTTATTTTTGACACTAAAAACCTGTTATTCTGTGGTGAGGTCCTCAGCCAAGGCAACTCAGTGGTCAAAACCTCTCATTCTGGCCAAGAGGATCTGAAGCCCAGAACCCCCTTCTGTAACATGCAGGACTTTTTGTTTGTCTTGCTGGACATCGAACCCAGGGCCTTGTGTGTACGGCTCAGCTGCATCCCACCCGAGGAAGAGGGCTATGGAACCATGGAGGTCCAGGGCTGTTCTTAAAGGAATTCCCCACATGATGACACCATGATAATGCTGACTCCAGACCAGGGTGACACGTTTTACCTTCCATAAAGTGGAATTTCAGAGTTGGAGGGGACCTTAAGCATGCTGCTGTCAGGTAGTTCCTTTAAAAACAGCTCGCCACAACTGGTGCATGGGCTGGGAGACAAGAACGCTACCCCTCTCCTCTGTGAGGAAGCCACTGGCTCATTTGGAGGACAGGCTGAGCTGGTAACAACTAAGGTACAAAAACAACTTAACGCTTGTATTGTTTGATTGACTTTGCAGGTCTGGGGCCAGTATTCTGAGCATCTGTTAGGAGGATAACAATATGCAAGATAGAAAATACGGGGCATTTCTTTCTATCTTGTTCTTGAAATCCAATATTGTTCTCACTGTTTTGTTTTGTTTTATTGTTTTGTTTTCTTCAATCTTCTATTTTGATTGGTTGTATTCTGTTCTGTTTTGTTTGATTTCATTATGTCTGATGGTATGGGCAGCTATTTTGAAGATAACAAGAGGCATCATGTTAGCCATTGTTGGTTTCCTATTATCTTATTTTGAAGTTCTGTATCACTTTCATTGTTCTATTCTGATTGGCTTTATTCTGTTTTGTTTGGTTTGGTTTTATTCTCTTTAAAACAAAAAATTAAAAAACCAAAAAAAAAAAAAAAGGCTCGCCAATCAAAAGTATTCCAGGTCCTCTTGCCTGGAACAAAGAGTTGGATGACTCACACCAAAAGTTTATTTTGAAGGTGAGAGGTGAAGGGGTAAGGGAAGAACTGGCTCTGCAGAGCAAATGAGTGGAACAAAAGAGGAAAAGAAAAAAAAAGAGCAAAAATAAAAATCCACCCTGGGTCTGGGAGTCCCTTGACAGGCCACTGTGAAGGGCCACAGTAAGGAGGTCCTTGCTGGTCCTTGCTGCCCACATCTCGTGGGAGCCACCTGAGGTTCTGCACAGGGGATCCTGAGAACCCTCTCCTCTACCCTGGGATATTACAGTTGACAGGTCCCACCCACTTCTCCTGCCAGTTTTGCTACAAGGAGCTCCTGCATCAAGGAGACCCATTCATGTGCTCATCAGTGGAGCCCGCTTGGGTATTCAACATGCGTTTCAGATGGTGCTTCCTGGATGACTTCTCCTGACAGTCTGATGTACCCCCCCACCATTGGAATGTGTCACACTCCATGTGGCAGGGAGTTTCTTGGATGAGACCCAGGTTCCCACTACCTGCTGCATGATCCTTTCTTCTCAAGTGTGGACAAAGCCTGTGACTTGCTTCTACTGACAGAACAGGGCAAAGGTATTGTAAGGTCACATCAGTGATTAGATTTCATCAAATCACGACCTCTGTCTTGCTCGTAGAATCTCTCTGTTGCTATCCTGGCATGAACACTTTGATGATGCAGGTTGCTGTGATGGAAAGGCCCATCTGACAGGAGCCAAGGGCAGCCCCTGGCCAGCAGCCCATGGAGATGGAGGCTCTAGTCCAACAGGCGGAAAGGAGCGAGGCTGCCAGCGAAAGCTGAGTGAGCTTGGGAGGACCACGCAGAGCCTTTAGAGGGGACCTTCTGGGACTTGATTGTAACCCTGGGAGACACCCCAAAGCAGAGGACCCTGCTCAGTGTCCTGACCCACCGTCTGTGATCCTAACTGTATCATTTTAAGTGGACAGGTATTGGGTAATTTATTATGCTGTTGTGTTATGCACAACAGAAAATGGATGCATTGTTGCATTTGTCTGTCTCTTTCTCTAGCAGGACCAGCAGTTAGCTGTTTGAGGTCATTGGGCTTTTGGTGTGTGTGTGTGTGTGTGTGTGTGTGTGTGTGATAGCTCCTCAGAGTGCAAGGGTGAGCCCTGAAGCTCAGGGAATGCCTGCTTCTGGAAAGGCTGGAGCTCCTGGAAAGCTCCCCATCAGCCCCCACCTTTGTTGCTCCCACCGGAACCTCCACAACTGTCTCTTTCTACCTGAGCCTCATTCAGTTTGCAAACCGGGGGCAGCAGACGGTTACTCCTTGGAGTCTGAAACTTCCTTTGGCCTGGGTGGAAGACCTTAAGAGACCAAGCACCATTCCACAGCCAAGGAGTGCATGCAAAGACACAGTCTGGCGCGTATGCAGACGTAGGAAACATCTGGAAACTTTAGGTAAGACTTGGGGAGAAAGAGGGAAATGGGGGAGGCACTGACAGGCGTTGAGCAGAATTCCAGACAGCCCGGGGGGCTCCGTTTCCCCCTCTGTAAAGTGAGGGTTTAACTTCATGTCCTGCAGCCACTGATGCTTGGCCTGGCACATTTGGGGTTGCCGAGAGCTGGTTCTCCAGCTGGCAAGTCAGTCAGCTATCAGGTGAGGTAACAACACCTGCTTCCTAAGAAGGCTGCGTGATTAAATCAAAGCAATAAAACACTAAGACGCGTATCACAGTGCTGGCGCCAGCTATCGCTCCTGCACGGGCTCAGAGTCGCTGGAGGCCCCCGGGCTACCAGGGTGGGCGGGCTGCGCGCAGCCCCGCGCCTGGCCAGGCCTGCCCCGCCCACGTGGGGCCGCGGCCCGTCGAATGACTCCGTGCAACGTGTTGGTGGCAGCGCGGGCTCTTCCGGGCTCCGCAGCTTCCTGCCAGGCACCGCGCAGCCGCCTCCGCCGCGGGAGCCGGGGCGCAGCCTGCGCGCCGGTGCGGAGCCGGGAGCCCGCGCGCCGCCGCCCCACGATGCGCGCCCCGCCGCCCGCGCCGCTCCCGCTCCCGCGCCCGCGCCCGCGCCCGCGCCCGCTGCTGCTCCCCCTGCTCCCGCTGCTGCTCCCCCTGCTCCCGCTGCTGCTCGCGCTCCTGGCCGCGCCCGCCGCCCGCGCAGCCCAGTCCGCCGCGCCACCACCGCCAGCGCCACCCCACCCGGGGCCCGCGAACGCCACTTGGTCGGGGTCCGGGGCGGCGGGCGGAGGCGGTGTGTCCAACAGCAGCGGCGACGCCTTGGTGACCCGCCTTTCCACCCTGCTCCGCGACCTGCCCACCCTGAAGGCGGCCGCGATCGTGGCGTGCGCCTTCAGCGCGCTGCTCGTCGCCTGCCTGCTGCTGCGCGTCCTCAGGTGGGTCCCGCGCCTGCGCCGCCGTCGCCACAGGTCCCGGGCTGGTGGGGGAGGCGGCTTGGGGAGCCCCTGCCACGCCGCACCTGCCACCTGCCCGGAGGGGTGGGCTCAGGAGGGCGGGAGCGCGTCTGTGGTCTCTCTTGGGGCACATTGTAGGAATTCTTTCCCCTTCTTTAAGAATACACAGTGTATCATAAATAAGCGTTTCCGTTTAACTCTGCTAGCGCTCAACGCTGAGCAGCACTCTGAATTTTCACGGCCTTCCACGGGATTTATTTTATATCCATTGAATAGAGGAGGAAACTATTTCCAGGGAGGAAAGGTAGCTTATCCGAGTAAACTCAGGGGTGGAGGCAGGGTTTGAACCAGGTTCGCTTAACTTGAATCTCGCTGTCCTTTCTCCCCACTTCATCTGCAGCTCCTTCGCGCCCCATCTGCTTCTATTCTGTTTTCTTTTTCTGCGGTGGCTTTTTTCTTGTCGTGGGGGAGGCCCTCAGTGCTCCAGCTGGAGGTCAGCTTTAGGCTGGGCATTGGTGCTGGCCTTCGGATGCCTGTATATCTTCAGTGGTCTTAGCGACTGGTGGCTCTCTTAGGCCCCTACCAAGCTGTCCTAATGATTCCCAGGGCTTCCAGCTGCTCAGAGAGACTTTTGCAGGGCGCTCAAGGTCAAGGAGAAAGTGGTCAGGAGGTTGGAAAGGTCCCTGGTGTGGTGAGCCCCCAGGGGAGGCAAGCTAGGATTTCCTGAGAATGCCTGGGAATTCTGTTTGTGTAGCAAACAGACTCCCCACGTCCTGTTCTTCAGTGGCTGGCTTGGGGATCTGGGGTGTGTGTCGGTCACTCTCTGCTGTCGCCTCTGCTTCCAGGTCCACTCACCATGCTTGGTTTGATGGCTCCTCTGCTGGTAGTATTTCCAGTGCAGGAGCAGAACCCAGGCCTGGGGAGGGAGCGCTGGGAGCTATCCACTGGGTTACTCTTGGTCCTGTGTGACACTGAACCAAGCCTTCTGGGTCTGTTCCCTTCTGTGTTTAATCTGAGAGAGAACGTTCTGAGAGAACGGGCCAGGTTCACCTCCCATGCAACCCCGTGCTCCCCTGACGACTGCTTGCCCGGCTCAGGCCACGTTGTCCCTGTCTGTGCGAATCTGTCTGTGCGGAGCTGCTCAGCGTTTTATCTCAGGGAAGGGCTTCACAGTACCCAGGCCCCAGGTTGTACCCCAGACGGGAACAGCATCAGTGGCTTCTGGAGCACATAAGTGTGATGAGTCTCCTGGTTCACCCCACCCTTCCTTGCTTTTCTGCTTACAAACTTCAGTAACCCTTTGTAACTGCTGCCTTGGCTTGGAGCTACCTAAATGTGGCATTTAGGGCCTTTCCAGTCTATCCCTGCGCCCCCACCCCCGGCCCTTTGAGTCTTGTCTCACATCTCTCTCCTTTCCTTGTGCTCCATGGTGCTGGCCTGTGCTTTCCCCGCTCTGTCCTGATCCCTTTGCATCTTCCAAGTGCGACACAGACACTCGTGCCCAGCGCTCGCCCTTTCCTTCCTCTGTGTAGTTTTCCTGGACACTTTTTTTTTCTTGCTCCCCAACCCTCCCCTGGTGGGTCCATCCTCCAGCACAACCTTTATTTTGCCACAGCAGGTTGGCGTGTTTGGGGCCCAGCTCCCTCACTCAGCACAGAACCTTGAAGGGCGGAAGACCAGTTTCATCCTAGGGCCCTGGGCCCGATGGAGGCCTGGCATCCCGCAGGGGTGTCCTTGTCATTGCCTGACTTCCTGTTCGTGCACCAGGAGTAAACTTGTGCCTACAGCAGCTTGGAGTCTAGGGGGTTGAAACATTTAGCTCAAAATAGGCTGAGCCCACAAGGCTGTGTACTTTTTAAAGAAGGTATTTGAAGTATTTTGCCAGTCTGCTCTTTATTACCCAGGAGTGGGGGAGAAAAGAAGGCTGCACAAGGCCAGATGCGAGGGCATGGAGCCTCGTGTTTGAGCAGCTGGAAGGGAGCGTCCTCCTTGGCCAGGATGTGGGCGTGGGAGGAAGGGCACTACTGCAGAGGAGCTGCTTGTGGGCACCATCTGCCTCCTCCCCCCGAGAAGAAGGTGTTCAGGGTAGGGTGAATTCCCAGGTAGACATCTGCCATCCTGGGTTCGGATTGAGACGAGGACTTGGAGCGTTTTATCTCAGAGAAGGGCTTTACAGTACCCAGGCCCCAGGTTGTACCCCCAGACGGGAACAGCATCAGTGGCTTCCAGAGCACATAAATGTGATGACCAAAATGGGCCTGGCACCTGGTCTGCACTTTGGTGGTCTGGACTGTGGCTACTCTCCCCTCTCATGTCACTCTGTGGTGTGGTTTGTCAGGCCCTGTGAATGTCCACTCTGCTGGCTGAGAGTCCTGACCCGATTCACAGGGAGCTCCTTAGCTTGCAGGCCCTGAGTTCTGGGCATTCCGCCCCCACAAAGCCCCTGAAACCATCTCTCCTCTACACACAGCCTTCACCTGCTGAAGCTCTCTACCTGTAGAGGCTTTCACCTGGAGTGCAGTCCTCCCTTGTCTTCCGGGAATCAGTGGTCTCCTGTGGGCTGGATTCCTGCTTCTGGCCTCACTCCCCTTCACCCCAGCCTCCCTTTTCTGCTGGGATGCTGGTCTTACCTTTCCTCTGCCTCCATGTCCTGCCTTACGCCTTGGCATGCAGGAAAGGCTCTCTCTTGAGGCCCAGGGTCTTTCCTCCCTCTCTAGCTCCTGTGCTGGCTACGCCCAGGTGCCCCCTACTCACTGCTGCAGTCCTGCTAGACTCCAGGGGTCCTTCAGAGTCACCATGTGCCCTGAGCATCTTATCCCACTTCGACCCTTGCCTGGGTTTTCTTCCACCATCATGACCACACAAGTGGCATTGCTGGGTGCCCTCCTGGGTTTTCTGGTCTGAGGAGCTGCCCCAACCTGGATCCCCTGAGCTCCTGAGCACATTCAAGTTTTAAGCTTCCTGCTGGGAGTCCCAAGTGTCTCTGAATGTGTCCTTTGGCCCTGCTAGGCTGTGGGCTCCTCAGAGCAGGGCTGAGCCTTGATCTTCCATGTCTCTGTAACACCTCCTGTGATTCCAGGCTCAGGCTGGCACGTAATAAAGATATTTTTAGCGAAAAGAACGTTGAGCTCCTGAGTGTTTCAGATTGCTGATGTCTTAAACATGTCCCGTGTGGCTAGGTGCATGGCTGATAGGAGGTCCTGGGAGGTGTGGAATTTCGTTGTTACCCATTCATCCTCTCTGCAGCGTAGATAGAGGGAAGAATAGAGAGGTGATTGCTTATTAAGCTGTGGTTCAGCCTATTTCTGTTACTATTTTCCTGGAAGGAGTCACCTTGCCAGACAACAGAACAAAAATGTGGATCTGGGGAAACTGTTAAAGTTTTCTATGTATCATAGTGAAAGATACATGTACCATTAGTCAAGCAGTTCTATATGCATTTTTTTCACTACAGTGTGCTTTCTTTGCTTCAATGTTAAGGATTAGGAGAAGCAGCAAGATTCTTGGAAAGAGATGTTCTGAGCAGTTCTGCTTGACAGTGAAAAAGTTTAAATAACGCACATCCATTGGTTGGCACTGATTAAGTAAATGATAGTGATCCTTAACAGTTGTTGAAAGTGACGACATTGATATGATACTGATGATACGCTGTGCAACACATCACAGAAATGTATGGGTAATATGAGCTGATTCCAGTAAATAAATTGTAAATATGTACCTATGCGAACATGCAGGGACTTCTGTTAGTGTGTGTGCATGCATGATGATGTGGGTGAATCTTCATCATGCAGTTATTTATCACGATACATTTATGCATTGTCTGAATTTCTGCACAGTTGTGTGACACACATTCATTGTTTCCATCTCTGCATGTGCACTCAGCTCCTTGCTGCATCCTGGGATGTGTCTCATGGTAGTACGTGTCTGGGGTGTATATCTGGGGGTGGGACTTCTGGCCCAGGGGTGGTTGTACTTGACTTCCCTGAGTAGGCACCAGCATAAGCTCTCGCCTGCAGTGTCCATGGGTTCTCCGGCCCTTGCCTCATGCCCAGCACTTAGTATCAGTGGACTTTCTGATGCTTTCCAATTAGATGGGTGTGACTTGGGTATTGCTTTGCTTTGTATTTCTTTATACTGCATTTGAGCTGCAGTCTCTTCCTGTCCCTCTTAATCAATCTGATTTCCCCATATGCGGAATCATTTCCATTTTTGCATGTACATTATCATTAAGGAAAACTTCAGATGAGAGGCTGGAAGTAGGGCAGCAGTTTGGAGGCAGCATGCCTTCCAGTGGACAAGAGTGCACCCTCTTGTTGGTGTCCAGGGGCAAATACTCCTGCTGCAGACACAGGTCTTTGTGAGAGGGCAAGCGAATCAGCAGAAAAGCTGGGTCTAGTAGAAACCAGGATCTCTCCTGATTTGATTGTATATTTTTGGTGCTGAGGATTGAATCCAGGGCATTCACATGGAGTTAAGTCCCCATTTTTATTTTCAAGACAGGGTCTTGCTGAATCCTTAAATTGTCCAGGCTGTGCTTGAACTTGTGATCATCCTGCCTTTGTCTCCCAGAGTTCAGGGATCACAGAGTACACCACCATGCCTGGTTCTGATTTTTTGATATTGACAAGTTTAGGGGCGGGGCAGGTAGTTGCTGACTGCTGGTATCAGGACATTTCCCCATATTCTCTTAGAGCACTTTATTTGTGGTCTGGGGCAGGGTGGGCATGCTCTGACTTTACCTTCTAGTGTCATTTGGACAGGGGAAAAGTCAAGGAACTTGTCACCTTGAGCCACGACGTTCCTTTCCTGGTCTTGGCAGAGTCTGCTCCATGGTGCAGGCTGTGGTTTCCTCATCTCTGTTGGCTGCTCACTTAGCCACTTTTCATTTCAAAATCTCTGTAAAATCCTCTTATCACAAAGGAAAGTTCATTTTGATGCTTCTGCAGGGATTGGGAAGATGAATTCTAGGTGACTTGGCATTGTCGTCTGTTGGTGACAAAGATGCGCATAACCGGGTCCTGGAGGCATTTGGCATCGCAGAAGCTTAAGCTACTAAGCCAGGTCTTTGAAAAGGAGCTAAAGATTTCCTCCTTCTCCCAATTTCTGTAAATTTTCTGTTGTGTGTACATTCACTCATTCACTTTGGTAATAACAAGGGAAGGTACTGAAAAGAAAATATAAAAACTCAATGTTTTTAACATTTAGGAAGACTGTCATTGAATGTTTCTAGTTGTTGCTTATTTGTATATCTAATTTTAATAAATTGAAATTTTGGGGGAGCTATAGTGGAAGGTTTAGCCTCTTTCATGATGCTGAGAGACAGCATGGAACTTGCTTGGTATCAGGAGATCATTTCTGATTGTGGAGCAAGGCTCTGAGTGGAGGGAGAAAACTATAGAAATGGGATATATTCATCTGACTTTTGCATTTAATTTTATATAAACATGGTGAAAAGTGTTAAATATGATGCAGACAATTCACATTTTTTTTTAAAAAAACAGCATGCTCTTGATTTAAATTTGCAGCAAAATCATGGTATGTAGAAGGAATAAAGTCCCCAAATGATTCTTTCGTGGGGAGGCTTTTGCCCTGGAGTCATTTGGTGTGTCCAGAGACCTTTGTGACTGTAGGACTGCAGGGGGCAGAGGTGATCACCGTTGGCCCCCAGTAGGTAGGAGCTGGGCTGCTGCTCAGCCTTCTGCACTGTACATGAGTGTCTTTCAAGAAGGAATTATCCAGTGCCAGACATAAAGGGTACCAGGACCCGGAATCTTGGAACCCTGCCTTGGAGGCTGGCTGGTTGATGAGGTGACAGGTTTACTGAATGGCTGGGGCTCCTGCTTTGTATCATTAATTAGACTACAGTTTCCAAGGGCTGTCAGGTGTTTAGACCAAGGCAGTGTCAACTAAATGGCCGCTTCCCTTTAAGCAGCCAGTGTTCTATTGTATTTAAACATATGATTCTCAGTACAGGTGCCGTTGACTCCTGACCTTTTCTTCTTGTTCTGCTCAGAAATGAGGCTGCAGCCATATGGCCAACATAATCAGACAGGTACATCTGCTCTGGCCTCTTTCAGATGAAGTGGGTGATCTTTAGTTCCCTGTGAAGGAGGAGCCTGGTGACTGCCCTTAGTAACAGACCCGCGAGCTCCTGGCACCCATCACAGGCTCCTTCTGTCAAACTGGAAAGGGAGGCAAATCCCAGTTTAATGTAACCCCGAGGCCCCTGTTTTATATGGCTTTGCCACAGACTCTCATGCCCTGTACCCTTGTATGCAGAGGTCTCTCTTGGGATACTAGGCACATATAGGGTAAGTTGGGGTGGGAGTGGGGCCCAGAGAGGGCT
The DNA here is from genome assembly GCA_004027455.1 of Hydrochoerus hydrochaeris. Taxonomy (NCBI): domain Eukaryota; kingdom Metazoa; phylum Chordata; class Mammalia; order Rodentia; family Hydrochaeridae; genus Hydrochoerus; species Hydrochoerus hydrochaeris. The sequence continues at coordinate 167,780 of PVLA01003962.1, read as the reverse complement.
CTGATGTCAGTTTCTGCAGAGTGTCCTGCAGGGAGATTGTCTGGGAAGATGGCCCTGGTTGTGTTGGGTGCTTGGGTTTGGGTCTGGCCATTTGCAAGGCGAGGTTGTGGGAGCATGCATTTAAAGTCATGTTGTTATTACTGTTGTTTTTAATCTTTCTTTAATCTCAGGGCAATCTGTCACTACAGACTTACATTTATTTTCCTGGGGGAGTACATAGAGGAGAAAACTCGTTCTTGTGGTTCAGAGGAGGGAAGGGCTGTGACAACACTCAGGCAGGGCTCTCCAGACCTGGGGACAGTAGGATACCCAGCTGGGGCCTCTGGGATGTGGCTGGCTGAACTTGGGCCCTGGCAACCTGGTATCCTCTCACCCAGCCCTGCACCCTGGAGAAGATACAGAAGAGCAAACAGTGCTCTGCCTAGTGACTGCGATTAGCACCAGGCCTCGGAGCCCTGGCACATGGGAGGGAGGCTGTTTTTCAGCCTGAAAGGGAGCTGTGTTTCAAAAACAGTATTTGGTAAACTGAGATTGGATGGCCACAGCAGCTTTGGGTAGGACCAGAAATATGGCTCCAGCATTTACAGGTCCCCTGGGTCCATCCAAAGGTCCCACTTGTCATTAGACTTTGGTGTGGGAAGGCATTGTGTGGGAGGAGGAGGAGGAGGAGGAGGACTTGGCAGGGTGGGAGGAAGAAGAGAAGGTGAGAGGTTCTAGTGCAGGGTGGATGAAGCAGTCTTTGCTGTGAATGGAGTTTGCAAAGCAAAGTCCCTTGGAAACATCATGATGACATTAATAATAACAGCAGCCTTAATAATAATTACTAAGGGGCTGGGGATATAGCTTGGGTATAGAGCTCTTGTCTAGTATGTGTGAGGCTCTCCATACCCAGCATCACATAGCAGTAAGAAAACAACAACAAACTACTGTGTACAATGCTTGGAGCTGAGCACTTTTTATGTTTTCTCAGTCCTACAAGGGGTGCTTTGTTGGGGTCCCCATTTTACAGATGAGCAAATCACAGTACAAATCAATGAAGTGTCTTGTTCCAGTCCTTGAAGCCTGGGAAGAACTGCCTCACCCTTCTCCTGCCACTTGGATTTTGGAAGACACCAATTTCAGCCTGAGGGTTTGATGTGCTGGGGGAGCTAGAGGAGGATTTGTAGGTGGGAGTGAAATAATCAAAGGGTCATGTGGGAAATGTACTTCCCATTAGGTCTTCCTGTTTGCTAAGAGAGTGAGGAATAGTTCAGTGACTGAGGCAGGGAATTAGGATTTCTGGGAAGCCCGGTGGGAGGTTTTGGGAGAACTGGGCTGGAGGAGGAAGAAAAAGAGGAAGAGGAGGCCAAAGAGTCAATGACAGGCCTGGGGAAGGAACCATGGTAAAGGGGTGGTGAGGCTGGGAGGAGGCTTGATGAAGAGGCTCTGGGGGAAACTACAAAGCAACACCAGCCTGACAGCTGGATGTCTTGGCTGGGCTGCTGTGGCTGGAAGCTCTGCTGGGAGGTGGTGGCTTGTAATGTAGTGGTTCTGTGGGCTTGCAGGCCTCATTGGCATGTGTGACACCATTTATGATCAGTGTGTCTTCAGCACTTCCGGGTCTCCTGGGCTGACCAGGGGGATCCCTGTTGGTCATCCTGTTGCTGCCTGGAACTGTGGAGTTGTGTCTGGATTCTGTGTTGGCTGGAAGCCTCTCCTCCCCCACTTGACATTTCCTAGGAAAACAGAGTGGGCCCAGCCCTTTGCAAACACCCAGCAGCTGCAAGGCAGGTCTCAGCCTGGCCCAGTTCCCCATTCCCCTGGGGAAATCCTCAAACAGGCCGAGCAGGGTTTGATGGTTTGATCTTGGGTTGTGGGAGTCTTCGGGGACAGAGAATGGGAAAGAAAAACAGTATGGGGACAGAGGAGGGTGAGACTGTGGTGATGCAGGAACCCCTGAGCCTTGTGGCTGAGCTCCCTGGGATCAACTGGCCATGTTGGAGAATCCCACACAAGGCATACGCCCACCACAGAGGCACACTGTGTTGTGTGCTTGGTGTCAGTACTGGAGTCGCTCCACCATGGCCCCCTTGGCATTGTTACTGCCAAGCAGATGGGAGAGGAAACAGCTAGATCACATAAATCATGGCCAGTACTTGTTGATCACTGCATACTCCCCACAGAGAGAGAGAAGGAAGACCCGGGTTCAGTGTGTGTATGATTACATCCGTCTGGGCTCTTGACTTTTAGCTGAATTACTGAATAACACTCATGCATGACACATATAGCCAATAAACCATGATCAGGAAATGAAGTCAGAGTTTGCAAACGGATGGTCCATGTGTTGGAAAATCTGAACCCCAAATGTGTTTTTATGTTTTGTTTTGATCTGCACAGTGAGTTTAAAGGCTGAGATAGTTGAGTCAGATGTGGTGATCAGGGCTGTAATCCGGGCATCTGGGGATGGAGGAGGGAAGAGAATTGTGTATTTTGAGTTCCACCTGGGCAGCTTAGGGGACCCTTGTCTGAAGGTAAACAAACAAAACGAAACAACAAACCTGAACAGCTGGGGGGTACAGTTCAGTGGCAGAACACCCCTGGGTACCTCTGCAGTGCTGCAAAAATGAAAAACCCGAATCTGAGATAGTTGAGAACACAGAAACATTGACACTCTCCGTAAAAACCTGGAGCCCCTGCTTCTCTTGGCAGATAGGGGCTAATGGGTAGCAGGGGCAGGGCCTGGGTGGCCTTCTCCCCTCTAGGCTGGGCATAGTGCCGCACTTTGTATCTCCTGGTCAGTGTTTGTGGTCATGTCTGCCTGCTTGCTTATGTTATAGTAGTTACACGTCATGGTTCTCTGTGTCTCTAGGACTCTGAGCCTTGGAATTGGTGACCTGGGACCTTTGGGTCACCGTGCTGGGTGCTGGGACAGAGGCTGCCATATGGACAGGTGTGGGGAGGGCCTGGCTCTGGAGGTTTGGGCACACTTGCTGAGGCTCGGGGAGACGCTTTGTTTCATGTGACCTTATGTGTGGGGCCGACGGCCCCTTAGTGGCACGTATAAAATGTGAGCTAGGGGTTGCTATCAGCAAAATATTGAATTTTCCTACTCCCTTGACATGCAGCATGTATTTGGGTCTATTCCTGGACTTTCTTTTCTGCGACAGCACCTGATTGCTCATGTGGCAGTACCCCTGAGCTCTGTTAGTGTGGTTTGACAGCGTGCTTTACTTTCTGGGAGACCAACTTCCTTTGTTACTTCTCATCTTCAGAATCCTCCCGGCTTCTCCTGTGTTTGGAATGTCTAGATCCCCCCCACCCCTGCAGTCTGTTAGTATTTTATTATATCTCATTAAACTTGCAGATTAATTTAGGTGGCTTGATGTCTTTATGAGACTGAAGCACAGTGTGCTTTCTTTTTGTGTACACAAACTTTTTTTGGTTGTCTTTTTAAAAAGTCAGTGCAAAATCAATGGAATATTACTCAGCTATAAAAATGGATGATCTTGAGGCCTTCATAGGTAAATAGAGACAGCGTGAGACTATCCTCATTAGTGAAATAAATAAGAATCATATTTATGAACATCACATTGTGTCTCTAGTGTAAAAAGTGATAATGCATGAATATTTAAGTGTATAGGATTGATAACCACACTTCTAAGTTCTTGTTGGATTGTTGAACAGATCTGTTTGCAGTCTCACTGCTTGAATGTCTACTTTATATGCTCTAATTTTGTAACTTGAACAACTATTTCTAAAAGGACAATATGTAATTTATCAACCAGTGATCTCTTACTGTTTATCCTTTTTTTGAAATGCTATAATATTTCTACTTTTTTTCTGTTTTTTTTCTCTTTAAATAAAAAAAGTCAGTGTGTATTAGCTCCGTAGAATAAAACTTTCCTCCTGCCATTTCCACACATGCGTGTATTGTACTTGATCATCCTCACTTCATTACCCTCCCTTACCCCTCTCTATTCCCAAATCCTTTTCCTGTTTTCTAAATAGTCTCCTCTCCACTTTTATGACACCTTTTCTCCCTCCTAAATTCCACACATGAGAGAACATACACAAGTTGTCTCTCTGAGTCTGGCTTATTTCTTCAATATGATGATCTTCATTTCTATCCATTTTCCTGCAAATGACATTAAGACTGATATGCATGGAGTTTGTGTACCACAATTGCCTTGTCATTCATCCACGAAGGGGCACCTGTGTTGATTCTGTAACTTGTGTATTGTGAGTCATGCCTTGATAAACATGGGTGTTTGATATCTCTGTAATATTTGGACTTTAATTCTTTTGGGTATACACCAAGGAGTGGTAGAGCTGGGTCATATGGTAATTGAGTTTTCATTTTTTAAAAATTTAATTTATTTTTAAAAATAATTTATTTTAAAGAGAATAAAACCAAGCAAAATAAAACAGAACAAAGCCCATCAAAGCAGAAGAGTGTAAGTGATACAGTATTTCAAAACAAGATAATAGGAAATCAAAAATGGCTACCATAATGCCTCTTGTTGTCTTCATAATAGCTGCCCATGCCATCAGAAATAGTAAAACTAAACAAAACAGTAGAACGGAATTAATAAAAACAAAACAATGAACACAATACAGGACTTCAAAACAAGATAATAGTAAATCCAATATGGCTACCATAATATATCTTGTTATCTTTGAAATAGCTGCCCATGCCATTGGATATAATAAAATCAAACATGGCAAGACAGAATAAAACCAAACTAAACAAAACATTGAAAATGATACAGGACTTTAAAACAAGATAATAGGGAATTAACAATGGCTACCACCTTCAGAAGGAGTTTCCTCAAAGATGCTATATTGCATATTGTTATCCTCTAAATAATGAACAGAACACCAGCTTTAGGCTTGCAAAGTCAATGAAACACTAAACACTACAACTATTAAGTTGTATTTTACCTCAATAGCTATCATCACATCCTGCACACTACAAAGGGCTGGCGTCTGGTTTTCTTCTCCATGACCCATGCATGGCACCAACTCTCAGGAAGTGGCTGACTTCTTGTTCTCCTTCCTGCGGCCAGCAAATGGTGCTGACTCATGCAGAGGGGCTGGCGACTGGTTCTCCTCCCTGTGGCCTGCAAAGGGTGCCCTTTTTATTTTTCTTTTTATTTTTTAGCAGTCTCCATACCTAGTTCCACAGTGGGTATATTTACGTTCCCATCAGCAGTGTAGGATTCCTTTTTCGCTGAGTCTTGGTCAGCACTTATTTATTTATTCTGTGTTTTTGATGACATTCATTCTGATTGGGGTGAGATGGACTCTCAGTGTAGTTTTGATTTGCATTCCCTAATGGCTAAAGACATTAGCCATTTTTCAGTGTAACCATTGGCCATTTGTACTTCTTGTGAGAAATACAGTATCTGTTCAGTTCATTTACCAATTTATTGATTGGATTACTTGCGCTTTTGTTGTTTTTTGAGTTCTTTATATGTTCGGGATATTAATCCTCTGATAGAAGAGTAGCTTCAAAGATTTCCTGCCCTTCTGTAAGCTGTCTCTTCACACTGTTCATTGTTTCCTTTGCTGTACAGAAGCTTTTTAATGTGATGCAATCCCATTTATTGATTCTTGCTATTATTTCCTGGCTACTGGGCTTCTCGTTGCTTTTCATCAAGCAGCAACTCACTAAAAACTGAAGGGACTTGAAGTTACAACCCTGGTGGCTGCCCGAGGAGTATGTGCTGAGTGTCTTCTCCTCAGCTGGGGCCACCCAGCGTCAAGGGAAGCTCCCTGTCTTCTGCTAGAGTGTGAAGACTTTGGGCTTTGGAGTGTGACAGGCTGGGATTTGAGTCCTGCTTCCTGGGGCTGCTAACACAGCATCTCTTGGCCTCAGGAGTCCTTAACTCCATAGTGGGAACCCTCCCTGCCTCTCTGGCTGGGGCTGCCGTGTCACCATGTGCCCACTGTTTGGCAGTAAGAGCTGCACTGTCCTGGTGGCTGCTTTACTGTCACCCCAGTGAGTGGGTGGTGCAGGATGGCCAGGTCTTGTGAGGACTGTGCCCCACAGTGGGGGCGGGGCCTGTGAATGGAGGACACAGGAATCAGAGAGAGGAGAAAACTCAGCCTGGCTGGGGCATCCTGGGAAAACCTAGGAGGCACGGGTGTACTACCCCATCTCCAGATAGGGTAGGCGGCGCCTTGCACCTTTGCGAGCGCTCAGGTCGGAATCTCAGCCTCAGGACTTCCTGTCTGTATTGCTGACGGCCACACTGCACTCAGCCTCCCCTTCAGGGACTCTGCTTGCCATGTTTCTCTTTGTGGGGGAGTGAAGAAGGAGGGCCTGTCCCCAAGTTGTTTCGCTGGGTTGGGGCACACTCCCTTGGTGGCCTTGTTTATCTGAGTGCTCCTGAGCAGCTGTTCAGAGAGCCCTTAAGTAAACAAACCCTCTGGCTTCTGGATTATATTTCAGAGTAAAGGAATTTTGAACATCTCCCCTCTCATTTTAGAAGTGTGTGTTTTAGAGTGAGTGGAAGGCTGGTTTGTCTTTTCAAGAACTTCTCTGGACTTGCCTATCCTCTGAAGACAACATCACGTGATATTTACTTAAAACTAGTATTCGCTAGCCCAGGGTGGTGGCATACACACTCCTTCTACCAGCTGAGTGACTTAAGCATCTCCGCGGCTGCATGGTCGTGGCCTTTTCCTCAGGTCACTGGCTTGTGGACAGTCCTGGGAGGTGTCACTCACAATGTGTGTCCCCTGGAAACCTGCCCATGGTAGCCCTAAGCAAGATACTTCTGGCTATTGTCACTGAGTCGTCTGATGCCCGTGCTATGTGTTGTATAAGGAGAACAGTCCTAGGGCTTGAAAGGGTTTGAGGAAATGGAAAATTACACTGAATATGGAAGGCATACTATCAAAGTGTTAAGAAATCCCGAGATGCTATTTATTTTTATAGTGAAGATTTCATGACATGCTGTGCCTTCCTTGGAGACTCTATGGCCCTTAGGTTGTGTGTGACAGAAAACCCGGTCTGGATGGGTAGCTTTGTAGTTTTCCAGGAGGTCTGGCTTCGTAGCCAATTTAGTCTCTTTTTCTCTGTCCCTCTATCTCCTCAGTCTGACCTCTTTCAGGTCTTATTTTCTGTCCCTGGATTGGTCATACTTTTCTTCTCTCTTCTCTGTCATTGGCTGGCTAGAGGGTTGCAGAGCACTGATTGGTTTGGGCTTCATCTTGGGTCTTCTCCTGGCACTGATTGGTTTGGGGCCAGGCATGGAGGTTGCAGAGCTAAGAGGAGGAAGTAGAGGATGCTGGCCGGCTCCTGGCCAGCTCATGTCCTACAAGTGTCACACCTGAGAGGGGAGAGTGTGTCTAGATCCATGGATGTGTTAAGTTACATGTTCCAGGAAGTGTAGGGAGGGCAAAGGTTTTTCAGTGTTAAAGTGCAGTGGTGGCAAAGCGTGCCAGGGCCATGCTGGCAGTGATGGAAGCAGCAAGCTGGCACAGAACCTCTTGGCAAATGTGGTATCGTTCAGGGTGACCTCACTGAGCATTGGTTTCCTCAGCTGTAAGAACTGGCAGTGACAGGTGCCAGGGGGGTTACTGTGCACAGCAAGAGGTCTTGTAAGGACCGTGGTTAAGACCCTTTTTGTGCATGTGGTGCTACAAATCAAACCCAGGCCTTGCGCATGCTAGACAAACACTCAACCACTGAGCTCTCCTTCCAGCCCCTGGGACTGGTACTAATGCAAAAAGATACACTATTGCTGGGCATGGTGGCACATACCTATAATCTCAGTGCTCTGGGAGGCTAAGGCAGGAGGATTTGTAAGTTTGAGCACAGTTGGGTAACTTGGAAATTTAGGGAGATCTCATTTAGAAAAAAAAAATAGCCACAGTATTAGTTTTCTGTTGCTAAAAATACGAAGACTAGGTGAGTGGTAAGGAAGAGGCTTTTCCTGGCTCACGGCTTCTGCTGCAGTCCTGGTGGCGGCTTAGGAGGCACAAGACATGGTCACAGGGCAAGAGACAACGGGCTCATAGGTTTGGTCCCTCGCTCTTCTTATGAAGTCACCGGTGTCGGTCACGATGCCCCCCTCTGATGACTGCCAAGAACTTCTAAATCTGCTGAACATCAGGTCATTTCCACGCTTTCTACCCTCCCAGTGGGCATTAAGCGTGGCGTGGGTTTTAGAGGAGTAAAAAGCAGATTCAGACACGGCAGACACAGAGTAGCAGTGTCCACACCCAGAGAAGTGTGAGGGGGCTTGGTGGGTTATTTAGCCTGCCCGTGCCCTGCGTTTCCCATCTCTCGTGTTCCCTGTCTCCGCCACAGTGGGCCAGGTGGCTGGGGACCTGCAGGCCCATGGGCAGTGTGGATCTGCTCTGCCACACATTTCCCTGCTTGTAACTGGCAGGCTGCTGAAGGAATGGTCTGGCTTGTACTGTGAGGAATGGGGACCCCCCACCCTCAATTCATATGCTGTGCAACCTCCCTCCATCTCAGCACCCTGTGCACCTCTGCTGAGAATGGAGCTCATTGTCTTTAAGTATTTCGTGAGTTTCGGTTTCTCCCAATTAAGGTACTCAGCAGTGCAATGGCAGAAATTCTTCTTCTTCTTTTTTTTGGTTGTTAAAGAGTGTTGTCTTTCAGAGTTAGTTGTTTGAGATGTAATTTCTCCAGCTCATTATGTCAAAACTGGCATTTGGAGCACGCATGAGGGCTCTCGCTAATGGCCCTTTGTGCTTGTGAGGGCTCCCCAGAGAAGTAGAACCGGTGGTGTGTGTGTGAAGGAGACAGGGAGGGAGAGAAATATATTATTGGAAGGTAGCTTGTGACACTGTGAGCATTACAAGGCTGACAGGTTCAAGTTCTGTGCCCTGCAGACTGGAGGCCAAAAGGAGGCCGTGGTGGAAGTCCCAGCCTAAGTGTACCTCGAGGTCTAGACAGAGCCTGCGTCTCAGTCCAAAGCTGGGTAAAAACTGAAGTTGCTGGATAGGAGGAGTTTTGTTCCTCGAGGGAGGGACAGCCTTTTGTTTTGTCAGACTGTCACCTGGCTTAATGAGGGCACCATATGGGAGGACAGTCAGCTTGGGTGACTCTGCTTCTTCAGCTGTTGGCGTCGTCAGGAAACACTGTCCAAAGCACGCTATGTGCAATGCGGGGTCTCCTTTCTGGGCACCCCAGAGTCCTGTTGAGCTCATATATAATGTTCACTGTCACACTTTTGATGTCATCATGGCGATTCAGGATTATTTTCATGATACTTGGAGAAGGGTTACAAACAGCCAAGACCCCTCAGCCTGACACTGTCTGGGCATGGTCACTTTGAGGATCCACAGGACAGGGGCTCTCTCAAGGTCTCAGGTTCGTGGACATGCCCTTTTCTTCTTCTTTTTTTTTTTTTTCCCCTTTGGTACCAGGGATTGAACTCATGACCTTGCACTAGGCAGGAAGGCGCTTTCACCCCCTGAGCTAAATCCCTGGCCAGACATGCCCTTTCCTAAAACATCTCAGCTGTTGTTTTAGCTAGGGGCACATGGCGCTGGGGACAGAGCAGGGGTCTCACCCCTCTGCAAAGCCAGTTGCTTCCTCCAGACAGCTGGGAGTCACCCAGGAGGGTGTGTTCCTCGGAAAGGTGTGGTAACGTGGGTCTGTGTAGACTGGGCGTTTGAGGGTGGTTGATTTTTCTTGTGACTTTGTCATGGACTGCTTGTGACATGCTGAACCTTTCTGAGTTTAAGTTCCCCCGATCCAGAATTGGGGATGGAGTTGCTCAGAGACTGTAAACCATTTAGGGAAGAATGTGAAGGTTTTTTTCCCCCTGGGAACAGAGGTGGAGAGAATGTGTGGCCAAGTGTGTTTGTGACATTCTGCTTGTGAAACAAACCGTTCTGGGTCCCTGGTAAGGAGACTGACTGTGTCCCTCTGGCTTAGCCTCTGAACTGGTCCTGGCCTTTGCTGTACTCTTCATTCTGTCATTGGAATACAGATAGGCTCTCACCTGTGGCTGCGTGTGTACTGTGATGTTATGGGCTGTATCTAGATTTCCCCAGAGCCTCATGCACTCATAGGTGGGGGGGGGTTCAAAGCTGGCTGGATTAGGGTGCAATAATGAGTCAAGGGTGTGATGCTGCAGTTCAGGGGCTGGATAAGCAGAGGCCCATGCTGAGGCTGGTAGCCTGAGTGGAAGAGAAGGCAGAGGCAGGCTTGGTTGCTTGTTGCTTTTTGCCTTCCCACCTGCCATGAGCATCCTTCCCCTGGGATGCCCCCTGCTACACTGCCCTGCTTTGGAACCACCTGACTATGGACTGAACCTTCTACAAACTGAGAACTGAAATCAAACTTTCCTCCTTTACCTTTGGGTGTTGGGTATTTTGTATCAGTCACAAGAAAAGTGACCAAGACTCTTGAAGACAACAGGAAGGAGAAACTGTTTGGTATTGAGGCTTGAGACCATCAGATTTGATGACAGGGTTTTCCCTCTTTCCCAAATTACCCCTTCTTTAAAAAAATTTTTTTTCCCCCAAACAACTCCAAGGAGCAAGTGCTGTAGGTTGTTTTACACTAAAGATGTGGTATTAAGGTTTGTTATGTAAACACTGTGGTGCTTAGGTAAACCTTAGCTTTACTAACTCAAGTTAGGTCCAATAAGAGCAAGTTGGTGTTGTAGAAATCTTTTTTTTTTTTTAATCTGAAAGTGAAGTTCTGTTTTCATTCATTTTACAAATTACTGAAGAGTCTCTCTGTGCTGAGGGTGAGGAGGTCTCGCCTGTATCTCTGATGCGGTCTCAGTGGGAACAGCTTGTGGTCTGTGGGAAGAAGATGAACATGATTCTTCCACATCCTGCTTGGGTCTTTTGGGTTGACCGGTGTCTCAGAACATCAGTATTCTTAAAAAGGAGGACAGCTGAGAATACAAAGCGACTGGGGAGAGGTCCACAGTAGTGGAGGAATGAATGCAGAGCATTGGTGGCCACAGCAAGAGTATTGTTCCCAGGTGGCACCATAGTCCCTCCAGCCGTGCCCAGTAGGTACCGCAGCCTCCTGCAGGGAGTCTCATGCCAGTGGCTTGAGTCAGACCTTTCCCTCTAGCCCACAATGACTCTGCCTTCCCAAAGCTAACAGTGCAGTGTCATAATTAACTGTCCTCATAAAGCTGTGAAAGGGAAACCATATTGGCTCATTTTCACAAGTCCTTGTTATGTAAGAGAGGATGGAGCATATCTGATTTTTTTTTTTTGAGACAGGGTCTCACTATGCAGTTCAGGCTCACTTTGTAGCTCAGGCTGGTCTTAAACTCCCAATGATCCACCTGCTTCAGCCTCCCAACTGCTGGGATTACAGGTGTGCGCCACCATGCCCAGCTTTGACTTCTGTTATTTATTATCATCGCTAACAATGACTCACTGAGAGCCTTTTACAGGCAGGTGTGTTAATGAAGGCATCATCCTGAGTGATGTCCCTTACCTTACTGATGAGGAAACTGAAGCTCACAGCGATTCACTGACCTCCTGGGGTCACACAAGTAGGGCAAAGCCAAGCTCTGACTCAGATCCCCTCGGCCATGCCAGATCCTGCCCTCATAGAGTTCTTTGATCACCATAGATTTTCTTCGTGTGGATTTTGCCTTTTAAAAATATCGCATTTAGCTGGGAGTGTAGCTCAGTGGTAAAACACTTGTCTGGCATGAAGGAGGTCCCAGGTTCAATCCCCAGTGCAGCAAACAAAAGCAAAAACAAAACATCCCATTAGGTATTGTAAATCTTGATTTCTGAGTTGGTGCTAGGGCAGGTATCTGTGCTGTGTCAGTGAGGGCCACGTGGATTAGCACGCTCAGTGACGTCTGGGGCTCAGCGGTCTTCAGTGGGTCTGCTGGGGCAGCCCGAGCGGCTGGATCGCGGGAGGAAGGAACCCCTAGTGTTGCTGTTGCTGCTCTCTCACAGATGTGCTTCTCCTCTTCAGGTCAGGGAAGAGGTTAAAGAAGACCCGCAAGTATGACATTATCACCACTCCTGCCGAGCGCGTGGAAATGGCCCCGCTAAATGAAGAGGATGATGACGATGAAGACTCCACAGTGTTCGACATCAAGTACAGGTGCGGGGTGGGGACAGAGGCTTCCTCCTGGCTCCTGGAGGAGAGGGGACCTTTGACCCTTGGCCTTTGAGTGCTATGAGCCCCAGCCTGGCCCAGGGTGGCCTTGAGGTGTTCTGCTTCCAGAGGGAGTGATCTGCTACCTCCCCGAGACATATGACACCCAGAAACTCAGCTGAGGATGGTTCTGCTTGCTTTTCCCAGAACGCTAAGTTGGCTTTAAGGGAGGGACAAGAAGAGAGTTAAAGTGCAGACACGCAGCTGGCCAAGCACTGGCCTGGGGTCTGGCCTGAGCAGCCCATGCGCCAAACACTCTGCTGGCGACAGAAACTTCCTCAGCACACCAGGGCTGTTTGTGGGGCCCATCCTGTGTGGATGGAATTTACCGGTGAGCTCCGCAGACAGGTGTTTCCTAAACACGTGTCTGCAGGGAAGTCACAGTGACTGTGACATCTGAACCGCAGTGTGGGCCCTTAGATCCTTATGGGGTGCACTTGGAGTATGAGAGTCACAGTGGTGGAGCAGGGTGAGCGCAGTGTGAGGCGAAGGCTCGCAGGCCCGGGACGGAAGAGGGATTGGGCTCTGGCCTGAGCTTCCTCCAGTTGCCTGGCTTCTCCGTACCCAGGACTGCTGCCTTCCACACCTGGGATTGGATCTTCACAATCTTGGCTGCCCTCAGCCCTTGGTTCTTCTGCATAAACCAGTAGCTAGGTTCAGCCACACGGAGTCTCGGATTTTGATAGAAACTGCATTGACCTTGTAGGTCAGTGTGTGAAGAATTACCCCCTTTATGCTCACATTTCCAGTCCTTGACTCTGGAATGACTTTCCATGTATTTAGGTATTTTATTTTATTTTATTTTATTTTATTTTATTTTATTTTATTTTATTCTTTTTCAGTGCTAGGGACTGAACCCAGTAGCTCCACACTGAGCTACTACATCCCCAGCCCTTTTTTATTTTTTGAGACAAAGTTTTGCTAAGTTGCCAAATTGCCAGGCTGGGTTTGATCTTTAGATCTTAGCTTTCCAGAAGGCTGGGGTTACAGGTGTGTACCACCACACTCAGATTATTTAAGTGTTTCATAAAATGTCTTTCAGTGCTTTTAAAAATTGGATCATAAAATTAAATACAATTTTGTTGGATATATTCCTACACATTCTACTGATTCAAACACATGTATACACATCGATGACCTTAAAAATACATAGTGTATTTATACTCATATGTAAAAAAATGGCTGTATTATCATGCTTACATACAAATCAGTTTTGGGAACAGTTTGTTGTTCATGCTTAATTTTTATAAAGAAAAATTAAACAATAAAATTGGCTGGTTATAGATAACAGAGTGGGAGAAGATTCATTGGTCCTAGTTAGCATTTTAGATAAGGAACAACACCTTTTGAAAAGGATAAAATCAATTAATAATATTTACCTATGCTGCAAAATGATATATACACAGGATTATTCATGGTGATAGTGATTTTTATTGCTAAACCATAGATTCAATATGGAGAAATGAACTTTCACGTGAAGCAAACCATGCCTTCGTTATTCTCCATAATAAGCAGGGCCGGCTTCCTCCTGAGGCCTAGGCTTCCTGTACGACGTGAGCATGTAGTGTTTGAGTGAATCCGGATCCTACTGTTGGATTCTGAGCCACCAAACAGAATCTCATCCACACTTGGTTCTGAGTTAACTTCACAGGAGCCCCAAGAGACGAAGCTGTTTTTGTGACATCTTTACATCTCCCTAAGTAAGAAAGGAGCTGAAACGAGAAGTTATGACAACCTGTTTGTTCTGAAATTCCATCCATGCATCCTAACATCAGGTGGGAAAGGGACCCTGTCTTGAGGATGTGGACACCAGTACTGTTAGGGCTAACCTTTGACCGGTCAGCGGTGTGTCTGGTGTGATGCAGGTGAGGTGCACCTAGACACTGCTGTCAGATTGAGAATCTCCCACAATGTGTCTGATTCTTCAAATAATGGAGTGAGTTCTAGTTCTAGCCTGACAATTAGCCCTGCGTCGGCATTGCTGCTGCCTCTGAAACTCACTACCGACTTAACCATTACACTGACCACTCGGTAGGTGTTGAAATTGCAGAAAATGCTTTTGCTATTCAGAAGGGCAGGTTTATTGTCTGTCTGCTGTAAGGGCAGAAATCAGCTACAGAAGAAACCAGGTCTTTGGGTGGCTCTGGAGCATTTCCAAAGCCACGATCCCAATAGGTGCTCACTGCTGGCTATGCAGCAATGGCTCAGAAACCTTCAGTGTTGGGTGTTTTTGGGCCAGTGACTCACATTAGCTCTCTCTAGCTGCTAGTGTCCTCTCTGCCCCACTCCAGGCTGACATGCAGGACCTAGAGAATCCATTTCTCGGAAGGATTTCAGGCCATGGGCTCTATCTCCACACCTGGTTTCTCCTCCTGGGGCTGTTGGATTCTCTCTGCTGTCACTTGGAGATGCCTTAAAAATGGCTATCAATGTAGCTGGGCATAATAGTGCCTGCTGATAATCCCAGCAGCCTGGGAGGCAGAGGCAGGATTGCTAGGCTGGGCAGTGTAGTGATTTAGCAAGACCCTGTCTTAAGAAAAAGAAAAAAAAAAAGGACTGGAGATGTTAGCTCAGTCAGATGGCCCCGGGTTAAAACCCTGGTACCCCCCTCTCCCCACAAAAACAACCCCCTCAAAAAACCAAAACAAAACATGCTCCTATCTAAGTTAGCATCACTTGATTTGTGACCTCATTTCTGATTTTTTAAAAAAGAAAATACCTTTTGTGCATGGCAGTTGGTTTTTAAAAAAATCTAGCAACCTTGCTGAACCCTTATGAATCATGGCTGTATGAATTCGGATCCTTTGGGGTTTCCTACTTAGATATGCCATTGAGAGTAGTTGGATCTGATCATTAGTCCTTAAATGTTTTCTCTCTCTCCTTTTTAGGCTTTTTGTACTCTTGATCTCTAAGTCAGTGTTAAATGGAAGCCATGGTAACAGGCACCCTGTCTCAGTCTTGATTTTAAAGAATGTGCTTTCAATTTGCTATAGGGCTTTTAATCCATTTTTTTCTTCCAGGTAGTTTTCTTGTAGTCTTTGTGTGGTAATGTTAAATTTTATTAAATGCTTTAAATAATTCTTGAAAAGGTCATATTTTTTTCTTGATTCTGTTAAGGTGGTGAATATATTAATTAATTTTCTAATATTAAACCAGGTTAGCATTTCTGAGGTAGAGTTTGGTCATGGTATGCTATTTTTTCCTTTTTTTATTTCAAAAAGAAAAAATAAAAACAATGATACAGAATTTCAAAACAAGATAATAAGAGATTAACAATGGTTAATATATTGCATATTGTTATCTTCAAAGTAGTTGCTCAGATTATAAGATATAGATATAAAAAATTGATCAACTTAAGCACAAGTCATTGTCAATGAACTAATAGAAATTAGTAAAATAATTATCTTAGCTACTATATATATATATATATATATATATTCTTTACCCTTCCCTTCTTTTCTCCTTTCCCCTATCCCAGTTCTTTCCTTTTGGGCAGTTTCTTTCCCTTTCACAACATCTATTACAGATTTTGGATTTTGTTTACTTTCTCAGTTTTTTACACTGAGGGGGGGACAATGCAATATTTATACATGTGAATTTCATTTATTTCTCTTGTAAGTATAGTCTCTAGTTGTATCCATTTACCTATAAAAGCCTTGAGTTTATTCTTTATAGCTCAGTAGTAGTCCATTATATTAAAAACACTACATCTTTTTTATTCATTCCTCTGTTGATGGGCATTTGGATTGTTTTGAAGATTTAGCTATTAAAGATTGTGCTGCTATTTTTCTTCAGAGTAGTTGTTCATTTCATCATGCATTGTATTACCGATACAACAGTTACTTTGAAGAAAAAGAGACACTAAAGTACTCAGTGCTGATTCTGTAGCGTCATGCTGTGAAATCCAACAATACTATCATTCTTTATTCAGAGTGATTTTAATCTGTTTTTTTTTTGTTTAATTTCAACATACATGAAGGTATGGAGAGCTATTTTGAAGAGAATGAGAGACACTATGGCAGCCATTGTTGACTTCCTTATTGTCTGATCTTGAAGACCTAAAATGCCTTCATCATCCTGTTCTGATCAGTTTTATACTATTTTGTTTTATATGAATTCATTGTATGTGAAGATATGGACAGCTATTTGGAAGAAAACAAGAGACAATATGATAGACAGTGAAGATCTCTGGTGGTTTTGCTTTGAAATCTGTGTCTCTTATATTGTTATCTTATGATTAATTTTACTCTCTTTTAAAAAAAGATTGTACTGCTATAAACATGGGTGATCATATATCACTGTGGTGTGGTGTTTTTAATTCTTCTGGGAAAATACCCAGAAGGGGAATGGCTGGGCTGAATGGTACTTCTTGTCCTAATTTTTAAAGGTGTCTCTGCTGTGATTTTCCACAGTGTTTGTACCAGTGTACACTCCCACCAACAGTAAAGAAGGGTTCCTTTTTCCCTACAATCCCACCAGCATTTGTTATTGTTTGATTTCTTGATGATAGCCATTCTTTTTGAAGTGAGATGGAATACCAGTGTTTTTAAATTTTCATTTCTTGAATGACCAATGATGTTGAACATTTTGTCATGTATTTATTTGCCATTTGAATTTCTTCATCTGAGAAGTGTGTGTTCATCTCAGCTGCCCATTTTTGGATTGGTCCTTGGAATCTGAGGGGCCTGAGTTTTTTCATTCTTTACATTCTAGATAGAAGTCCTTTGTCTGAAGGATTTTCTTTTCACTGTATTGGTGACTTCTTTTGATGTGCAAAAACTTTTTAATAAGATGAGGTTCCAATTGTTGCTTCTATGAAGTACTTTCTGTGCAGGTTGGATTTTGTATACGTACTCTCTGCCTTCCCCTGCATCTTCAAGATTTCTACTGACTTTGTCTTCTAGTAGATTTAGTGTTCCTGTTTTAATATTTAGATCTTTGATCCATTTTGAAATTAGTGCGTGGTGATAGATACGGGTCTAGTTTTAGTCTTTGGCATGTGGAAAACCAGTTTTCCAGCACCATTTTTAAAGGGGCTGTTTGGCTCCTTTGTCAAAAATAACGGGGCTGAGTGTGTTTGTGGTTGTTTCTGCATCTTCTAATCTATTCCACTGATCCTCAGGTCTGGTTTTTTTTTTTTTTCTTTGCCAGTACAGTGCTGATTTTATCACAATAGCTTTGTAGTATAATTTCAAGTCAGGGATTGTGATACTTCCTGCTTTGCCTTTGTTGCCCAGGATCGCTGTGATGGATTCACAACTGGTGGTCAACTTGTATCATCTGCTGAACAGAATCAGTGAGGTACTGGGTGTGGGTGGCCCACCTGAGGATTGTTGCCAACCACGTAAGAAGGAGAACTGGAGAGGAAGAAGTGGTGTTGCTGGTTCTCCTGTTGCTGTTGGTTCTCCTGGAGGGGGCTGTTGGGTTTCTTTACTGATATGAACTTGACTGTTGCTGTCTGAGGAGCTTGGGACCTTGCTGTTGCTGAGAATGGCTGTGGTTCACTTTGGCTCCGGTCCTTTGAGCATTGCTTTCTGGCTTCAGAAGGGAAGATGGTGTGGTGGTCAGTCTCCTGGAAAAGCTTGTCACTCTGGCTTCCTGATAGGAACTTGGCTGTTCTTGTTGTCGGAGGAGTTGGGGACCTCAGTCACCGAGGATGGTTGTGATACTTTTCGGGGGAGCTCTGGTCCTTACTTTGAGTGTCTTTTCTTGGCTTCAGTGTAGATCCCTCAGCCTGCTGGAACAGATCTTTCATCTTGCTGGGGCAGACTTTTTAGCTTCCACCATGGACCTTTGGGCCTTCCCAGTTCAGATCCATGAAATAGACTTGCGTGAGTCATTGTTGTGGGCTCTAGGCTGGATCCATGTAGGACATTGTCATGGGATCCAGGCCTTTAGCTGAATTCTTTTTGTCTCTAGTATGTTAACAGATTTCTGGCACTCTTCTGATTCTTTTGTATTTGACTTTTTGGGTGACTATTATAAAATAATCTTATAAATTATGTGTCCTGTATTGAATTGTTTCCCTTGCAAACCTTGACTACAATAATTGCTTTTGCTATTTTAGGTTTCTTCTGGTTCCAAATGAATTTTAAGAATGTCTTCTGTAGACCTGTGAGGTATGCTAATGGTATTTTGATTGGGATTGCATTAAATCTGTATAACAATTTTGGGAGTAAGGTCATTTTTACAGTGTTGGTTCTTCCTATTCATGAGCAAGGGATATTTTTACATTTTCTGATATCATCTTCAATCTCCTTTTCAGAATATTGTAATTTTCAATATATGGGTCTTTTAATTCCTTTGTTAGATTGAGTCCAAAGTATTTTTCATTTTTTGGATGCTATTGTGAAGGGTGTTATTTCTGTCTCAGTGAGTTTGTTTTTTGTATACAGAAATGTTATTGATTTTTGAGTGTTGACTTTGTATCCAGCTATGCTATTGAATTTGCTTATTAAATCTACCAGTCTTTTAGTGGAGTTTTTGGGATCTTCTCTGTAGAGTATTATGTCTGCAAATAACAGTAGTTTAATTTCTTCCATTCTTATCTTTATTCCTCTTATTTCTTTCTCTTGTCTAATTGGTCTGGCTAAACTTTCCAGGACTATGTTGAATGAGTGGAGACAGTGGACATCCTTGTCTTGTTCCTGATTTTAGAGAGATAGTTTTCAGTTTTTGACTGTTTAGTATGATGTTGGCTGTTGGTTTGTCATAGATGGCCTTTATCAGATTGAGATAAAGACCATTTATTCTAATTTTCTGTAGAGTTTTTACCTTGAATGGGTGCTGGGCTTTGTCAGAAGCTTTTTCTGCATCTATTGAGATGACCATATAATTTTTGTCTTTGACTCTATTAATATGGTGTATTATATTTATGTGTTGAACCATCCCTGCATGTTATTTATATTAACTCTTGCTTTTTCATTGACACCAATTACTCTTATATTTCTTTGTGTTGTCTTGCAGCTGTTGAATTGTTGTTTCCTGATATTTCGTTATTTTCAAAAGATGCTTCTTTTCATGATCGCTGGCTGAGATCCTGTCTTTAAGGTCTTAAAGTCTATCTTCAGTTTCATTCAAGTGGTTTTGCCACTTTTCAGTGGAACTTTTGATTTCGTAGTTATTTGTCTGAATCCATTTCAGGCATTCTATTTCTTTCCTATATTGATCTTTCATAGTTTCCATCCTCTTCCTATCATCTATTTTTTAATCTATCTCTACTCTAGAATTGCTGAGTAATACCTTTATAAATGTTGACATTTCTTTTTTTACTTGGAGATTATTTCTGATCTGATTTCCTCTATAGCCTCATGGATTTGTTCCCCTTTTTTGTGGTACGGGGGATTGAACCCATGATCTCATGCTTGTCAGGCAGGCACTTGTGCTGCTGAACTAAAGCCCCCACCCTGTTTCATAACTTCAGTTGCTATCATTTCAGAAATTTCAGATGTATGACTTTGCATTTCTTGTGTGTTGATGTCTCCTGGTCTTGTTCTGGCCTGGTTGGATGTCTACTTTTGCATCTTGTCATTTTCTATTTCAAAAAACTTTTGTTTTCTGTGATGACCGTCGTGAGTTTTGGAGGAGGTAGTAATATTGGTAGTATCAAGGGCTCTATCAAGTCTGTTCTTCAGGAATATCTTTCGTGTGTAGGAGATTCTTGTTTTTTTTTTTTTTTTTTTTCAGTACTGGGGATCGAACTCATGACCTCGTGCTTGCCAGGCGGGTGCTTATGCCACTGAGCTAAATCCCCAGCCCTGTAGGAGATTCTTGGTTTGTGTCTATCTCAAGAGCCTACCTTCCCAATTAACTGAGAGTACAGTGTTGGTTTCTCTTTGGCTTAGTCCCCCATCTTTTTATGTAGGGCTGTTGTGAGGTAGTTATCTCAGAGCTTCTCAATATTGTTACACGAAGAACAGCCAATTACAACAGATGTGACAGACAGCCTAGCTACAGTAGTATAATTAGCAATACTGATAGCATTAAGCACAATTTAGAGACTGACAAACTGTACTAATTATTGATTTTGTATTTTAGACCATAGGAGCAAAGTCTATAGTTGTATAATAGAACCAATTGTAAATTAGGGGTTTGTATGTAAAGTCTTTTTCTTTGTTAGAGTGGATTTATCCTGGGGTCATCCAGACAAGTGGGTTGTCCCAGTACCTCCTGTGCTGGCTGCCCATCCTGTGGTGTAGGGGAATGGACCTGGCGCCTGGTTCCTCTGGTCTGAGGTTCCCAGGATGCTGGAGGGGTGATGGGCTAGGTTTCTCCCCTCATGGCTTACCAAGTTTCCCCCTGTGGCAGAAAGGTGATGGGTGGGATTTCTCCCCTCCTGCTTAAAAGGAATTCTTAAAACCACTGGATGTTCAATTCTTTGAAGAGTTGTAGACTAGTTAGTCTTTATTTCTTCTTGGGTCAGTTTTGATGAGTTGTAGTTTTGGGGGATTTTTGTTCATTTTATCTCAGTTTTCAAATGTGTCATGTTAAAGTTGTTCTCAACATACCTTTTTTATCCCCTTATACCTCTTTGTAACATGGATGGAGATGGTCCTGTTTGTACTCTAACTACTGATTATTTTTCCCTTTTATCCTTTTCCTGAATCAGTCTTCTGGGGACATTAATTTTATTAGTCTACACAAGGAACCCACTTTGGGCTTCTTTGGCCCTCTTTATTATCATTTTTAATTTCAGTTGATTACTGCATCCCTTCTTTAAGCTTTTTTTTTGGGGGTGTGCTTTGTTTTTCTAACTTCCTGCATGAGATATTTAGCTCATTTGTCCCAGTTTTGTCATCTGTAGAAGCGTTTATTCTGTGACTTCACCCGTGCTAGCAGCTTCCCACCAATATTCATTGTCACTGTTATCCACTGTTTCCCTGTTTGTCCTGAAGAACTGAACTTTGTGTCACTCCTGGGAGAAGTGTTTCAAAGAAAATCAGGCTGTGGAAGAACCTGGAGGTGAATCGCAGGACACAAGGCCATCCCAGTCCTCAGGCCTGAAGATGATGGGCGATGTAGATGGAGTGGTATTAGGTTTTCTACATCTACAGAAAACTACTGAAAAAGAACAGGGAAGATGAACTTCACTATAACCTCATTACTTAACAGTAGCCACTGGGGTGTGTGTGAGTACCTATGGAATTTTCCTTTGCTGTTCCAGAGGAACTTTTTCCCATGCATCACAAGCAACTTTTCAGGTCAACAAGCATAGAATAACAGATTGTAGAATCAGTTTTGTTTGTTTGTTTTTGTGGTGTCATGGTTTTGAGGTCTTTTGTGTCTGCACCTTGACAATCTGTTCCCAGGAACCTCTTTTTTTCCTGTTGAGAAACATCTTGACCACACTGTTTTTGATATTTAGTAGAAAATGAGGTGCATTTAAATTGGATGTGGTTGAATCATGGCTTTGGTTTATTTTGTGATCCAGTGGGAAGAAGGAAATGGTGATTTTGGGCAGTAGGGTAGTAACATGCCTCTTACTACTGCATGTGGAACATTCCATGATGTTTTGTGGATCAGAGCCTGTACTTGGCTTCCTTGCAGTAGAGGAGCAGAATGCATCTGGGTAAGGCTTCTGTCAACAGCCCACTTTTGGGGTTTCACATGCTGTGAAACTAGCATGTTATAATCCATGTGATGAGACCTCTAGGGCCAGATGCAGGATGAGGGTAACCCACTGAAATCTGTTCCCAATTCTGAACTTTAAAAATCTCATTAGAAGGGAGAGATAACAGCTTGATGGTATACAGACAATCCTGGGGTTTTGAAATGGTTCCATATTTCAAGAGGTGTTTAGATCTCACTTGTGTTTTGAGCATGGTTGGCCTTGCGTACTGTGGCTGTGGTGGTTTGAGACTATGTGCATCACTGGTTTATTACAGGGGACTTTTGTCACCTTCTAGGCATCCCCACAGCAAGGCAGATGTTGGCTCTTCCTCCCATGTGTGTGGCAGGTGTCGCAGCAGCTGTGAGAAGTGAGCCCAAAGGTGTACTGCTGGGAGAACCACTGCGTCTGCCAGCCCAGGGACCTGTCCCCTGCAGGGGTGTGACCCTGCATTCTAAACATGCCCTTGGTGGGTAGAGCTTCCTTCAGGAATATAATTGGAAACTGATGAGACTTTGGCTGCAATGCGTAGGACTGTGCCTGGCGTCTGGTGCTGGAAACAAAGGGCGTTCAGTGCTATTTGCCTGCCAAGGGGTAGGCTGGGCATGGAGGCCAAAAACAAACCTGGCTTGTTTGTCCTGACCCAAGGCCAGGGGATCTGAGTCCCCAGCGAACCTTGTTGCTGTTGTTAAGTACACTCACCTGTTGGCCTTGGAACGCCTTTGGACACTTCCCACATCCTGGAGGTTTAGGTCCATGGTAGAGGGAATGAAGGAATGGTGAGGTGCTCCTGATGAGTGGTGGGGTCCCCTGGCACCTGGGCACCACACATGGGTGTTTATTCTTACAGGCATGAGGGATATAGACTGCGGCCTGTGGGACAGGATGAAAGCATGAAAGTAGAGGACCCCCAGGTGTGCTCCGGGGACCTCACCAGACATGGGCTTTTCAGTGCTCTGGCAGATGAAGGCACCGTGCTGTGGTGATGCAGAGCTTGCTCTGTGTGGACACCGACAATGGCTCTTCCCAGGTTCTGTGGCATCTGTTCCGGGTGGCAGTGGACAGCAGGGCCTGTGTGTTGCACTGATGCTTGGTTTCTGAAAGCTTCACTGGTCCCCAAATCTTACTGAACCTTCATTTTTATATGCATAGTTCTCTGAAGCCTGTAATCTTACACCAATAGATGGTAGCAGTTTTACTGGTCAGTTTTCACCTCCTTTTCTAAGCTCCTTTAGATGATACTTTGAATAGATTCATTTTTTAAAATTTTACTTTATAAAGGATAAAACAGAATAAAACCAATCAAAATAAACCAGTGTAAGAGATACAGGACTTCAAAACATGAAATCAACAGTAGTTACCATACTGCCTTTTGATTCCTTCAAAATTGCTGCAGATAACTTCAGACATAGTAAAAATCAAACAGAACAGAATAGAAACAATAAAAACAAAACAATGAATGCAGTGAAGGACTTCAAAAAAAGCCTATAGTACGTCCAAAATGGCTACCATAGTATTATCTTTGAAATAGCTTTTCCTGCCATTGGATTTAACAAAATCAAACAAAACAAAAGAGAATAAAACCCAACCCAACAAAATAATGGAAACCGTATAGGACTTCCCAAACAAGACCACAGGGGATCAACAATGGACACAGCCCTCAGAAGGAGACCCCCCCTAGATGCCCACTGTGTACTGCTATCCTTTGAATCCATGGGCAGACCACTGGCCCTAGACCTGCAGTGTTAGTGAAACACCAAAGCACCACAAGCATCCAATTGCATTTCACCTGGATAGCTGTCATCACAGCCTGTGTTTCTACAGATAAGCTGGTCGCTTATGGTGGGGAGGTGGGGTGGGAAGAGGGTATGGGGGGATGGTACTTGTTTGCTACTCCATGGGCTGGAAGGGGTTGGGGTCTGGCTGTTTCCGGTCTGGCAGTGGCCCATGTATGGTGCTTGTGTCCAGACTGGGCTAGCTTCCTCTTGAATAGATTCATTTTAAAACTTCCTTTTACACAAGACTTTCTGCACCAATCTTTCTTGAACTCCTGCTTTGTCTGACACTGTTCTGGGGCTGGACTTTTGAGCTGACAAATTTTTAGTGTGGCTCTTGCCTGAACAAGTGCTCAGTGTAAGCAAGAGATAGACACAGTCAGATACTTGCATAAATTGGCCTGGGCCTGGGGGCAGACACAAAGGCTTGGGCATAGGTATAGGCCAGATTTAACCCACTGCCTATTATTATATAGCTGTGTCAGTCGGCTTTCCATCACTGTAACAAAATACCCAAGACTATCAACTTAGAAAGAGAAATGGTTTAGCTTAGCTCACAGTTTGGGAGGTTGAGCCCATGGTTGGTGCTGTTGTTTTGGGGCTGTGGTGAGGCAGACATCATAGCAGGAGTGCGCGGTGCTCACCTCATCATGAACCAGAGAACGAAGGAGGGACTACAGGATGTGCAACGGCTAAAACATTTACTCTTGGACTTTTATGGAAATAGTTTGCTGATTTCTGGTGCAAACACCCATAGAAGGGCTGGGAATCAGGGGTACAAGGAGAAAGGAGGCTGTGTCCTAGGGTGACCATGTGGGGAGCTAGGGAAGGGGCTTGGGTTGGGTGTGGAGGGAAGGTGTCACTTAAAGAATGGAGTGTGTTTTCTAGATGGTGCATTCAAAGGTCCTGTGGTTGTGGGGTGTGGAGCTTCCAGGGGCTGAAAAGACAACTTGTATGGCAGGGGTTGAGATGGGAGAGGAGACCCTGACAGTGGTTCCAGGGTTGGAGACTGTCAGGGAGAGTCAGGGTGGACCTGGTGGGGCCCTGCCTGAAAGGCACTAACTTGCATTGCTTTTTTCTTTCAGGTAAAACCTGTTTTCCAGTGTGTTGGTATCCTGGAAAACAGGTGAAGGATCTGGGAGCTGCCTCTCCTCCGAAGCATGGAGTCCAAAACAAACACTGTCGGTGACACTCCGGCTCCATTGTGTGTCCAGCGTCTGCTCACAACGTCACCATCAAGCTTGTTTCCAAATAGCCCCCAGAGAGTCACCTCTGCTGTGCTTTGGACGCTCTTCTCAAATGTCACCTTTCCTCTCCCTCCTCTGAGGGGCTTTTTGCCTTACCAAGAGGATAAGGGTAGAAGCATATTGATTTAAAAAAAAGTTTTTAAAGCAACTGCCGATGACAGCCCAACTATGATTAGGAGGGCTAACAATCTACAAGGAGCCTGCAGGGTCCTGGGCTGTGGGTGTAGAATCCCGCTCTGGGTTCTTTGGGGCCACACAGGATGTCACCCCCTCCAGCCGTCTTTGCACCTCCCTCAAGCTGGGCCCTTGCCTCACAGCTGTGTGAGATTTCACTCACGGCGAAAGTGTGGCTGCTCCGGAAGCCCTCACATTGTAGCTCCATTCTGTCTCTTCTCTTTTTTTCTTTCTTTAAAGGGGTCGGCAGAAATAGGCATGGTTAGGTCACAAGAATTTCAAATATCAGGGAAAAAAAAGTATGTGTGCATGAGTGTGCATATACTCAAGTGTGCACATGTGTGTGTGAGCGTGTGCGTGTGAGTACGGCTGTGTGTTCCTAGGGAATAACTGCTTCTCTCAGTGGAGTAGAGCGCACTAGACAGCTTGGGGTAGCAACTTTTTTTTTTTTCCTTTGTGCTTTTTAAAAAAAATATTTCTCTGCCCTGTCAACAGTTCTATGTTGTTCGTCTTAAAAATATAATTAAAGAAATAACTGTAGTGATTTAAATGAGTGGTGATTTGAGTGGCTGGGAAACAGGGCCCGGTGAGGGACCCTGGACACCTGACTGGGCTGGGCTGGCTGGACAGGGCTGGGAACTGCTCACCACAGGAGGGTGGGTGGGGGGCTTATCTGGGAGCTGGTAGGGTGACAGTGTGGCCCACAGATACGTGTCTCCTGGAAACTGGGCACCAGGGTGCTCCTCAGGTTGATGCTGGCCTCCATTTAACTCAGGCCCCATATTTCTGCAACCAACGTGCCTCTATCCCAGTCTAATCGCAGACCTTGAGGCTCTGGGATTCTGTTCTTTCTGGAAAGAGTTTCTTTTTTCTTTCCTCCTTTTTTGTGACAGGTTTCTGTTACATAGCCCAGGCTGGTCTCAAGCTCTAGATTTTCCTACCTCAGCCTCCTGAATGCTGGGGTTACAGGAGTGTACCACTATGCCTTGTTTACTGGTTTTCAGTTTTTCATCTCTTGTTTTCCGTTTTCGTGTTGCTCTGGGGCTTTGCGTGTCTGCGTTTATCCTCCTGCTTCACGGTGCAGAATGAGCTCGCCGGCCTCCCGGTCACACGTTTCCAGCTCCGTTGTTTTCTAAGATGGACTGTGGGAGTGGGCGGGGTGGGAAGGGGCCACCTGGTTCCAGGGCCTGCTGGATGTGGAGTCATGGGGGTGCTGACCTCTCCAGAGCTGACCAGGGTGAGGGGAGCCTTGTCCCTGAGAGCAGCACTGCCGTAGGCTGTCTGCTGTCACAGCTGCATATGGCACTGGCCACTCCTTGTTCCTTTCCCTTTATGCTTTGTTGACTTTCCATCTCCCTGCTCTGCCTGTTTGCCTTGGCATGGGGCCACTTTCTTTCCCCCCTCTGGGATGATGACTGAGGAAGCTGGGCCACCTCGCAGCTATGTGACCTCTCAGCCTTTGAACAAGGTCCACTGACCCTTTGGTGTTTCCTGCAACCCAGCACTGCGAGATGGTGGGGAAAGCTGGGTCTTCTTCCTGCTGCACAAACACTGTGGCCCTGCTTGCCAGGGATGTGCCACTGGTCTTGGCAGGAGTGGCTGGTGACAGTGACCTGCCAAGTCCTCAGCATTGCAGACATTTGAATAAAGACCCTCCAGGGTGAACTGCGTGGGTGCTGGGCTTGGGTGCTTTCTGAGATGGAGGCTGGCAAGTGCCTTTCTGGCATCAGGCATGTGAGCCCTGGTCATTTAGAAAAGGACTTGGGAGTGACATGGTGCTGGAGGAAATGCTTGGGTTTAATACCTGTGTGTGGGTTTATGGGTCTCCTCCTGGAAGCTGACTCTGTGATCTGGAGATACACATCCCTTGTTGTGTTTGGGGGGTGTCTCAGGGGTACCCAGTCATGTCAGAAGTGCTGGCTTATCTTTGCCTCATACCTGGCTTTTGTCTAGGTAGGGTTAAAAGTAAGCAAGAAAAAGCCAGAAAGATCAGCTCACCTGCTTTCATTTGAGCCCCTGGTGTACCCCTGAAGTTACCAGGAAGTCCAGGTTCTCAGTGTTCTCTTCTTAGAGCAGCTGGGGTCCTCTGGGACTGTTACTTCCCTAAGAACAACTGTGGCGTGGGAGTGCTAGGGTGGTGGTGGTGGGTTTCCCATCATCCAAGTCCCCCTAGGGGCACATTCTCCCCCAGCACTTCTGCAGGGGCTGCTTCCTCCTGGTACCAGGGAGGAACCAGCCTGAGGGGGTGCAGGAAGTGCTCACCACGCAGGCAGTGTAGGCTGGTCCTGCAGCCTGGCCTTCAGTTCTAGGGGGTTCCATTGGGGTCCCTCTCTAGCATGCTCCTTCTACACAACGGAAACCATGGGAAGAGGTCAGAAGACGGCATTGTTAGAAAGTGACGACTTGTGAGGACATGGGTTCACTGTCCTCAAAAGGTGTGACAATAACATAAGTCTAATTTGTGTCCCCTGACTGCCCATTTTTGTGAGGTTCTCGGGTTTGGAGACACTGTTGGTGGGATCAGGGATAAACAACCCAGAAGAGCAGGGTCCCAGGGCAAGGTGTGGGGTACACCAGTGCCCCAAACCTGCTGGTGAGACTGGCTACCAAAGCCATCTCCAGAGAGTGACATTTCAGTGTCACCACCCTTAGGCAGGACAGAAGGGAAGAGGAGGGGAAGCGAGAGGGCAGGGCTGTGCTTCAAGTGTCAGCGAAGAGGGCTGTGGCTGGGCTTAGGGGACAATGACCAGGAAGGGTCTGGTGATGACCCCATGCCACCTACCTGTAGCAAGCTCTCCTGTCACCCATCTCCCTGCATTCTCCCTGTAAGCTGCAGTATGAATTTGTGCTCCCAGAACTGCTTAGCTTTTAACCCCTCAGCTTCCTGGGTCTCTGGAGGGTGTTTGGGTTAAGTTTGTTATGCAAATAAAAGATTTGTGTGTGTGTGTGTGTGTGTGTGGTGGGGGGAAGCAGCTCTAGGAATCTGGAGGTGTCTTCTCAGGAACCAGCAACGTGGAAAAGGGTCTGCTCCACGCCCGTGGTGCCAGAATTCCCGGGGCTCCTATTTATCAGAAAACCCAGGAACACTTGATGGGGCCTCAGTGTACAGGCAACACAGATGACTCAGGACAACAGGGTTTATTTTCTATTTTGATGGGAACCAACGAGATGTGAATACTTCATGGAGTTGCTGTGGGCCACACCCTGTGTCGCTGCCTCAGTATCCAGAGTCCCGTCTTGGGTGTGACTCTCCTTGGTGTTCTTGGTAGTCATATTTATTTTTTAATTAATTAATTATTATTATTTTTTTTTGTTAGTTTTAGCAGGGGTCTTATTGCAAAGCTCTGTTTTCCCGGGATTTTTTTTGTTTAAATTTTAAAGAGAGAAAAACAATAAAAACAATAATACAGAATTTCAAAACAAGATAATAGATTAACAATGGTTGATACATTGTGTATTGTTATCTCTAATATGTGGCTCAGATTACCTGATGTAGGCATGAAAAACTGATCAAACAAGATAAGCATAAACCATTCTTTTCAATGAACTAATAGAAATATAGAAGTATAATTACCTTAGGCATCTTGTTCGTGTGTGTATATATATATTTTTCCCCCTTTTTCCTTCCTTTTTCATCCTAGTTGCTCTTTTGTTTTGAGCAGTTTCTTCCTCTTTCACAATATCTGCTGTACGTTTTAGATCGGGGTGGTTTTTTTTTTTTGGTGGGAATGGGTTTTGTGGGTGGGAATGCAGTGAGCTAATGAGTATCTGTTGGCAAAGCAGGAGGCTCTCTAGTAATCTTGGACCAGGACAGCACAGTCCCTTCGGCAGACTCGGAAATGGCCCCAGAAACCACCCCAAGCCCCGCCTGGATTGGTAGGGAAGTGGGCCTGCAGCAGGTTTCCCAGAGCGGAAGAGGTCAGAATGCAAACAGATGCCGTGGATGAGCTGGGTGGCTTCACCCAGTCACGTGGAACAGCCTCGGAGGGTCACGAGCTGCCTCACCTGAATTATGAGGATATTTTGCTGCTAAACAAACAACTTAGCATTGAGTGTAAGGTTGCAAGAAGGGCAGGATCCACATACAGAGGTTGTATGAAGTGCTGAGTTGAAGACTGAGCGTCACCTGTTATGAAAGCTTGAACCTGAAAACTCCAGGTTAAAAGTTATAACAGAAAAACAAGCAAAGTCAACAGCTTCCAAAAAAACTGCTGAACCTGAGCAACTATTTTGAAGATAACAATATGCAACATGACAACCATTGTTAAATTACTATCATCGTGTTTTGAAACACTATATTGCTATTGTTTTTTTTTGTTGTTGTCATTTTGCTTTGGTTGTTGTTTTTTGATTGTTTGCTTCTTTTCTGTTTTTTCTCTCTTGCTCTCTCTCTCTTTTTTTTTTTTTTTGGTACCGGGGATTGAACTCACGACCTTGTGCTTACCATGTAAGTGCTTGAACTGCTGAGCTAAATCCCCAGCCCTTGTTTTTACTCTTTAAAATAAAAATTAAAAAAAGAAAAACCTGTGGAGTATCTAGAGTTATTGTGTCTGAAAACTATAAAGTTGCTTAAAACTAGAGAAACATAAAAAGATGGAACAAGAAGTACTAGACCTCCAGTGTCACATAGAAGAGAACGTGATAGAATGCAGTAAAGTACAACAGTCTAAATGGGAGATTGAAGAAAGAGCAAAGTAAGATTTAATAGAGACAGTAAAAAAAGTTAATCAGACACAAGCAGAAATAAGTCAGATGGAAGTGAAAACTAAATATCTGGAAATGAACTATTGAAAATGAAATCTCAAGAACCTTTTTCTGGTACCAGGAACTGAACTCAGTACCTTGTGCTTGCCAAGGAGACACTGTGCCACTGAGCTGTATCCCTGGCCTCAAAAAGAATTGTATAAAATACATCAAGAAACCTGTCTAAAAGGTGTCTAAACTACAAAATCATTGTGAGATCAACTAAAAAACCCAGCCAATCAGAGGCTAGAGGAGGCTGGTAGAGAACTTCTCATAGAGAAATGGTAGAACAGATCTTTACTCACCACTCATGGTGCATGACCTGTTATGCAGTTCCCTTGTGTTAGAATTCGTAACAGTAGTTTGGTACTTGTCTTGGTTACTTTCTTGCTGCTGGGACAAAATATCCTACACCCACAAGGTAAAGGAGGAAAGGTTTAATTTAGCTAACAATTTGTAGAGGTTTCAGTACATAGTTGGCTGGCTCCTACACAGGGTGGCACATGGCAGAGGAGAAATAGTTCATGGCATGGCAGGCAGGAAGCAGCAAGACTTTCTTCTTTTGCTTTTTATTCCATCCAGGCTTAAGCCACCCACACCCAGAACTATGCTAAACCAATCCCTGGGCTAATCTGGTTATGGTTTGAGTCTGGATGTCCCCTGAAAGCCTCATGCAGTCTTGGGGGCAGGCTGCTAGAATGTATGATTGATTCATGGTCCAATGCTGGGATTATGAGTATGAATGTTGCACCCACCCTAGGGTGGGTGTGGCCTGCATACAATATAAGGGACAGAGTCTTCTCCTCCCTTTTTGCTTTTGTCACTTTTGCTGTCTTCTAACTGTTGTCCCTCTGCTACATTACCATGCCTTAGAGCCAGCTGATTATGGACTGAAACCCAGAAACTGTGAGCTAAATAAACCTTTCCTTCCTTCATTTTTGGTGTCAGGTGCTTTGTCTCAGCAAAAAAAGAAAAGTAACGGAGACACCAGTATTATACACCCATGATTCTATATACACGTCCATGATCCAGTGACCCCAAATGCTTGAGGCTTTGGGGGGAACATCTAGATACAAGCCATAGCAGTGCTCAACCAGAGATTGATTGCCAGACAAAATGTAGTGGTTCCTACCTTAAACCCATGGCCTGAAGGGACAGCATTCAAAGCCTTGAGAGCAGGAGGCTGCTGAATTTGAATATGGATTCTTTTGAGCTGGGATCCAAAAATAAGTCAAAATAAAAATAAGTCACCAATATCTACTTTTGGAGATATCAGAAGAATATGCAGGTATCTTAAAGAAAAAATATCTAAAAGATAGGATTTTATTTATTTGATTTCTTATATAAAGTTTTGTTTTCCATTAACTGGTATATGCTGTTCAAATTTTGAAGGAAAATGTTTTTGTATCATATATAGATAATGAAAATTCATATAATATTTTAAACTGTCTTTTGGCATCTATGACTTTTGATTATCTTCTTTCTTTTTGGTAGTACTGAGAATTGAACCTAGGGGCTTTTCCCTGACCTACACTCACAGAGCTTTTTATTTTTTATTTTGAGACAGTGTCACTAAGTTGCTACACTGCCCAGGCTAGACTTGATTTTGCAGTCTAGCTGCCTCAGCTTCTCCAAGTGCCAGGATTACAGGTGTACCCAGCTCCAATCTTTTCATCAAGAATACCTCAATTATTGAAAGAATGCCTCATACTTAACTAGTTTAGGTTTTCATTCAAGAATTCTAAAGCTGTCGATTAGAGCTCCTAACTAGCATGGGATAACCAAGTTAAATTCTTATCATGGGAGAGCTCTGTTTAACCTACGCATTCTAACCCAGGGGATTTGTTGGGCTCAGGCTGGTCATAATGGGTGCTTGTGGCAAACGGCTTACACATAAGCACGCAAACAAAAATGAGGAATAAGTATCATGTGTAAAAGATAAATTAATACATAGTCACATATATTCTAGGGGAAAAGGACCTAATCTCACGGGCCTACAGTGTGGGGAGGGCCAAGGGGGCAGATACAAATCACTACTGTACAAAAAATCCCCCAAGCAAGGGTGGAAGAGCTAACAAATCCTGTGCCCTGTGGGCACAGGGAAGGGCATTTGCAGGCTGCATGGATCAACCAGCTGGCATCCAGGCCAGACCAGGAGCATGAGTGGATGCCAGTGTGCAGGGGGAGATGGCTTCAGGGCTGGAGATAACAGCAGGAGTCAATCCTCTGAGCCACAGCCGAAGCGTTTGCACTGGGTTAAAGGGATGGAATCTAGTAAGAGATTGTTTAAGGGAGACAAGGGAAAATCCTCATCCAACAAGAGGGCAGAACACCTTCCCCAGGGCCAACCCTCTGGGTACTGTCTGTGGCTGTGGACAGCTGAGGGTCACCCTGAAGGCTGGGTCCCTGACCCCGGATTTCTCACCCGTGTCCCAGTTGTTACACTGAGGCAGGATCCACTGTTTCTCACACTGACTGTTCCTGAAGGACACTGATGATACTTAGTGAATCTTCCCTTGAATATGCCCTCCTCAAAAAGGTAAATAAGCATCACACAAAATATAAAATGAAGCCAAAGAAAAGTCACCATCTATGGAATGACCATCTTGTACTATTACTATACTAACCTAGTGTGTTTTAATACTTTCTGACTAAGTCACAACATATTCACACTCGATACTGCTCTGGAAGCATTACAACTATTGCATTAGATTCCTCTTCATGGCCTACTTGGTAGCCTTGAGACACAGCAAATCTATGTATTTTTCTATACTACCACAGAGGGGTAGTGTCCTGGTTTATGTCAGTGGCCCCCAAGCCTCATGCAATGCTGCCAAATCTAGCATTTGTGATTGGTTTGTTGTCTAGTGCTTGGATTGGTGGTGTGAGTGTTACATCCGCCTAGGGGTGGAGCCAGCATACCATGTATGGACTGGAAGAAGGTGTCTCTCTCTCTCTCTTGCCGGTTGGTGCCTTGATATTTGTGCTGACCACAAAAGGCTGTCCTGCTACGCTGGGCTGCCTTGGAGCCAGCTGAGTATGGACTGAAACCTCCATGAACTGTAAGAAATAAATCTTTCCTTCCCTAAATTTGGGCATCAGGTATTTTGTCTCAGTGACAAGTAAAAAGTAACTAAGACAGGTAGTTAGCACAAAAGGCCTACAAACAAACCCCTTGTCCCCTGCTTCTCACTCTATCGTAATTTTTTCCCTTTAAATCATAACAGTTTAACCAATGGGACCACATGAAGATGAAGTCACAGAAAAATAAAACATAAGAAGAACCTATATCATCATACTAAGGGCCTAAACTGTACTATAAGACAAAAATGTTTAAGTTGGTATACCAAATGTACTCAAGAAATTAACAGCTCAGAAAAACAGGGGCGGGAGTTGGGTGAACTTACATCATCTCATTCTTGAGCTGAGATCTCCCAAATGCCCGTCCACAAGGAGGGATGTTTGCCAAAGCTGTCTGTGCGAGGCTGCCACATAGGACAGGGCTCTGCCAGGCTGCCTTCAGAGGCACAGGGTCACCGGCAGAGGCCCAGGAGCCTGGATTTCCACTGGCATTTTATGCTGCATGTGGACGTCCTAAAGCGCCAGCTGTCAATGGCTCAGCTCTGTCAGATGTCCGTGTGTTTTTCCACTGTGATTCATTGCTTGGTTCCAAGACAGTCTTTTTCACAAATTGCTCTGGTTTCTGGACAGACAACTGCGATTTTTTTTTTTTTTTTTTTTTTGGTAGGAAAAAACATTCTGTCCTGTGAAATGTGGAAACTTCTGGATGCGCTGACCAACACCAGTTCAGTTTCTCCCTGATTGGTGCTATTGACATAATCCTAACTCACACGAGAAGCAAAGCAAGCCTCAAGGAACTGTTCAAACTTCTTGGAGTGCCAGACACCGGCAGTAAAAGCGAGGCCTGGCCGGAGGTCCTCGGGGCTGGGGAGAATGTGCTGTGTAGTGGAGCTGGAGAGGCCTAATTGGGACTTTGCTTTTGAGACCCTAAAGGCTCACATTTGGGATAATACCAGATGTCTCAGCTCTGGGCCAACGTCACTCAGGCCAAGAGGCCTCCAGTAGGATGGGGGAAGAACAAGGGCTGTACTCCCAGAGGCCATGCTTCTCCTCAGGGACCCTGGAACGCTCTGTTGGGGTCCCCTGAGCGGAGTCAGGGCCTCTACCAGGTCTGTCCTTCCTATGTCCCTCTTGTGTGCCCTGTGTGTAGGCTGACAGTGGCCAGGTGTTTCTCGGAAGTGGGCAGGGACGGGGCTTGGATGGACAGGCTGGGCTGTCTACACTTGTGTGGAACCTGGGTGACGCGGAGCAGACAGGGTGGCCAGTGAGATAAGGGACGTCCCTTTGCTGACGTCCCCATGGGGGGGGGGCCCTGGCTTGGATTGAGTCCTGGGGGAAAAGGTGTCCTTCTGAGCTCGGCTCTTGTGCTGGAGGGTCCAGCCAGTGCCTGTCGTGTGGTGATGGAACATTTACCAGGCTGGATCCTGGTTCTGGGGAGATTGTCCCCCTTTTTTCTCGATGATGCAGGGATGAGTTGTGAGGTTGCCTTAGCTCCACAATCACGGGCAAGATTGTTTCCCCATCTTGTAAAATTCCCCGACTATTCCTGGTGGGCCACCTCGACACCTCCTGTGAACTGTGGCATTTGCGTTCCCCTCCCCGTTCCCTCCAGGCTTGCTAAGTGCCCATGTACTTTTCTATCCTTATTTTGACTGGAATCATTCCCCGTGGAAAATAATTACTGGAAATGTTCTGGAATAGAAAGCGAAGAGCAGGCTAGTTGTTAGAAGCACCACATAAAGTAGCTAATGAAATGGAATAATCTTCTTTTCACTCGGAAGCCATGCAAGGGGCACCGGGCACTGCCTGGCGGATCAGGCTGCCTCTGCTTCTGTTCATTCTGCACACGCACTCAGTCTCAACTTACCACAAGGCAGGAAGCAGGGGATGGTGTTCAGGTGCTCCTAGAGGAGATGTCCCTTTGTCATGCACCCAGCAGGTGTTCAGGGAGCTGCAGGGATGGGATGGGGACTGCCGGCTGCCCAAGTCAATGGGGCAGGCTTGCACCTGGCTGTTAAGCCCGCTGGAGTAGGAGGGAGGCGAGGTCTGTACCACATCTGATTCATTGGTGCACCTGCATCCCGGCAGCAGGAAGCATCAGCTACCACTTTTTATGGAGATTTTTGATGTATTCCAGGCATCGTGATAGAAGTTTACACGCGTTGTTTTAAAGGACCCCGTTTGTGTAGTGTGCTGAGCACGAATCCTGGAGCCAGGCTCCCTGGCACGAATTTATAGTGTCTGACACTTACCAGCCTTGTGGCCTCAGGTGCACCTCTGAACCTGCCATCTGCTCTCCTCCTCTGTAACAGGGGAATTAAATAGTGTCTGTCCTATTGGGGTATTGTGACTCAGATGTGTTAATGTCTTTAAGGCGCTTTTGACACCAACAGGCATATTGCTAATGTGTTAATGTGTACAGCAATACTGCAAAGTAGCTTCTGTGTTATCAGTTGTACTTTCAAGGAAGGACACCAAGATTTTGGTAATGAACTTGTCCAGACCCCTTGCTATAAGTAGGCAGGCTACTGCCGAAGGCCTGGGTGCTGTGCATGGTACTATATCACCACTGAGTGCTGGGACTTGGTCCAAGGTCTGGGACCAGGTGTGCAGAGGGGGTGATTCCAACCAAGATCATCAAAATCTTCCAGATGAGAAGAGAGAGAGAGAGAGAGAGAGAGAGAGAGAGAGAGAGAGACAGAGACAGAGAGAGAGATTCTGAGAGAGCGCACACACTGAGGAGGTTTCTTTGAGGCTGTTCTCTTTCCCTAGGATAAGGTGTTGGGGTGAAGGGTGCTTGTGGGAGGGGGCACCCGTGAGATATGGGGAGGTGGAGGGAGAGTGGTGGCTGCCCAGGTGCCTTCTGCTTACCTGAATAACCCCGACTCTCCTCCTGGAAGACAGTGCCTGCTTCTTAAGCCCTAGGGAATCAGTCGGGGCTGGAAGGAATACTGTATCTGGGTGGGGTGTCTCTGTCCCCTGTTCTGTCCTTTTTCAGGGGCACTTTCGAGGGGCCAGCTTTAGCAAAAGAGGCCCCCATACTTGGTGTTACTGCCCTCTTCCCTGAGCAGATCATTTGTTCCTTGATGTGGGGACCTTGCTTGGATTTGTGGAGTACACTCTTTCCAAATATCTGGCCTCATTTCTTTTATGAGCACTAAGGTGCCTGTTGGATCGCAAGCCGTGTTCGTTCTGGAAGACAGCATTGCAGACACAGTGTAGTTCTAGTGAGTTCCAGGTGTGTCAGTCAAATATGGGATTTGAAGTCAGGAGAAGACACCACAGACTGATCTAAAGAGCAGAATCTTAGTAAAAATGTATTTATTAGAAAAGTGATCTTTCCCTTGTGAAATTCCGGAAGGCAGATGCGTACAAAGGAGAGAAATTAACCAGATAACAATAGTGCTCCATGGCATTTTGGCATTTCCCTCCCTCTCCCCTACTCTTTGTCCGCTTGCTCCTAATTTGCCAAAATACATTTGATGCCCACTTGTGCCAGGTGCTGTGAGAACAGGAAGGCATGAGAAGTTGCATCTGGGAGGACCAGAACCCACCAGCGATGGCAGAGAATAAAATGCTGTGTTAGGGACAGGGAAGCCTCAGGTGTCTGACCAGGGAGGTGCCAGCTCTGCCTGGACAGTGAGTGGCCTTTGGACTTCTAGGTGTGTGTCTTGCCATCTTTCTCCTCGACAAAATTGGGCCATAGAACCTGATTTTTTTCTCTTTATGGTATGAGCATTTCCCCCATTCCAGAAAATATCCTACTTGGAGGGCAGTGCTACTCAGCAATCAGGGCTGGATCTATGTTGATGAGCATATTTGGCAAGTGGGGTGTCCCAGAGAGGTGAGCTACTGGGCAGGGCCCTTTCTTTCTCCTCCTTTGTGGTGGATAGGCAAAAGGCAGTCAACTTGTAACACCCAGCTGAGCCCAATCAGTGAGGTGCTGGGTGTGGATGGCTCACCTGAGGATTGTTGCTGACAACCTAAGAAGGAGAAATGGACAAGAAGAGCTGGTGGTGTTGGTTCTCCTGGAGGAGCTTGTCGTGCTGGCTTCTTGATACAAATTCAGCTGTTATCATCAGAGGAGCTCGGGACTCACTGTTGTTGAGCATGGCTGTGGTACTTGTCCGGGGAGCTCTGGTCCTTACTCTGAGCATCTTTTCCTGGCTCCAGTGCAGATTCTTCTCCTACTGGCACAGATCCTTCATCCCACTGGTGCAGACTTTCTAGCTTCCGCCATGAACTTTCAGACCTTCCCAGTGCAGATCTGTGAAACAGGCTTGTGTGAGACATTGTGGGCTCTAGGCCTCCAGCTGGACTCATGCAGGACATTGACATGGGCTCTGGGTCTTCTTCTGGACTCATGCAGGACACTACTGTGGGATCCAGGCCCTCAGCTGAACTGTTTGTGTCTCCAGTATGTGGACAGATTGCTGGCACTCTGTCTTTTATTTGACTCTTTGAGTGACTATTATAATCTTAAAAGTTATATGTCCTGTATTAAATTGTTTCCCTTGCAAACCCTGACTATAATATCCTTCTTCCCCTTAATCCCTTCCCGGTGTTTCAGTGTGAGACTTGGGGAAGGACAAGGCCTGTGTCTGGGATGAGCTCACCATGCTGTAGTCCATCAGGACCTCCATGCAGCCGGGCACCTCTGCTCCCCACCAAGCCACAGTTATAATGGGACCCTGGGCAGTTTTGAGCCTGCTCTGCCCTCCCATTAGAGAGTAGTTCAGCCACCATCAGAAGGCAGCAGCTGGGATGGGATGCGCGTCAGGTGAGAGCTCCAAGGGCAGAGAGAGTTGGGGCTCCTTGCCTGCGACAGCCTATGATTCCCCAGCCCCCTTTCCCTACTGGCTGCTACTTCCCAGGGACCCTAAGGCACACCCTGCCTCTGAAGGGGCCAATGTTATTTCCTTCTAGGTGTGTTTCCAGGGCGGGGATTTAGCTCGGTGGCATAAGTGCCTGCTTTGCAAGCACGCAATAGACAGTTCAATCCCCAGTACAAAAAAAAAAAAAAGAAAAAAAAAAAAAGAAAGAAATTTGTAGGTGTATCTCTAGTTATCCCAGAACCACTGCCACTAAGCAGCATGTTTGGGCTGTAAAGTTTTTCTTATAGGTACAAATTCCCTATGATGAATGCTATTATCACATCTATCTAAAATGTACCTATAAAATAGAAAAAAATGAAGTTTTTCTTTTCTGTAAGCTATTGTGAAGTTTTCCCTGGGACCAGCCCAGGAGCCTTTGGGTTCCAACCTGTAGTCTCCCTAAGGATGGCCAGAGCCTGCCGGGCAGCGTGGCACCCCCTGGCATGGACTGGAGGACCCACTGCACAGATCCTGGACTTCTTTGTTCAAAGACTAGAGGAAACTCCAGCTCAGAGTTTATGTGACTTTCAGCTGCTTCTGCCACTGGAGGTACAATCTCCTCCAAGCCTGGGACACCTGACCCTAGGCCCTGCAGCCACACAAGTGGCTTCTGTCCCTTGGGTGCTCCCTTTTGTGCTGTGCCCCGTGGATTCTCCACTGGCACAGAGGGTTTTTGGGGAGTTGGGTATCATGCCTCTGCTAAGTTGGGAAGGTGTGGCCAGGGCGCGAAGGCTGTGGGTGCACCTGTGGGTGATGGGGCACCTTGGACTCATAGCCCCGTGAAGCGCGACTCCCTGGGTGACCCAGGCCCCAGGAGTAGGAAAGCCTTCATCTTTACCCTGGGAGGCTGGGTGGCTGAAGGGGAGCTTCCGTTTTGGGGCTCCGGCTGCACATTTCTCCGTGTGGAGACCCTGCCAGGACACCCTGGAGTGGAGACAGAGGCCTCCGTACCAGATGCCATACAAGGAGGTACTAGTGTGTGAGATCCTGGGGACCCCAGTGGAAGGAGACAGGCCCTGTGGGGCTCCCAGGAGGTCTCTTGGGGAACTACTGTGTGACCGGCCAAGGTTACCTCTCCATAGAATAGGTATGAACAGGAAAGCCGCATGTGTGCCATGCACTGCCCCTGCCTACGTGGGCTCTTAGTGTCAGTATTTCCAACAAATTCCAGGAGACGCCTGTGCTCCTGGCCTGCCCAGGGCACTGTCTTGGGGAGTGAGATTTCCAGCTTGGACTGTTCTCTGACACCCCTTTTCAACACCACGGCATGGCTTTCTGATTCTGTCCTGTGGGCATAGCCCAGAGCCCCAAGAGCACCCTGTTGCCCCATATACAGCATTAGGATACTTCCTGTGACAAAATCTCGGTGGCCACACTTGTGTATCCTGAAAGCAAGGTGACTCCAAATGCCACCCCAGACACCTAAAGCCCAGAAGCCTGGATGAGGATGTCACTGGCCCTGAAGGGGAGCAGGAATTTGGGAGGGAAGCTTGGAGAAACAGAATTTCCCGGACAGGTGCCAGGAATTGGCCCTATGTCTGAGGAAGGTTTGGCTGGGCTGGTAGGAGGGTTGGTTGTATACCCAGTGGACGTTTGGCTGGGTTTTTCTGGTGAGGAGAAAAGATTTAAAAACATGAAACAAACAGACAAACAAACAAACAAACAAACAAACCAACAAACCCACTAGAGTTTCTTTTCCTTCTCAGCAATTTACAGGTGGGAAAAAACATTCTGATTCAGAAGCAGAGGATCTGGTCCTGGAGGAAGACTGAGCGCCCTCTGCAGGGACCACCTGGTACCGCATCAGGTGCCAGGGTTGTGATCCTTGGAAATGAATGCAGCATGAACAGCCTGGAGCCTGGAGCGAGGTGAGGGAGCTGGGAGGCAAAAGGGTGCCAGGAAGCTCCACGACTTGTGCGAGATGCGAATTCTGTTTGGGTTAGGGAAAGACGGGAAGTGGTGTAACGCTAGGGGAGGATGATCGTGGAGGAAATGAAAACAGCAAAGTGCTTGGAAGCTAGCCCCTCAGTTACACCGATGGGCCCGAGGAAGAAATAGGTGCAGAGGACAGAAAGAGAGAAGTGAAATGAAATCATCAACAAGACTGTGTAAAAAGCAAGTCAAGTGACAAAGCATCGGAGCATGGCAGACATGTGACTGGGGGACCTTAAATGCCTTGAGGAATTCTGCTAGTCTGTAGGATGCTCCAGGTGCCTCAGGGCTGCTTTTATACACGCGGGGTTCAAAGGGACAAAATCTCAGGGAAGAAATGGGGGTTAACCAGCAGCTGTGCAGATTCTTAGCAGGATCGGGGTGGGGGTGGGGAGCCAGGTGGTCCTGAAAATAGTCAACGGCAGAAGGGAGCAGTGACCCACAGGCCCTCTCCTACCTGTGCCAAGCCCAGGCGTTTGTCTGTCTGTCCAGTGGGCATTTTGGGGTCCCACACTTTTCTGTCCAGTGGGACACAGATACCGACTTAGCTCAGAGCAAGATGGCTAGGAGCCTCTGTACACTTGAGAAGTCGGAGGAAGAGAGACGGAGAGTGTGAAGGTCAATGAAATCCATCTCGCCTGACACGAGGTTGCCTGGCAGGTTTTCTGTCCCAGCGGACACAGCCCAAGCTCCCTTGCTGCTTTCTGGGGCTCCTTAGATCCCTATTTGTCATAGGCGCTAATGTCACCCATGTCATCTTTGCCTCAGTGCCTGTTGGTCCTCTCCTTCCCTCCCCTCCCCCACTGACTATTTGCTAGCTGCTTCCGGCCTCTTCTGCAGCCATTGTTGAGTCTCAGTCTTCCCTTCCTTCCACACAGGTCCTCTGTGCCCAGCCTGAACTTATGCAGAGTTTTCCAGCTTATCTGGCTTTGTAGCTAGGCACACTGTCCCAGGGGCTCTCAGACATTTGGAGTAGGCCTTGGCCCAGGCACTCCTTCGGTCAGGGAACCTTCAGTGGCTCCTGATTGCCAACTGATTGAAAGCCCAAACTTAACTTATAAGGGGCTACAAAGCTCACTCCTGGCTCTACCTGTCTTGTCCTCTGCAAAAGTTGTCCACTCAGCCTTTTCATTTCTGTCCAGCTAATGCTCTCGAACACCTGCCATGCTTTCTCCCTCCTGTGTGGACCTTTTAGGTTAACACAACACTAGGTGCAAGTTCTACTTCTAAATGGCAGTGTTGCCCACTGGGTGCCAGGCTCACTATTTGGCTTTGCAAGCTTTCCTTGGAGGCCTGAAGGCTTGGGACTGTGGGACCACTCAGGTCTCCTGGTTCCTGCCTTCTGTCCATCTGCCCTGTTCGCTGTTTGTTGGTAGAT
Source organism: Hydrochoerus hydrochaeris (assembly GCA_004027455.1). NCBI lineage: Eukaryota > Metazoa > Chordata > Mammalia > Rodentia > Hydrochaeridae > Hydrochoerus > Hydrochoerus hydrochaeris. The sequence continues at coordinate 126,854 of PVLA01003962.1, read as the reverse complement.
ACAATTAACACTCAAGCATCACACGAACTATTTGAAGGTAGCATTTTGACTTCGTGAAAGAGCCAGGGGATGTGTTCTGGAGAAGATCAGCTTTGGGTGTGGCAGGCACACACTCACATGACCTGAGTGCCTTTGATATTCTTGCTTTTCCATGTGCTTCCCATCCCCTGCCACTAGAACGTCCCCTCTGACCCAGGTCAGCATCCAGCCTGCTGTTTATGTCTACCTCGCTCCTTTTGCTTGTTTTTCATTTGCCTCATTATTTACTCTTCTTTCACTCCTTCCCAGGCGCCGCCCCATTGTAATGGCCCTGCTCATTGCATAGAGTCTGTTTCTGCGCTTCTCTGAGCTTTGATGTGGCCCACATCAGGCTCTGGGGACCTCATCTTTTGTCATAACACTGACCAAAAGGCTTTTAGGTTCCTATCCGTACCCTGAGCGAGTAGCATTTTTTCTCTAAGAAAGTGCCAGCTGTTCAGACTTTCCAACTGGTCCTTTTCAAATTTGCAATGTCACCACGTCATTCCCTGGGCCTGCTGTGGAGTGGCTGTGGACAAGGACTTTAATTCTCTTTGTGCCGAGCCTGAGTCTTGCACTTGCACGGCTGGCTGGTGACCACATTTGATTGTGACAGTGATGGTTCTGAGGGCCTGCCGCTTAGTGACTTTGGGAGTGTCTAGAGAGGAGAATGTGATCAGCACTTGCTATCTGAAGCCACCAGATATCCGGGCATCAGGCAAATCTTGTACAAAAGGAAGACATAGAAGAAGAGGAAAATAAGGAGAGGGGCTCCTGTATTCCTGAAGGAGAGGGAAGGTTTCCAGCATGGCAGGAAGAGCAGACAGAGCCCCAGAGATGCTGGGGCTTCCAAAGCGAGGGTCTGATTTCATTTATTCACCCCAAAGTAGACAGTAGGACTCTGAGTCCTATTGTGTTCTGGGCACTGTTCTTGTAACAGAGAATGTCTTAGAGGACAGAACAAGCTTGGCTTCTGCTGCCATGGGGTTTGTTCCAGGCAAGTGGGAATTAAGCATCTACCATGCTCTGATTATACAAGAGCTCTCACTGCTGCTCCAGTGATGGGATCCTACCCAGTGCAAACCACAGCTCCTGGGAGGGTCAATCTAGAGACCTGCTAGAGGGGACAAAGAGGGTGCACGTGGGGTTTAAGATGACCAAAGTGAGGCACAGGAGAAAAGGTCAAGAGACAGGATGTGTTCTGAGTGGCATGGTGAAAATTCCCTTACCATGGCCCAAACACAATGTCCTATTGTCAGATACTTTTTCTTAGATCAAACTCCCTGATCAGTAAGACAGCTATCTAACTTCCTGGGGAAAAAAAAAAAAAAAAAAAAAGACTAGAACAACAGCCCTTAGTGGCTCTAGTTAGGGCTATGTATTCCACGTTGCAAGCAGCAACCTGCAGCCTGGATACCAGTGACGTCACAGGGAACCTGCAACTAGATCCAATTTCATCCCAGAAAAGTGTATGGTGAGGGCTGAGCTTGCAGGGGTCAGGTTTGCTTCCACTGATGGTGGAGCCATCAGTGCGCTGCAGGCTGAAGCAGCTTTGAGAGCTGAGTGTCTGGTTCCGGGGTCTCTTTGCTGTGACTGTCTCTGCCCAGCAGCTCCTCACAATCACGTTATTTCTGCCACTTTCGGGAAGAGCCTTCTTTTTCTAATGTCCCACCCTTCTGTCATAATACGCCCCTGAAGAAGGTAGAAGTGTCCTGGTAGGCCAGACATGGAAGCAGAAGTCTTAGCAACTTCTCTCTGCCCTTCCTTGCTGTGGGGCTTCTTGACAGCTTCTGAGACTTGCAGACTGGACCAGTGAGCTTGTGGCAAGTCAGATAGGCAGCTCTTTGTGTCCTGACAGGAGAGCAAAAGAGTGCAGCAAGGCCATCCAGCAGAGCCCCAGGGCTGGGGACAAGGGCATCCCAGAAAAAGGGGAAGAGTTATGAGTCCCTAAAGGGCTGTGGACCTTGGCAGATCAGAGAGGAAGAATCTGCTTTCAGGTAGGGTCACCTACGGACCAGGCAAATGGCCCCTGGGATGGAGGTCATGCTCTGTTTTCCTAATGATTTCCTTGGCTCAAGTTGTTTATCAATTTGAGATGCCAAAGAAAACCAGTTTTCTGAGGTTGCAAAGGCTGAGTGGAGGCCTTGTATTTCCTCTTATCCTTTTGCGGTCCCTGGGGAGAAGTGCCATTGGGAAGGAGCCTGCTGGCCTTTTGGGAAATGGTCTGGGCAGCTGCACTAAGCATGAGCCCTTTTCAACTTCTTAACTATAAAGCAATACTAGAACGGGCAAAAGAACTCATCTGATCATTCATTTCACAAATATTTACTGAGTATCTTCTATGTGTCCAGCTGGTTGTGGGTCACCAGGGACACACCAACCTCCAAAACAGACCAAAACAAATTGGCCCAGGCCATGTACATGTCACATTCTCAGGTCAGTTTTGCTGTAGGAGGATTCCTTTAGGAATCTTACACACTCTTAGATATCAGAGAAGAATTTCTCCTGTGCTACAGGCCTTGGACCCCACCCCAAGCTTACTTGTTCTCATACAAAAATGATTTTTTTTCTAGGACTCGATATTTGCCTACAGCCCAGGATGCATGGAATTTCTTCAGTTTCTATGACTAGCATCTCATGTGTGAGCAGATCCATCTGCCAAATTTGTACCTGCAGGGTTGGGCAGGCTGCATCACAGTTTAGAGCTCAGTGTCAGGTAACACAAGGCTTTCTCCAAGGGAGGAGCACGGTGTAGGCACTGAGGAGTAGGATTATTAGACAGTCAGGGGCAGCACAGATGTCAGCTAAGAGAGCTAAGTTTCATTTAACTGAAATATTAGGACCTGAGACCAGAAGTGACCCTGCTGGGGCTTTGATGTCTAACTTCAGAGAGCAGAGACTGATGAAGGACTTGATCCAGCTGCAAAGTCTTTAGGGTGCATTCATTTGTACGTTCTTCCCATTGTATAGATTAAGAAATAGGATGTACATCCTATTTGCATGATTGCAATTAGGCATGTCTCAGTATATCTAAGTGACTGAGCTCCATTAAAGATGTGTGTGACGCCAGTGAGGCTGCTGCGCTGGGTGGCAGTGGCCCCCTGCATGAGTCTCTTCTGCTTGCCCTGGGAAGGGAGTCTCTGATCTCCTGTGGCTCCTGACTTGATCTTGTCACTAGTGCTCAGGGTCACGGATCTATACAAGACGGAAGCATACCCTTGTCTTGGTGCCCATGCCTGGAAGGGGCATCTTACTCTCCTGTCCTCTTTACGGTCCCCTCCCTCAGCTGGCTTTCCTGCTGCCCTTGTTGAAAACTGCATCCTCCAGCTGATTCATTCGTACCAGGCATTTTTTGGGCTCTGCGGTTCACTCTTTATCTTCTGCTTTGACAAAGAGGTCACACTGAGCCACAGACAGTTTTCAGAAATGTTACCTGCCCCCCTCCTGCACCCTCACTGCTTCCTCTTCCCTCACCTTCTTGGGGGGCCTAGCTGCTCTGTTAGGAAGAACAGTATAGCCCTTCCTGGCTCCTCTGTATGACCTTGCAATCTGAACCCCTGATGTGCTTAGCAATGTCACACGCTTTGCATCCACTAAGGCAGCCCTCGTGAGATGATACTAAGTATTGTGAAGGTAAAGAGAAGGTCTCTAGACCTTGAGTGGCTTCCCTAGGATGTGCCACACATGTGCCTCACATCTGCCAAGCTGCTGCGGCCTGCAGCTCTCTCCTGGCCTGGGAACACATTAATGGGCGTGGATTAGAAGCAGTCTACCAGGTCCTATGGTGGACAACTTGCCAACACACACTTCATATGTGTATTAAAACAAGGGCCTCAGTACACATGGTGGAGGGGCCCTGAGGACATCTGCTCCCCAGCCTTAGCAGGTCTGTCATCTTGAATGGTGCTGCCTGACAACAGCTGTTTTCTTCCTGGGGTTTGATTTACCTGTATAAAGGGACTCCTAAGGGTGAAGAAAAAAACCCAGCATCCATTGCCCAGAATCCCTTAGTGTCTCTCTTGCATACCACAATAGCACACATCAGTTATTTTGGAGGAGCCCAGTGGGAGGCAGCCTGCTTGCTCACTGATTGCTTTTTGGAGCCAAATGATGCACACCATTGTTTCTAGCAGACCGTACAGAATGTACCCCTGGCTCTCTGTAACCCAAAGGTCAAGGCCAGTGTGAGGCCAAGCATGCTGAAGTCCTGGTCTGAGCCGGCAGAATTTCATTAACAACTTCAGTCAGAAGTAAGGCGTGAGAGGAGCTGCGCTGAGCTCTGATCTGAGCCAGAGATGAAGATGAATGTGAACAAGGGGGCCGTGTCCCTCAATAGAGTGGTGACACTTGTCTCACTACTCCGTGGTAAATCTTTGTGATAGGGTCTGGAATATCCCCCGCCATTGTCATGTACTCAGGGCTGAAGCTTTTGAGACGGTAGGTGGAGCATAGGGACGCTATGCTTGTCACTGGATTAGGCCATCAGTGAGTTCACACCTAACTGTACCTTTCAGAAACCTGGTCAGAAGAGGTGAATTGCTGGCGCATGATCTGGAAGGCTGTGTTTGTGTCCTCTCTTCTGCTTCCTGCGTGCTATGCATTAAGTAGCTTCCCTTTGCCATATCCCTCCTTTGTGTTGTTTTCCATCTTGGAGGCAGCCTACCATGAACCGAACCTCATGGAAACCGTGAGTCAAAATAAACCTCTCCTATTTTATGTGGTGGGTATTGGGTATTATGTCCCAGCAATGGGAAAGTGACTAATACTCTTTATTAGGGTAAGGACTGGATTCTTTTTCCAGTTTGTGTTCCACTGGGGTGACTCTCAGGAAGTCTTTGTTTTAATGGAGACACGCTTAGCAGAGGCTGGTACCTCCAGAAGTTTAAGAAGGTGCAACCCTTCATTTACATTTCCACCTGGTTCTCTGCTTCCCTGGATATTCAGTACCCAGAATAGCAGGTAACTGAGTATCTAGTCATTCAGGTGACTGACAGAGGAAAGCTTAGGCCTCTGAGATTATGGTAGGGTAGGCCAAGTGGCTACAACAGAGAAATTCAAAAGAGAATGGCTCAGGCACGTAGGATACTTGTTTCTCTCTCACATGATATATGTTCCCAATTGTTTGGATGGGGGCAGAAGAGGAAACGCCACCACTCAGAGAGCAGTCTGAACATGACTTGTGCCATATTGGACAACTGGCTTCCACGACACCTAGCATTATTGTCAGCATAATTCCAGTTCATGAGACATAAAGGAAAACTGGGATACTTGGATGTGGCATGCATTTTCCTCACATTGGAAAGAAGAGAGTCACCTGGTCAACTGTCCACTTGTCACTGAAAATAGGGTAGAAGCTGGTCAGCTATATACCTGGGGAATCAGAGGATAAACTTGAGTGGAAGTAGAGGCTTGTATATGTTGGATTTGGAAGAGAACTCAGATGGCTCCTCAACTTCAGCCACCAACCCAGGACAAGCACTAGACTTCCTGGGTGAAGTGCTCCCAGCCCTTAGTGTGTCTCTAAGCTAATCTGGGCTGGAGAAATCCTTAGAATCTGTTTCTGGTATGAAAACAGGAAGGGTCTCTTCCTTTAGACACATTCCTTGCCATTTCACAAAAAGGAGAATATAGAGGAGGAAGAAAGTAAATCAAGAGATGCCGCCTGCCCAAGGGAGCGCATTTTTCACAGCCCTGAGAGGCTGTGAAATCCCTAGGCTCTGTCACCCTGGACTCATAGGGCTGTGTGACCGTTCTGATGATATCATGGGGTCCCTGGACACCACAGTCACTGCTTGAATGATAGCTGATGCTGCCTGTGCTTCCATTTGTAGGAGAATATTTTTTTTATGGTTTTTGAAGGAAAGTCAATGTCAACCACGTGAGGCTTTTAGAAGGCTTCTCTACATCCTAACTGCCTGGCTCAAATAGGCTTGTGCTTCCGTTTGGCTGAACTTACCTCCAAATATCCTGCCTTTCTTCCCTGTAAGTTTCTTACACAAACTCTCCTGCCCTGGTCTAATGGCATCTTTCTTTCTTCTTAGGCTTAAAACTTGTGTTTTCCTGCTGCTGCCCTTGAGTTTCTGTTTCACTGGTCTGTTCTGAGCATCTGGTCCCTTTGACCTCCTGTCTTGACCACTTATGGACACTTGTCCTTGCTTGGATTATTGCGTATATTTCCCCAGCATAAATCACATATTCTCACTGTGCCCCTAGCCCATTTGGAATTCATCTTGCTGTGTGCATAGCGCAGCGAGTAAATGGTGTGTGGATGGTGGTGGTGCTGTGAGAACCTGGAGACTTTACTCTGATGGGAGCCAGAGATGTAGATGAATGTGACATCGATAAATCCCTCTCCTGGGCAACACCCTGGTAGCAAAAAAGTGGAGACTTGACAAGAGGAGAGAGCAATAGAATGAGGGCTCACAGCTTCTCAGCCCAGGTATGGCTGAGTCTGATCTTCATGATCAGTGCCCTGGGTCCTTGGCTGGCTGGTGATGCTTGAGTGCTGCAGATCCAAGGCTGATGCTTTGGGAAGAACTCAGCTCAGTGGGTAGGACAGCAGTTTTTGGAAGAGCTGGGCAAATGAGGGATTGTGGGCCACTTCTGGCTTTACTGAGAGAGCAATGGGTGAGCTGGGCAGGAGGGAGTATCCATTTCTGGTGTCTAAAATGAAAGGGTGTCAGAGGTGAGCTCTGTCTTACCCTCTGCAAGCTAAGATTTAAAGGACCCCCAGCTGTCCCTAAACCCCAGTCATTCGGGAAGTGGGTGACAAACATGTCTGCACTTGAAACTTGGGTTTATCAAGAGTTGCCCCGGATCCCTTGAGCAACGTCCCCTGAAGTAAAGAGTTTCTTCAGCAGTGGAGAGGAAGTGTGAGAAAGGCTTAGCACGCAGTTCTCCTGGGCTAATTTTGCTGGATATGGGGTGAGAAACCTGTGTGCCTTCCTTGTAGTAAGTGCCTGAGAAATTCCCTCCTCCCTCATATTTTCCGTGCTTTCTAGTCCCCAGTTAGGGGCCATGAGATTTTGTTCTTCAGACTGAAAAATGACAGAGAGCATACAGAGGGGAGGACTGGAGAGACACGAACGGGTTCAGGAATGATGTCGGTAGCACAGGCTCTGCTGAGACACTCAACTGGAGCCTTCTTTATGGTCCCCGTGCCAGCAGCCACTTTTCCACATTTGACCCCTCTTCCCTGGCAGCTCTGCCCAGGTCCTAGACTTTCACCGTGATGCCCCACGGAGAAACAGAGCACAGAGGGGAGTCCATCCTGTGCTCATGCTAATTGGCATTGTCTCTCCCTGGCACCCAAGCCGAGGCTGCTGGGGCGCCGGAAGAGTCCAAGGGACGCCATGTGCTTCTTTAATAGTGCCATCCCAGTGATGAGTAATGAATAATTTAGCAGCTTTTCTACATTGTTGGAATAGGAGTCAAATAGAAAAATATCAGCATGTACTGCATGTGGTAGGAAATTTATAATAGAGTAAAGATTTGTTTTGTGAAACTTATGCTTCATCTCCGGGTACCTTGATGGGTGTGATTGGGACTCACATGAGAGTATACTTCTGACTGTAGTTGGGTCTGGTTTAAAAGACATGTGAGATTCCACACAAGGGACTCATCTCACCTGATCCTGGCATTGTGCACAGAGGGCATGGGAAGAGAAACCCCAAAGATAAGAGCTGAATTTTTATGTTGCCTCCTCCAGTAGAAAGCCTCCTTAGACTCTTGAGGGTCTCAGGTCACTTGACATAGCCTTGGGTGCCTTGGGAGACTATCGTGGGCTTTGTATTCTGACCGCTTCCTACAGCAGGGTCTCCCAAGTGAATCTGGGGAAGGAAGGCAACTCCATGGGAATTTAAATAAAAAGGATTCAGTGGATAGCCGAGATGCACAGACTGGAAGAAGAAACCTTGCTGCAGGCTGGAAGAGAGGAAAGAGGAGATGGGAGAGGTTAGCTGCCAACTTTCTGTCTCCCATCCCAGTTCCTGGGCCTCCCTTTCCCCTTTTGTCTCTGTTGGGAAGGAGACTGGAATAGACAGCTTTGGGGGCAGTGGGAGGGCTCAGTCTCTTGGACCTTCTTCCTGGTAGGTCAGATCCTCAACATCCCACGAAGACCTTGTGAGGGGCCAATACTTCTAGGGGAAGTGGATGAGTTTTATAGAATAGAAGCCTGGATCATGCAGCTTTCTATTGTGTGTGAATGACAGGCACAGCTTGCTATTAGTAAGCGTGAAAAGCAAGGAGGAACGGACATAGGCGAGTGCTCAAGGGAGACAGGCATCCAGGATCCTTGCGGCCAGACAGCAGGGGCAGCCCAGACTTCACTGTTACTTCTCCAGTAGAAAAATATTTAGAAGATAAGCTTGGGCAAGGTAAGATATACAAGCTAAAACATGGCAAAGGAACATGGCCTAGGGTAATTTTCAAAAGTAATTACTTCTTCCAACTCTTTGAGGGCAAATTGGGGCTTTTTTTGTCCCTTCCCTTTTTTGGGCTCCCTGTTGAGTTAGCAGAGGTCTCACCATGTCTCTGAAGAAGATAGGGAGAGCAGAAATGTCCTTGGCTACCTTTCTCCTCCCAGATTTCCTCCTAAGTCACAGCAAGGAGAATCCATGGAGAGGGACAGGTCCCAACCCAACTTTCCTTATGAGACAGGGTGGGGTATCACGGACCAGAAATCTTCCCCAAAAGGTTAGATGCACCTGTATGGACACTGTCTCTCCTAAGCCTCCACTTCACCTTCATGATATTTCTGAGTGTCATCACATCCCACAATGTAATGACTGAATTGTGGACTCCTAGGTGTGGGCAGCACTCAGAGACAAGTTCTTGGAACATGTGGCCATTGTGTAATGTCAACTGATAGCACCTTTATCAAACATCTTTTAGACAGACAAAAAAAAACTGAGCAAAAGAGGAGAGCAAATCTGTCTACAGAAGGCGAGTCTACAGGAAGCCTGTGTTCTGCACACCACCAAGGTGAGAATGGCTTGTGGTCATGTTTCAGTTTACTGAGGTCCAGGGTCACACTCCTCCAGACTGGTGTCCTGGGAAGCACATATGGCCATTAAGACCCCAAATCTTAGCTAACAAGGACCATGAGGGTATACTCTAGGTGAGCATTTCAATTTGGAAATTCAGAAAAAAGCTGGGGAGAAAACATTGTCAGTCAATTGCTGATGCTACAAAACTTTCAAAGGCTTCCACCAACCATTTAGTTTGACCCTGAAGACTTCACTGCTTTGGTTTGAGTCTCAGACTCTCAATATTTTGCACAATTTTTCTCAGAAGCCCTCATTGACTGTTCAGATCATGCCCCGTGCGTATCCATTTATTCCTTGTGGGCATGATGCGTGCTGTCATCTAAATGACACTCTCTTGGTAGTATGGTGGAGCAGTGTGGCATTTTGCTGCTTATGTCCAGGTAGCCACTTAGGTTACTTAGGAATAGCCTAAAAGTGTAAGAAGAGTGATGCTGGTAATTTTATTATAATAAATTATTCTAATTACTCTATTTTATTAGATACCTGTTAATCTCTGACTGTGCCTTGTTGATAATTAACATTTATCACAGGTATATATTATAGGAAAAAATAGAATATATAAAATTTGGTGCTGGCTCCAGTTTTAGACATCCACTGGGGGTTTTGGAACCTATTCTTGTGGGTAAGGAGGGTTACTGTAACTCTGAAAATGAGAATATTCCTACCCCTAATTCTCCAGGGGGTGGGAACCATATGTATCTGCCGTATCTAAAATCACAAGTGATCTGATTGGTTGTCTGACTACATTTCTGTTTACCCATACTAAAGACTGTTATTTGATAAAAGCAATAAGCCTTGTTTGGTGTTGAAAATAGGGGCTTCCTATACACATTGATGCAGGAATCTGAACTGACCCCATCTAGTGCACCGCAAAGCGTGTCTTATCAATGGAGTCACAAGTCAGTACTGTCTGATATTGTTCCTAAAAGTTTTTTCTTGGGGTAATAAATATTAAGTCAACTCTCTCCAGCCCATGATGCCTCAATCCTTAGTTTCTTATCTACAACATTAGCTCGCGACAGCTGCATTTTGACTTGACCAAAAAGTAGACATTAAAACTGAAAAAATTCAAAATTATAAAAGTACAAAATAATTGTACTATTAGGAAAATGTCAAATTATTATAGAAATGTCAGTTATGAGTGGATATGTAATAAAAAGCAGCAGCTCTAATTTATCTGCACTACATTTTTTCTCAATGCAGCAATCCTCCCGAAGGCCTGACAGGTAAATGCTGGTCCTTTAACAAGGATTTATTTTGCGTTTATGGCAAAGGGAAATTTATAATAACGTTAATAAGAAAATGTGTGGCCTTTGACCAGGAAGAATTTTTCTTTTGGCTGAGAGCTAGGATAGCACTGTTCCTCATGCAATCAGTCTCAAGAAGCGTAATTGGACAGAGTGATCATTTGATAAGACAGACAGGGAAGAAACCCAGCCTTATGTATTTACTGATGCTACGGTTTAGATGGAGAACATCCCAGCAAAGTCTTATGCATTCGTAGGTGTGGCTTTTGGAATGCAGTTGGCTCATGGAGGTGCCATAACTCCTTGATGAGTTTATAGCTAAACACGCTATTGGAAGGTGACCCCTGCGTTGGAAGGGGTGGGTCACCTAGGGTGCAACTTTGGAGCACATCTGCCTCCCCACCTCCTCCCTCTTTTCTGCTTCTAAGTCCACCTAAACTAGGGACGAGGCAACCCAGCCCCTTAGCTAGGAGCAGGGCCTGATTGTCCCTTGTCTCTTCCCGTCCTCCTCCAGAGCTGCCATGGGCATCTTATGATTAGCTCCCATTTGGGCCACGATCTTGTTCATGACTCAGGCATAGATCAGTGGATTAAAAAAAGAAGCATACACGTGAGTGATGAGGAGAGATGCCATCCATGACAAGCCTGTCCTCTGGGAGACCTTGCTGGGGACCAAACCCCCTATGCTGCAGAGCAGCTCGACTCCAGAAAAGCTCCAGAGGTGAGGTGGGAATAGGAGCGGGGCCACTTGGAATGTTTCTTAGTATTCCGTGAGAATAAAACGCTGAAGAAGGAAGCCCAAATGAAACATATCACCCACCTCTTGCAGCAATATTTTTCATACTCTGAGTTGCAAACCATTAGTGGGTTGTGAAATCAATTTAGTGGTTTACGGCCAGCATTGTAGGAAGATAAACAAAAACCTGAGGGTATCACTTACACAGTTATATGTCTTTTTTTCCTTTTCAGATATATGTCCATCTACTTATGTGTCTATTTCTACTTGTGTTTTATATATAAAAATCAGTGCTGGTTGCTAAGAAAAGTTTCTTAAATTTACTTCTTATTGTGGTTTTCTGGTAAAAAAATTTGAAAGGCATTTTTCAGATTGGAGCAGTAGGGAATCTGGGGCCCAGCTTATTGGCCCCTGGACTGGCAGAGCTGTTTCAGGAACCCTCACTGGGGATTTTAAGTGCGCCTCTAGCTGTCCAAATGTTGTGGCTCTTCATTGCTTTGGGGACTTGGAGTTGTGTAGATTGGGAAAAAAGAAAAAAAGCCTAGTGAGACTTGGGAGAAAAAGATATTGGTGAGGCAGAATGGCAAACAAGCAACTTGTCAGCAGATGTGGGTGGGCTTCTGGGATGCTGAACCTGAGCTCTGGGGTGGACAGGGCTAGAGTGTGCATGTTCACAAGCAGGCAGTCTGGAAAGCTGGGGGTGCCAGTGCTGGGAACCCTCTTCCTGGCAGATCCAATGCAGAGGCCCAAGTGGAAGACCGTTCAGGAAAACTCAAGGGATCAGGGCTGGGGCTGGACCTACTGGATTTCTTGGTCAAAACAGTCATCTTTGGTAGCTACCAGGTGCTTTGGAGAGAAATGGGGAGCAGACTTTAATCTTCCCTTCATTGCAGGGATGCCCCACGAGTCAAGAAGAGGAGAGGCCAGTATCCCAGGTGCTGGGAGAGTGTAGGAAGAGTATGACTGGTGACGTCATTTGGCTCCTGGTGGTGGTGGCATCTGGGGAGGGTGGTGTACTGTTTGGGGCATCTCTGAATCGGTGTGGTGGGGAGGCCACAGAGAGTGATGGCACTTTTGGTTAAGGAAAACATTATGAGTATCTAGCATACCACCTCCAATACACCATACACTTAATTTAATTAGGAGTGATTTTAGCAAAGACCTCAGAATGTTTGTGTTAGCTGCCACTATGGACTCCAGGAATGGGACTGTTCCAAGGCATCTGTCCCTGGAGAGAGGGCAGCATACAGCAAAAACTGAAATAGAGAGTCTCAGATTAAATAGAAGCTCTGGCTTTTAAAATTTAATAATCTATTGTTCTTTGCTTCCTTCGAAATCCCTCTTACATGCCCACTGATTAGTGAGCCTTCCCCATGTCACTCCCTCTTCCTTTGTTCCCTCTTGTCCTTGCCACCTCTGACCAGCTGTCCCATCTCCCCAGTGTTTGAAACTGCATGAAGACAGAAAAACAGGACCAAGAGAAACTATGGGTGTTGGTGCTGGATCCTAATGCTGAGTTGATGGTCTAGGCTACTTCCTATATTTAGACTTCAGTTTATCCCCAGTGAGGAATAAGGAAAAGGGTCCCCCCCATCCTTTCTTCCATTTGTACATGCAATTAGCCAGCAACTCTGTATCATACCCACATGAAGGGACTTGAGAAAGATACAGGCCTGAAGTGTTGGCTGCTAGAATGTTTTCTCAGCAGAGAAAGCTCAGAAGCAGAGGCAGAGTAGAGGAAAGTGATACTTTGGAGGAGGTCATACGTAACCAGCTGAAACAGAATTTTTTTATTAGTACAGGTGTGTAGTACATGTTTAAATTCCTGGTGGGAAGTTGATGCATATACATAACACATCTTAGTTCCTTTTTTAAAAATCCTCTTTCCCTTCCCTCACTCTCCCTTCCACCCGTCTCTTCATTCCCTCCGTCCCTTCTCTTGTACTTGTTTGCACTACAGAATAAAAACAGGGTGTATTTTTCAGGTCAAACTTCTGTGTGTAACGAGGAGGTAAGAAATAGAGTCCTTGGCCAGAATCTTTCCAGATTCTTTAACTTTTACTGAGGATTTTAGGCCATCACACTGTCATGGAAAGATCTGAGAAGGGTGACACCGTTTGATTAGAGAAACAAAACTCTGGACTCAGCCACTTTAGTAACACAGGGGCTTTTTAAATGCTAAATTTTAAAATCCAAGAAGAAGCTGCCTGGCTTCCCTTACTCTGGTAGGAGAGACCCTGTACTGAAGGCCTCCCTTCTGATTTCTTGTCAGTGGTTTGCATTTCAAAACTCTGTGGTGAGACACACCAGGGTATCACAGTCCTCTCATTGGCGTGTCATAGCATATTGTGACATTTCCAAAGTGACCGCAGTGACATCTTTTAGACACCAAGTTATTAAGTCATGCAGACCTAACTTCCTATTAATGGCGCTACCAGTATTTCTTTCAACCTGGGGTGCTGCAAAGAAATCTTGGGGTGTGGAGGGCATCCTGCCTGCCCAGAGCATGTTCCCAAGGCAGCTCTTTTGGGTTCAGTGTGAAGCTGGTACATGCACAGCCAGATGGACACACAGCAGTGAGCCTGAGCATAGACATCTCTTCTGTAAGTCCCCTTGCTGGCGTGCTTGGTGGTCAGCTTCTTTGAACCTGCCTTGGTTAATTTGTTGCTGTAAAAACAAGTTGCAGGCTGGGCATGAATTTGACTTTGATATTCAGCACTAACCTACAACAGCGCTAGAGGGAGGCAGCCTTAATTGTAGCTGTTGGGATAAGAGAGCCAGTTAGGGCAAAGACCCCCAAACTGACACCTAGGTGGGCAGGGTTTGTGTCCTGGCCACCAGGTGATGCATGGCCTCTCTTCTTCCTTCCTGTCTTTGCCCCTCTGTCTTGCAGTCTGCCAGATGATGGGATCTCTGCTTACTCCTTCCTCCCATCAGCTCACACCCAGGGAACTGCACATTCTACTGGGCAGGTGATTGCTATCTGGCAGTTGCTTCTAACTGCCTTTGGAATTTTCTCAAAATTCTCAGCAGTTGGTGCCTTGGGTCTAGCCAGACCCCCAGGTCACGGCTCTAGACATTTCCACTGGGGCCAAACAGCTAGTCCACTGGAAATGTCCAGTTTAATAATTCAAGTCTATTCCAGGTCTTGGGGCAGTCACAGCTGATATGAGACTGCTGGGTCACTGACTTATCACTGGACAAGACTATCCCTGTCTTAGCTGAGGGAAGTTCAATGTGGAATCCCCAGTGGGCACAGTAGGGACTGTCTGTGGCTGGGGACTTGTTCTGTGTCCCCTCTTCCTTCTGGGCCCCATCAGCCCATTCTTTGCCGTGGCTCATGTCCTTTCTGGCAGGCATCTGGGTAGAACCATTTGCAGAGATGGGGCAGGGCTGTATGGAGATCCCAGCACTGGGTTTAACCAATCTTTCCTTGGGCAGCTGGGCCAGGCTCTGCCTTGCAATGGGCATTCCCCAGGGTGTGCAGGGCTGGGGCTGAAAGGGCTGGAGAAGAGGCAGCCTCTGTTTCACACACCGGCAGACTCCTGCATAGCCATCTCCTCTACCGAGACCTGGAGAGAACATTTCAGAGATGGACAAAGGGAAGCACATATAAAAGCACAGTGGGCATACAGACCTCATCTGATCAGATTTAAAGCCTATGGTTTAAGAACCTTTGGTAATGAAGTCTAGCACCCACAGCTAGCCTGTGCTCTTTTTCCTTTAGTCACCATACTACTCTGGGAAAGGGGAGTGGTGTCTACCCTGGTCTCCTTGCTGGGTGGGGCCAGCCTGAAGGCAAAGGGAAACATAGGACCAGCCTCCTGCACTTGGGGCCCATCTCTGGGGAATCCAGATCCTTCCGTAAATTCTGTGTCTTGGGCCATTTATAATGGCTTTCACACCTCAGAACCAGCCTGACCTTGGAGCCCACTTTCTACCGGCCTCCTCTAATGTGATAGCCTCGAGTCACTTCATGAAGAGACTGCATTTGGCTTGGCATTGTGCTGAGAGCAGGGACTACAGTGACTGTTCAAAGTGGCTGTCCCTGAAGGCCTGCAAGTTGATTAGGAAGAAAAGCTCAAGTGCAATGGTCACTTCAGTGCAACTGGGCCCTCTGCTGTGACAGTGTCGTGCTCCTAAAATGGCTCCAGAGTAGGCATCCTGGTCACCAGGAAGCTGGGTCCTGACATGATCAGGAAGCGGTATTGCTTGCTCCTCATGTTTTTGTTTCAGACAGCAAGCACAGGCCTTCGGATAGAGTACCGGTGGCGTTTGTTGCAGCAGTAGATTTTCAGAGTGAGACCGAATACACCTTCAGCACCTGCCAGTGTGAAGGTGGGCAAGCGGCAGTGCTGTGAGGTCTTGGGTTGAATTTATATGATTAACTGGCAATATCCTTCCCCAGTTCAAACATTTACATGATTTCAGGGAGCATCTTTTCTTCCTTTTGGGGAATATTTTTTTTTCCAAGGAAAATGGGCTGATTTGACCAATGTCAGAGGGAAGAAGTTTCTTGTTTATTCCTAAGGAGGAATATTTCCGTATAGTTTGTTTGGAAACCTTGATGTTTTCCCAAACTCCTCACCTACCGTCTGGACTCCGTATGAGCCCTGGAACTTAGCATCTTCAGAGGAGGTTGCATTCTCTTGGGCTAAAGTTTGAAACCATGAACTTATTTGGATTTTCTATAGGTTATGATTAAGAAAACAAAGGAAAAGAGAAAGAAATGATTCCGTCTTCCTTGCTTGTCACGGCCACACAGCCTTTGAGTCTGCTTGTGTCAGACTTTCTGCCTAACAACCTGAGCTGAATCACACTGAAGGAACAAATTATCCAAGGTTGCAGAAAGGACTCGGGCTGGTGGGGACCGTGGCTTGGGTGAAGGCATAGGGTATGATCTTGCAGGGATAGAGAAAGAAACAAATGAGAGTGTTTGCAGTGGAGGGAATGAGGGGGCAAGGGGGAGGGGTTCATTTACTCTGGATTTTATTCTGCCAACTCTGGCTAGCAGCACCTGGACAGTGAGAGGGTTGGACAGGCAATTCAGACAGAGCTTGTTGACCTAGACTTATGAGGGACAGATCTAAGTGAGGTCAAGAATGGGGCAAGAGAGGAGGCCCCTGCAGTAGTTGAGAGTACATGCAAGTGAGTGGGGTCCTGGGGAGGTACCACCAACTAAGAAAGGAGCAGAGTTGGAATGTCAGGTCAGAATGACACATGTCCCATATAGCTTCTGGGGAGATGGATGTGGAGTATTGGTTACTCCTGGCCAGATGGGGCTGTTGGTCTTTGGCATTCGTGGGTTTCCCTACCATTGCTGATGAGATGGCCCACGGTGTGGGAGAGGACCCTGGAGAGATGCATAAGGGCCAGGCAGGGGAGGCAGGGGGGGGAGGAGAATGCAGGGAGCAGTGGTGCTATGTAAGAGGAGAGCTGTCCTCTGGGTGCCTGGGGAGCCATGCATTATCCACTTTCTTCTCCCATTTGTCGGTGAACAAATTCCAAGAAGGCCATAACCAAGTTTGAAGGTTGACCTCTTCCTAATGTGCTTAGCAATATGGTAGACCCCAGATAGACAGAAACTAGTGAGACAGGAGTTAGGATTCTGTTAGATGGTAAGGACAGAGGTCCCCAAATAGACTTGGGAAACGCACAATGAAGTCCCCACATCTTCCAGGTGTCCTGCTGTTGTCAGGGAACTCACTAGAGCACCATTCAGCAGGCCATTGGCTCAAGGGCACATGGGCCCTCCATGGGCACTGCATAGATTGGACCCTAAAAAATACATAGTATCTTGTGGAGTAGAGATCATATCACTTGCACAGCAGCCTGAGCTTCAAGCTCAGGACCTCCTCTTGGCTATGAGAGCTCTACTTCTTTGCCTTTATAAATTTTTCTTCCTGCGCTTATATTTTAAAATAAATTTTCTTGCACTCCACTCCCAGCATTGTGATATCAATAGATGCTAAATTAACATTAGTTAGGTACCCTGAATACCAATGTAGCACAGAAATCAGTAAAATGAGGCAATGGAAAACACTTGAGTGGATTTGGCAAGGGCAAGGTGGTGGGTGGGGATGCCAAGGCCTTTTGCCAGAACAGTTTTGGGAAAGGAGGGAGGTGGGGGTGGAAACCAGACTTCAGCAGAGGCAGAAGGCAGTTTTTTGGGTGGAGTTTGATGTGAGGAAAAGTCCGGCAGACATCGTCTCCTGATTTCTCATGCTTCTCCACATTCTCTTAGCCTTGTAACAATATCAGTACCCCTAATTACCTGGGCTCTTTCCTGACAAAGAGGCCCTCAGCTCTAGAAGAATAGAGAACCAACCAGGAAGCTGACCAGCGACCCTGTACTAAGAGAGATGACCAGATCCCACGGTGGTGAGCTTCCAGGTCCCTCATTCAGTGCGATCCCTTACAATCCCCTTGCTCTGAGAAGAGCCTGCTGTTTGACATTTCAGGGCCAGAGGCCCTGCTCAGGTGTTTATCTCAAATGAAGTCAGTCCTTCTGCTAGTCCTTCCTCCTCTCTTCTGTCTGTCTTCCATTGGTCAAAGGGCTAAGGAAATTGAAGACAGTCTCCATATTCCTTGTAGAAGTTCGTCCACAATAAGAAAGGAGAGAGAATACAAAACCAAAGATTTGTGGTTGGAGCACATTTTAGGAACTGAAAAAGATTGCTTATTGACCCTCCCAATATTGTTATGTTCCTTGTAGAAAAGTTAAAAAGAGAAAGATAAAAATCATCTGTAATTCCATCCACTACAAATATTTACTGTTAAACTTTGAATGATTTCCTTCCATACCTTTCTTTTTGTTTTCTAGTAGGAACAGTATCAGTCAGTGCATTAGTTTTGTATTTTATTTTTTTCACTTAATGTTTTTTGAAAACATGCCTCTATTTTTCTTCTGAAATATCCTATAAAGTTTTACCTACCTGCTCAATTTTTGAGATTCAAAGTTCAAGTTGCAACAGGTTGAAGCATTCTCTTAAAAAGTCACTCTTTCTGCTTCTGCCTCTGAATCCCTTGGTTCCCCTTTCAGAAGGAAACCGTTCCTACCTTACGGACATCACACGTGGTGGTTAGATAATATTCCGTCGCATGAGAACTCATCTCATGCTGTCCTCCGCTGAGATTTCCATCTCATCCAAAGATGAGCCTCTGGGGTAACTTTTTGGGGTCTTTGGCTTTGATCATACTATGAAAATGGTAGTGGATGCTGTCAGCAGCTTGTATATACTTCACATAGTCAGGACTATCCTATTTGAGTACATTGCCTTAATTACTCCATGCCTGTGGCCCCGTGATATCTAAAGCAGACTCAGAGCCCTGTGCTGAGTGGCACTGAAGGGAAATGACTGCTTTGAGAATCCTGGGCAGAGAAGGGAAGAGGGCACTTGAGGGAAAGCAAATCCCTGAGGCTAGATGGCAAGATGTGCTGGGTCAGTGGGAATAGTATTGGGGGGAACCCCCCTGCTCTCATCTCCCTGGGACAAGTGGTTGGCAAATAGACTGGAAACAGGAGAGGAGGTCATAGGGGAGATACATAGAACAATGAAAAGGGCCATTTCAACCCCTTCATTATCACCTGTGATAGATGCTTTGAAAGCTTTGTTTACACGAAAGTTACTGGTGTCTCTTGCTAACTCCTACATGGCAGTGATTTTGAACGCTCTGAAGCCATGAAGGCTCTTGCTTGCTCATCATTTTATGATCCAGGTTTAGAAACTCCAGCTGCAGCAAGCATTTGGGTGAAAATTGCCTGTCTCCAGCACTCACTGTGTGCAGGTTGCCATTGTGGTTCTGAACTTGTCAACTTGACTCATAATTCTACACACATGGTTGCACCTGGCTAGATTCAGAAAACACCTATCTTACTGTAGAAACAAATGTTTTCTTAAGCGTTGTGTCTAAAAGATATGCCAGATTGCTTCCTGATATATTGCCAGTTGGCCATTTCAGTAGTCTATATTCAACCCCAGAAGAATTGGTTAAATGTCCTTTGTTAATAAATTTTATGTACAGCACATTCTTTTCCAGATCCTACTGGAAACTCTATTGAATTAAAAAAAAGTTACATTCAACAAGAGATGTTGTATATGACTGGTTAGTAAAGTCACACATCCAATACCACCTTTACTGTTGTGATGGGATAACTAGACACCTACCTCTTGACTCCATATCCCTTGCTCCCTTCAGGAACACAAGTATATATCCATGCCTCCATTCTGTGGATCTGGAAAGAGGCCCAGAGAGTTTCTAGTTAGCTGTGGAATTGGTAAGCTAGAGCATGGAGACTTGGGTCTTGAGACAAAACCTTTTCCTAGTCAGTGAGACTAGTTATTGCTTGCAACACTACCATAGAATAGTGTTGGATTGTGATAAGACTGCCTTGGCCATCATCACCACCTCTTCCAATATCTCTTGGGACACTGGGCATAT
The DNA here is from genome assembly GCA_004027455.1 of Hydrochoerus hydrochaeris. Lineage (NCBI taxonomy): Eukaryota > Metazoa > Chordata > Mammalia > Rodentia > Hydrochaeridae > Hydrochoerus > Hydrochoerus hydrochaeris. The sequence continues at coordinate 107,364 of PVLA01003962.1, read as the reverse complement.
AGAGGGACACAGTGTGAGACTGTCTGCAGGAGCACGTGCAAAGCCATCTAGGTCTCTCTGCTGCTTCCTCTTCCAAAGAGCCAAAGCACACAGGAAGTCCTCTATAGGACCACAATGGATGGAACCTTTGGGGTGCAGCTCAAAATGTGAGTGGTTGTGTAGAGCAGCTCCCAGTGTGGAAAGTGATAGCTCTTGGCACAGGTTAGCTGCTATATCACTGCAACAGTCATTTACTCTGCCTTCAATGAATGGAGATCTCCACAACTGTGCACACTTAGTGACATGACTGTCAAAAATTATTTCTGGAACTTTATCAGCAGACAACATGATCACTTTCCCTTGATAAAGAGCGATGTAAGTCTCGAGTGGCATGGTCAGATGTGGATGTGGACTAGCAGTGAGAGATGGATAAGGATTATGGTTCTGACATGATTTGGTTCTGGAGAGTGAGCGACCTAAGTATGCCAATCCAAAAGTCAAATTCCAGGGACACAAAATTCTTCCCTTCCACTGTGTCAAGTCTTAACTTCCTCCCTAGCTGGTCTGACGTTTGGTCGGCAGACTCTAAACCAACATACAGTAACATAGCCACCATAACTTATAGGCCTGGAATTGGGACATATGGAGAAACACTAAGTTTACAAGCAAGGTCAAATATGTTATCTCAGTCATGAAGGCTGAACAGTGCATGGGTTGCTCACCTAAGGGTTGGAGAAGAACCAGGTACACATGAAATTGCCTTAAGGTAATGGGCTACCTTGCCTCTCATGTTTTTGCATGCATACCAGAACATTGCAATTATAATCCTTGCAAAGGTGACACATGACTCAGGGATAATCTTTCTATATGGGTGAGGGATTGGCCAGTCAGGTGTAGTGCTAAGCTTTCTTGCATCAAGGTGCAGTGAGTTAAATATTTTGTTGCCTAGTTTAAACTCTGTAGCAATGGCAGAATCACCATGCTGAGGTACTATTTTTATAATAATCAGCCTGTTGTTGGAAAGTATTCCAGGATATTGCAGTTTCTTCACTAATAAAAACTCTTTTTCTTTGATCTCTTTGGTAGAATTTAAGCACACCACTCTTTGGTAGTAAATTGACATTTTAGAGGACTTCCAAATAGAGTTTTCTGATTCTATTCTAAAGCAGTAATTTTCTTTACTGCTTCCTATTACTAGAATTTTCCATCTATCTCTAACAAAAGACAAGTACAAACACTGTGTAACACAAAGTAGAACATCTAAAGATGCTTCATGGCTCAGAGTCCTTGCTGTAACTCAGAATTATTCATGAGATTAAAACAATCACATGCCCAGGGGCTGGGGATATAGCTCAGTGGCACAGTGCCCATCTGGCAGGCACAAGGTTGTGAGATAGATTCCTGGTATCAAAAAAAAAAATCACATGCCCAAGTATGCTCCACTTGTGGTCTGATGCCATCACTCCTAAGGTTATAAGGGTGCAGTGGAAGGGACTGCTGAACAATATCTCCCTTCCTGTCATTTGAGTTTCCATAGAGAGGCCAGCTAATCCAACTTCTGAAATAGCAGTGATTCTAGGAATTTATTTTTGTGGTTTTTCCTCAAAAATACAGTGAATTTCTTGAGGGATAGGATGATGTCCCTTTGTCTTTGTGTCCCCAGGGAGCCCCTCAATAACTGGCACTTATGAATAATCTGAAGAAATGTTTATCTCCCTTTGTTTTGTTTGAATGACAGTGGTTTAAAACCAGGAGGAATCTCTGAATGATTAGGACATTAAGTTCCTGCTTTTCTTCAGACCCCATAAATACCTGATAGATAGCGGTACCAGGATGAAGATTTTGACTTGATATCAGTGAGGAACCTGGAGCACCATGGCTTAAAGACTGAGGAGCTGGAATGTGAAGGAGAAGAGTAAATTGTGGTGTGGATATCAGAGATGGAAAATGACTTAGGTTCCTGTGCTTGTTATAACATTATCATGAGGTGAATGGTTAAAATCATACTAATTATTTTATAGTTGTGGAGGTTAGAAGTCCAAAACACAGCTCCTTGGGTGGACATTAAACACTATATTCCTTTAGGTGGCTCTTAGTTAGGGTCACTTCTTCACCTTTTCCTGTTTCTAGAAACCACCTGCACTCAACTAATGTTATGGTTTGTGTCTAGCTGTCTCCCCAAAGCCTCATGCAGTCATGGGGAAGCTGGCTTTTCAGAGGTGACTGAGTCTAGTTCGTGATTGATTCATGGCCCCGTGCTGGAATTAGGGGTGTGAGTGCTATGCTTGCCCTAGGGCAGATAACATCCATACAATATAAGGGACAGAAAGATAATCATTCTCTTTCCTTGTTTGTTGCTTTTGTTGTCTTCCACTGCCATGAATTGTTGCTCATCTGCCACATGCCACCTTGACTTGGAGCAAGCCAATTATGGACTGAAACCTCTAGGAACTGTGAGCAAAATAAACCTTTTCTCCCTTTAACTTTGGGTGTTGGGTATTTTGTCTCAGCAAGAAAAGTAATTAAGACAGAATTTGGTACCAGAGAAGTGGAGTCATTGCCATGACTAACCTGACCATGTGGTTAGACATCTTCAGGAATAGCTTGTGGGAAGAGTTCAAAATGATTTGGAGATCCTGGATGAAAAAGTAGAGCTTCAATGCCTTAGGCTGTTCTGTGCAGGAGATTCTGGTCAAAGCTCAGAAGAGCAGAAAGCTGGTAAAGACCAGGCTCAAGTGGTTCCATATGGAGAGAAAGCCTGGACTCTAGAAAAATTTGCCTGCATTTTGATCATATCCAGAGACTTTGCCTGAGACTGAGAATAAGGGCAGAAGAAATTTCACGACAGTCAAATGTTGAGGCAGTGGCATGGCTACTATTGGGGCTTTTAGGCAGATTTATGTTGGGAAACAAGAGCAAGGAGCCCAGCAGAATGGCCAAAAAGGAAGCATCAGTAAAACTGTGGACTGCAAAGATAGGGCCTAGGAGATCTTGATTGCAGAGAAGGAATGAAAGAATAGAAAAGATGGTCTGAGGGCATCACAAGAAGCTATAGGACTTCACCCTTTGCAGGCTCAAAATTGCAAAAGTGAAAGACTTTTCTTTGAGAAGAGGGCCCCAGCTCACCATCAGCCTAGAGAACTTGGTCCTTGGAGTTGGATTCAAAGTGCTCAACAATACAAGCACTTATCTCTACAGTTAAGAGAGAGGGAAGTCTGGCTATTGCTCCAGCTGGCAGTAGACTTTGACACCATCCCCATGGTGCTGGTTTTAGGTGTATGCAGCATGAAAGAGTAGTGGAGTCAAGAAGACTTCCAACCAGATTTCAGAAGACCTGAGAAGCCAGGCAGTGTGTCCATGAGAAGGCAGTGTGTGAAGCTATGAGTATGAAGCCAAAGGTGCAGTGGAGACCCCAGAAGTTTGAAGAAGCCCAGGAACATGGATTTTCTGGGGAAAAATGCAAGGAGGGAAAAGAGGGGACCCAAGAGAGAAGCCATGGGAGCTATAATCACTGAAAGTTCCATAGGAATGGGGCCACCCAAGCCCTTTTATGTTCATATCTTGCCACAGATTGTGTTAGATGCTGCACATGGAATTACAAGACTTAGTGTTTATCTGGCTGGATTTTAGAATTACTTTAGTCTCATTCCTTTATAGTCCCTTGTTTGTAACTTTTGGAATGGAAATATTTATCTTGTGCCATTCAATGTTGGAAGTGTTTAACTTTCTTTTCATTTGTACAGGAGTTCATAGCTAAGAGTTTGCTTTAAATCTCTGAGACTTGGGACTTGGACTTTCCTGTAATACTGAAACTGTTAGGACTTTGGCAACTATTAGAGATGGAATAAATGCCTTTTTGGTAAAGGAATATACCTGAGTCTTTGGGAGGCCAGGGACAGAATGTTATGGTTAGTGTCTAGATGAACCCCCAAAACCTCATGTAGTCATGGGGGTGCAGGCTTTTCAGAAGTGACTGAATCTAGAGTTTGTGATTGATTTATGATCCAATGCTGGGATTAAGGGTGTGAGTGTTACACCCACGCTAGGGCAGATAATCTCCGTACAATATAAGGGACAGAAAGAGACTTATTTTCTTTTCTCACTTGTTGTTTTGCTATGTTCCACTGCCATGAATTGTTGTCCATCTGCTATGTGCCACCCTGATTTGGAGCCAGCTGATTAATAGACTTAAGCCTCTATAAACTGTGACCTTTAACTCTGGGTGTTGGGTGTTTGTCTCAGCAATGAGGAAAGTAACCTGGACCATCCCTCTGTCTTCAAAGCCGCCACCTTTAAGTCTGCCTCTGGTTCTGATACTTCTTTGCTTGCCCCTCTAACTCCCTTCTAAAGACTCTTGTGATCACAGTGAACTTATGACTCATCCTGCACGAGGCAGGATCTTCTCACCATTTCACTCATCTGAATTGTAACCTAAATTCTTACCAAAATTTCAACTGCACTTTACCAAATAACATATTCATAGATTCTGAGGAGCAGGACATGGACATCTTTGTGGGAGTGTTAGCCTGTCTACCATGGCAGAGAGGTTGGCCATCACAGAGGCCATTCTACGCTTGAAACTCGATGTCAGAGAGCTTCAGTGAATTCCACTTGTTTCCTTGTTATGGTTTGTGACTAGATGTCCCTCCTCCAAAGTCTCATATGGTCATAGGACTTTTTCAGAGATGGCTGAATCTAGAATGTGTGATTGATTTGTAATGCAATGCTGGGATTAAGAGTGCTGGGATTAAGGGTGGGTGATTACTGGATCACTCTACTGATTGGACCGGCACCACCCTAATCCCAATAGACTGGATACAATATTAAAGCCAGAAAGAGGCTTTTCCCTTCTCTTATAGCTTTTGGTGTCTTCTGCTGCCATAAACAGTTGCCTGTCTGCCATGTGTTCCCCTACCTGGGAGCCAAATGATTATGAACTGAAACCTCTGCAAACTGTGAGCTAAATAAACCTTTCCCCCTTTAACTTCACATGTTGGGTATTTTGTCTCATAAATGAGAAAAGTAAGACATTTCTCTACAGGAAAGGCAATCCCTTCTGAGGCAATCCTTTCTGTCTCCAAGACTCACCTGAAGGCTGGTGGCTACTCTTTCCTTATTCTGCCCACTACACCTTTATTTCTAGGTTTCCCTGCTTAGTTCAAAGGAGGATGACCATATCTCAACTGAAGGCCAGACAGTGGCCACTGCATGGGACTAGATAGAGAATGGATTTGATCATCTATATGAGCTCTCAAACATTCATATATGAAGTACCTGTTTGGGAACACTGAACCCAGTAACCAAGGGCCGTGAGACTCTAAAATCCTAGAATTTCTCCTCTATGAAATCTGTGAAGAGGAGCTAAAAATTAAACCCTGGTGATTGGCTTCTAATTGATAGCAATCAATTTCCTGGAAAGCTGCTGGGATCGCAATCTGGATGACCTTTGGGACTATGGCCAGCCCTTAGGAAAAGAGGGTTTCAGCTGCTGGGTTTCTATAGAGGAGATACTGGCCATTCTCGTGTAGAGTCCAAGTGTGAGGCAGCAAGTAGTCCAGTGAGCACCACAAGAGGTCTCCTGTCAGAGCCAGAGGGAAGGACACAGGGTGGCTCACTGCTTGAGGTTTGTACTTGGAAAGAACAAACTATGATCTTGGGGAGCAGATGCCCCAAGAAGGGGGTCAGGCCTCATTCATAAACTCACCTCCCTCTAAGTCATTTCATTTTGTAGAGCTGCCCAGCCTTTGACTCTCTCCACTGAACCTAGAGCTAGGAACTGATCAAGGATTCAAGGACCTAAAACTTTCTTGCTTGGAAGTGAATCAGAACTCTGAGAGGAAGCCAGTCTTTCCTGGCAGGTGAGGCAGTAAGGAAAGACATTTGGGGTCACTTCCAGGAGCCTGGTTCTTGAAGGAGCACCCCCAAGGACCTACAGTGCATGGTTTGGTCTTTGGTGCTAGAGTTTCCTTTGATTTTTGGAACTGACAGAAAAGAAAGCCCTAACCCTAGGAGTGACAAGTGAAGGACAGTGCTGGTGTCCTGGTAAAAGGGTATGTCCTGAGGGCCAGAAGAACTGAGCAGTGGAAAAAGTGAGTTCTTGTTCCACAAAACTTTGAAATCTTTTGTCTAGCATTTCTGACCAGTGGCTATTGTTCCCTGAAAGAGGAAGAGTTTAAGATAAAGGGCGAAAGGACCTTTGTGGGAAGGTGTGTGTGCATAAACTTGGGAAGAACAGGCTAAAATAGCCTGGGGCTTTAGTGGAAGCCAAGACTGTTGTTCTGGTGGTGGTGGTGGTGGTGGTGGGGATGGGATGCAGGGTGAGCACAGTAGTTAGCCTTTCTGTCTCTGGGACCCAGTATGAAACACTCACAATTAAGAAGGGGAGAGGCAAGCACATGATTGGAGGGGCACGGTGGAACAAGATGTTTCATTCACTGCCGCCAGGAAGCAGGGGGTGACTAGTACCACAAAAGAAGGGACAAGGAACAAAAGTTACACCTCCATGTCTTACCCAATGCACCCAGAAGAGCACCCCACCAATCCCCTAGGTGGCTTCCAAGCTAGTGAAGTTGACGCAATGAAGCTTACCCTCACGATGAGTGAGCAGCATGGGTGGACAAGGTAGGAAACCAGGGTGTTGTGTTTCTGAGGAGATCTGGTATGAAGGAAGAATGAGGGGAGTGATCGCTGGGGGGAGATTTCTGTTATAGAAATGATTCCTGGGTGGGCGGTGATGACTGAGGTAACTCGTTCAGCTGTGAAGGCAGGGATTCTATCACCAGAGAGTCACTGAAGCCCTGCTGGCCCTGGGTAGGGGAGTGGCCTAATAGCCTTTGTGTAAACCCACAGCTATGGACAGAGGCAGGACCCTGTCCTTCTCAGGTTGGAAGTAACTGTCTTCCAGAAGCTCTCAGCTCCTTCCTACCACAGCCTTCCACAGGCCGTGCCATCAAGGTGCAGAATTGAGCTCTCCCGTATGTAACAGAGAGTGGGATTTCAAGGGGAGCAAAGGCTGTTGGCTTCTCTGCAGCTCAACTGATTGCGGCCCTGCAGCCGCCTGGAGTTCCAGTGCCCTCAGCAACTTTCTAGGCTTCACGCTCTCCTGCTGGGCTCTCCTGGGTTGGAAAGGCAGAAAGTCAAGATTTTCTCTTAGGAATTCGGCATTCAGCTGGAAAGGGCAAATTGATCCTTGATATGGCTCTTTCTTCTTTTTTTGGGTTTCCTGACAGTTTATGAGATGTGCAGCCTGGATTAAGAAAACTTGGCAAAAATGAGAAGAGGTAAAGTCTTAGAGGATCAGCCTTTAAGGTCTTTGGTCTAGTGGAGAAGAAATCCTGGGGAGCCCACAGGGGTCTGGAGAAACTGGGGAGGGCCAGACCTCTTAAGGACTGAGGTACTAATCTACATGGAACTGTTTGTTTCTCAGAGACTCTGGCAGCCTCTCCACATTGCTTGAAGAGGGTGAAGATTTAACTTTGAACTTAGACTGCTCTGCAGGCTCTTGAGCAATGGGACACCCCAAAATGCATGGTCAGAGGCAGGCAAATCTGGGGGCTGGAGTGGCTTGGCTGAAAAACCCTAGCACTCAGCATTTGCATTATCAGGTTACTTCTGGTTTTTTGGAATCCAAGAATGTAGGAAAATGCATTCCATTTATCTTATACAGCTCAAGCCACTGTCACAAATACTATAGATTGGGTAGATTATTAACTCTGTGAAATGCATTTCTTAGAGTCCTGAAGGCTGCAGATCTGAAGGTGGGTTCCAGCATGGCTGGAGACACATCAGGGTCACATACTGCTGACTTCTCATCATGTCCTCGTGAAGTGGGAGGAGACTGAGTGAGCCATCTGGCTTTATAAATGCACTAATCTCATTACGGGGGCCCTGCCCTTTGACTTAATTGCCTCTCTCAGTGGGTGAACTTGCAATATAGAATGTAGAAGAGAAAGACAAAGATTTAGTCCATCACATCATGTGTAGAATTTCTGTTCTATATCACCAGTTAGGTGTCCATTCTTAATCCATTTAGCGTGGGAATTTGATAATGACTGGCAGGTAAATGTGTTGGAAAATGCGGCATGACAGGAGTACAATGATCATTATTTTAAACTTGCATTGTGTACCTTCTAGATGAATTTCACTATGATTTGTTAATGACTGTACTGTACCCACCAGCATGACCTGGTATTACATTAAACCTATGCATTTGCTTAGGAAGGTTGTCATTGTTGGATTGATTTTTTTTTTTAATTGAGTGGCATGTGTCAAAGGCAAGGTTAAGTATACAGACTACGGAGGCCTGCTAGGGTTGAACATTTCACCTCTGACCATGATCTGAGCAGTTTCTTGGTCCTTCCTTCTCTGTTTCCTCATTTATAAAGTGGGGATAAAAATAGTATCTTAGTCACTGAGCTATGGTGGAGGTTGAATGAATTAATAGACGTTAAATACACAGAATGGTGTGTGGTGTACGCTAAGACCTCTATTGTTAGCTCTGGTTATCTCTTATTTTTGCTCTCAAAAACAATGTGCTTTGTTCATGTGGATATGGAATTTTTGGAGGGAGGATTCAGTTTTTCCTTTTCCTATCCTTACACGAAGCATGTCCGGGAACAAGATGGTTTATATTTGAGACAAATGATTATAGAAAGATGTTATGAATACAGTACATGGGAATGTAATTTTCCAGTGTCATTAGCGTTACCCAGCAGCAATGTCTGTTCCCTTTAGAACAGTGTGGGCTCGGTGAATACTTGATAGATAATTTTAGTACCTTCGGCAAATTATTTGGGTTGTTTCTCCATTCAGAATCCAGGGAAAGGTTATTGGGAAGGAGTCGGCGTGGATCCCCCTGTGTCTCTCCCTGTAGCATCCAGTTGTTTTCTCATGTTGGGAAGCTGGCATTAAAACATTATGAAAAATTTAAAGCTGCAGTGGGTTGTTTTCTATTTCTTTGAAAATCCACCTCATGTCTTCTTTGGTAAAGACCCTCTGCTTTCCTATGGACCCTGAGGAGTGTGATGAGGAAGAAGCCAAGGTATCTACTTCAGTCTATGGGCTTTGTCTTCCTAGCCAGCTGTGTGGTTGGTCTCAGCTATGACACTTGATTTCAGCTGCAGGGAGTGTAATACGAAACATCCCAGCCATCTCCCTGGTTATTTCTTCCAATCAATGGGAGAGCATGTGTAAAAATTTTTTGAGAGGAAAGTGTGAAAAGTGACAATTTAGCCTCATGATAAAGAGAATTCAATGTCGCAGATTTTAGAAGTCAAAATTTCGATGAACAGGCATTCCCTACTGCTTTATTCTCTAGGATAAATACTGTGTTCTCTTTACACATCTTACATGTTTTACTGGGCCAATACTGCAATTTTAGTGGTTTTGTTATATCACAAGGAACTTTTAATGTATTTAGTGTTTTCATCTAACAACTCATTGTAGTTCACCCCGTGAGAGGACTGGAGTGATGTGGGAGAGTAGCTGAAGGTGATCTTCAAATGCTGACCCCTAGGGCTCAACTTTTTTTTTTTTTTTAAGACAGGGTCTCACTGTACAATTCAGGCTGGCCTTGAACTCTTTTGCAGCTCAAGCTGGCCTGGAAATTGTAGTGATCCTCCTGCCCTGGCCTCCCAAGTCGTATTAGTTAGGGTTTACTAGAGAAACAGATATAACATAATATATATAAAAGTATAAGAAATTACAAGATTGGCTTACAATGTCAGCCACAAAGTCGGACGGGGGAGCGTGTAGTGGGCACCTGCACGCTGGAGGCTGAAGGGTCCAGTCCAAGTGCTGGAGCTTGCTTCTGTGTCCCATGCAAGTCCACGTCAGGAGGCTGATAGTCTATGATGGAACACCGAAGAATCTGTGATAGTGGGCTGAAGAGTCCCAGGCAGAAGCCGGACAGTCTGTGCCACAAGCCAGGAGATGACGTCCAAGTTGAAGGAGAAGACTGGAGCTCCTCTGAAGACCCAGCAATCAATCCCTTCTCATTTGCCTTTTATTGTCTGCAGGCTGCTCCCCTGGGGTGGGTGTAGCTCTCACACCATCTACATGCTCTCCTCTTGCAGGGCTGAGGATGTCACAAACTAGGGACCCTGGCCCCTTGCTGAATTACTTGAACTGTTGACTTTCTCAAATTGACACTGTGAACAATATCTTAGAATGGTAATGGCTTGTCCTCTACACCCCAGGATGTAGAGCTGCTAAGTCACTTAGTTAAGCTTTTAGACTTCTTAGGTTGGCACAATGTATAAATCATAACAGGAGTGCTGGGATTATAGGTGTGTACCCCATACCCGACCAGGGTTCAACTTGCCATGAATTCTTGCTCTTTGGTTGCTGGGGTGTTCATTAGAATGGGAAGTTGGTGTCAGGAAGCAGAGCTCCTCAGCCTTTGTTGGGTACTGTTATGGTTGATACACTGTGTCAATCTGAGTTTAGCTCAGCAGGGAGCCAGGGTCCTTACTTTGTAAACATCCTCATCTTGTGCAAGAGGAAAGCAGGGAGATTTTTCCAGTGCTACACCAGCCCTGGAGGTAGGGTGGTCTGCCTACCATATAACAGAGCAACAGAGGCTTGTTCTGTCCCCCTTCTGCTCTGGCTGCTTTTGCTGGCTGCTGCCTTGAAGTGTTGTCCTGGTGCCATGTCACCCTGCCTTGGAGCCAGACAGTTATGGACTGAAACCTCCACAAACTTTGAGCTGAATAAACATTTTCTTCCTTAATTTTGTGTGTTGGGTATTTTGTCTTAGCAACTAGAGAAAAGTAACTAAGACAAGCATGTAAGTATTGGCTTTGATGGGACGATTTCATTTTTCTTTGTATGTATAGCAGTACCAGGATTGCTGAACTACCTATGGTAGTTTTAATTTTAATTTTTAAAAGGAATTCCATCCTATCTTCATACTGGCTATATTATTTTTTATTTTAAAGAGGATAAAACCAAGGAAAATAAAACGGAAGAAAACCAATCAAAATAAACCAGTATAAGTAATATAGGACTTCAATACCCTAAGAAGTCAGCAATAGCTACCATAATGCCTTTTGTTATCTTCAGAATAGTTGCATATACCTTTAGCTATAGTAAAAATCGAGCAGAACAGAATAGAAACTATAAAACCAATGAATGCAATAAAGGACTTTGAAACAAGCCAAAAGTAAATCCAAAATGGCTACCACAATGCTTTTCTGTCTTTCAAATAGCTGCTCATGCTATCAGAATTAACATACAACAGAATAAAACCCAATTCAACAAAACAATGAAAATGATATGGCTTCCAGGCGGGGATCACCTCCCATACACTGGCTATATGAAATTATACTGTAGTGTTCATTATCAAAATTTTTGCTTTGCTCTTGTTTCTTCACGTGTCCTTTTATGGTTATTGTTGAAAACTGGATATTACAAATAATGTAACCACGGACATCAGTTTCAGCCCTATCTGTAGGGTTTGATTTTGCTATGATTATGGAATGCTGTTATTGTTTAGCGACTTTACTATATTCTTTTGATGAAGATATTCTTTGTTGTGTCATCACTTAATCATCTGCACGTGCCTAAATGCGTCTTAATGTCTTCATCATATGAGAACACCAGTTGTATTAGACTAAGGCCCAGCCTAATGTCCTTTGCTTTACCTTAATCTGTTTAGAGATCCTGCCTCTAAATATAATCAAGTTCTGAGGTAAACCATGTTTTGGACTCCAATGTATGAGTTTTTAGGAGACACAGTTCCTAACAGCTACCCCAGGCCCTAGTGTCCTCCACCAGCACTGCAAAGAGCCCAGAGAGCATTTTGCCCCTCTTGGAGAGGATGCAAATCCCTTTTCAGCTTTCTCTGACCCACCCTGGTTGGGAGGCCGGGGCTTGGCAGTGCCCCTTTTCAGCCTGCCAAGGGTCGATGTGTAGGCTTCTCATGTGGCCTCTGCTGGCATAGGCAGGGGCCAGTTCCTTCCTTGGTGTGTTTGGCTGGAGTGGATGTGTTACTGCCTAAAGCCCTCCTGTCTTGCTAGGCTGCCCCTTTCTCGCTCTCTCTCTCTCTCTCTTTTTTTTTTGCTAGAGACAATAGGCTTTTATTTTTTTAGATTTGGTTTTGGTCTGTGCCAGAAACCAGAGAAGATGAGCCCTAGGATGGCTTTTCCCTACCAAATGCCACAGTTCTCCTTCTTGCAAAACTCAGCTCTTTCTAGGTTTGGTTATCCCTCACACTGTGCCCACTCTTGCCCACAGCTGAATGGATCGTCAGACTTGCTGTTTGCTTTTACACGACACCATCTTCTGCTTATTTCCCTTAAATGCACTGGTGCTTTGGGCATTGGTCCCTATACTTAGTTCTCTTCAGTTGCCCTGTTGAAATTTATGGAAAGTAGATCAAACAAGGGGAGAAACAGCACAGAGGAGGTTTAGGAGGCAGTTTATTGTACTGGTGGCCTCTGGCTAGGAGCTCTCCCAAAAATCCAGAGCCCTGCCTGGCAAGATTTTGGGTTTTTAAAGGGAAAGAGAGTGAGGAGGTACATAGATTTGACGCATAGAATTGGAAGGCTGGGTGACGTCATGGGTTGCTTAAGGAGTTCAAACATCTGAGGTTACATCATAAGGTTATCAGTTATGCAAAGCATGAGTTATACAAAGGAAGGAATGTCCTGTTACATTTTAAGTTACATTGTAAAGCTATCGCTTACACGGGGCAGCAAAGACAGGGGTTTACACAAAGGAAAAAGTGTTCTGTTATCAACTGCTGGACACACTGGCTTGATCTTGGTGGGCATCCTGGGAAGGCTTTTATTTAAAGTTTTAATTTTCCCCTTTAGAAGTGCTTCTGTGGTAATGTGCCAGCACCCCGCCCCGCTCCTGTGACTGTATTCTGGCAGTGCTGGTGGGTGTTGAGCAGACCTCCATGAGCTTTCCTGAACCTTTAATCTCTTCTTTCCTTCTCCCTTGCTCCTGCCTAGAATATGCTGCCACCTATTTTGGACAAGTACCACCCCTTCCGACGGCAGCACGGGGACCTGGATGCGGTCTGGCCCTTTGAGGGCTTCGCGGAGAGGAGACGCTGTGTCAGTCAAGAATGGAAGTTGACACTCGCTGGCTGTGTGTTACTGGGCAGGTTATTTAATCTTGTTGGATCTTAGTTTTTCATTTGTGAAGTTGGTTTCAATCCTGGTTATTGCACAGCCTTACTATGAAGATAAGATGAGATGATGTATATGCTTGAGCTTAGCAGGTCATGGAAACAAAAGAGGTTCAATAAATATTGGTAAATTTGGCTTTAATGAAAATGCCATACTTTTATAATCCTGCAGAGAAAATGCTCAACCTCTATTTACTTTCACCAAGGGAAAAATAACCTTCTAGATTTGCAGTTGGCAAAGTAGTTTGATGTTCATGATCATATTTAGTCTATGCAGCACTTCTGTGAGGAAGGAGGCATCTCTGCATTTTTTTTTTTCTGGAAAAGGCATTACAAATCAGGAAATAAGTAGCAGAAGCAGAATCATATTTATCTACCTAGTAAACTAAGTCTGTTACCCAAAACTCACAGAACAAAGACAACTAAATATCTATAGTGGGAAATATTGTTGAGTTTTCTGTTTAAACGACTGAAAAAATGACTCATGGTAAAATGTAGTATCTGCCTCAGCAGATTACATTAAGGTGAGTGTGCAAATTATTCCCCGAGGAGACTTGGTGCCCAATCAGGCTCTGGCAGCTGAAGGATTTCTTAAGGTGTAAAATTGATGGGTGAAGTTCACAGTTAGGAAAACCCCAAGAGTCTGTCATGCTTGCTATCAAGATGTTCATGTGGCTATAGTTACTTCTTTCTGGTTGAAAACTCAAGAAAAAGGAAATAGAAAAACTAGACATTTTGATTTGCAGCTGTGAGTGAAGAAATGTGCAAATCTGTTACCTTGCAAGCAGAGGGATGCCCTGTTTTTCAGACCGTACGGAGATGCTAGTATCAGAGGGAAGTAGCCTAAAACTTCTCAGGGAGCCAGACTGACAGGCAGAGTGAAGGCCAGCACTCCGGGGCTGTGTGCTCTTTGAGAGATGCTCACCAATGACTTTGGAATGAAAGACTGCAATTAAACTGTGGGTTATGGTTTAGGTCTAAAACGTCCCTCAAGACTCATTCAGTTAGAGGTGGGGCTTTTGGACAGTGACTGGCTCACAGGGGTGTGTTAGGGATCTGTATGTGCAGTGAGGAGCTGTGGCTTGGTTGGAAGAAGCAGGTTGCTGGGGTCATGACTTGGAAGACTGAATTCCCTCCCTTCTCCCTCTGCTTCCTGGCCACTGTGACGTGAACTGATTTCTATTTCCCAGGACTTCCTGGAGCGACGCTTGTGTCTTTAAACCTGCCAAACACAGACTGAAACTTCTGATCTGTCAGCCAAAAGAAGCTCCTCTTCCTTTAAATTTTGAGTGTCAGATATTTTGTCCCAGTGATGAGGAAAGTGACATAAGATGGGACATTTTACATTCAAACCATGATGAACACACAAAAGGCCACGTGCAGCAATCAGGCCAGATTTGAAAATACTGGGTCCCTTCAGGGTGCTGGCCTCTTCAGGGTGGAAACAGGTGGGAGAGACCCATGTCCCTCTGCGAGACAGATGGTTGTACAGGGTCATCAGTGATATCAACTTCCTCTTCCTTGGAAGCCTCTTTAAGTACCACTGTTTTGGGGCCTTTCCAGAACAAAGAGACATAAGGATCTGAACACAAGGAATTTCACACCACTTTTCTTACTTTTTGCAAAAAGCTCTAACTGAAGGATAGCGTTGCAATTTAGACTGCCATTCTCTACCCATCTCTTTCTGTTTCTTAGTTTTTGCAGTAATCAATACAGCCTAAAGGAGAGAGAAAAGTGGGGCCGAGGTCATTCTGCTGGCAGAAGAAGGCAGACCGGTTGAGTTTACCAGCTATTCCTTAGGAGATTCAAAGTACTAGAGAGACATCTGTGGAGCAGCAATGGCGCCTTCTTAGAAGCATAGAACCCTCCCGCGGGCTCACTTAGCCTTAGTACTCTCCACACCATGGCCACTGACCCCTTAGGGAAAGGGGTGGAAGCCTTCTCAGGGTTCTCTTGGAAACACCTATGAGATCAGGGTGAAATCTCAGGCACTTGGGAAACAGTAAACTCAGACTTATTTTGTGCCCTGAGGATTCCTTTTTGATGTATCCTGATGTGAATATAATTACTTTGTTTAAGGCAGTAGAGATAGAAACCTCAATTTAGTATGTAAGAGAAAGAGTTCTAAGTACAAGGATGGCTTTACCCTGTGTCCCCACAGACATCTGGGTTGATCTTTGCTGATGACTCCCTTTGTTTCACTCAGGTCCTCAGGCGCAAGTTTCTAAATTACTTGAATTTCTGTTGGAAGAAACAGGGCAGGAGTCTAACCTGATTCAGAAGAAAAGCAGAGAGAAGGATCATAAGTTTCTTAAGAGTAGGGGCTTAGCTTTTATCTATAAGGGTGAAATCTCCTGGTGTTCATGATTTTTGTGTTTGTTCAAAAATAATGTTGAACAAACACAACAGAACCATGGGACTCACCTGTGCAACCAGACAAAATGGCTTGACACACATGGGAGATTCATTTGACCAACTCACATGACAAACCAAAAGTGGATTCATCACTAGTAGGTGCTGAAATGCAGAGTAGAATTTAAGACATTGTAAATTTGCATAAAAAATACTAAATTTAAAAATTTATCTTCATTTTAAATAAGTTATTAAGGAAATAAGACTATTTCCCTGAATCTCTCATAGATAATACACTACTGAATATCACACACACTTACAAAATCTGACACTTCCAAACCGACAGCTCAACATTAGCTACTTTACCTTAAACCCATGCACCCAGTATATGTAACAATATTTAAGAAAAGAGTTTGCTTATATTTCTCAGATCAGTAGTGACCTCCCCTGTTAATGTTAAGATAATGAATTAGGTTGGGGATGCGACTAAGTGGTAGAATAATTGCCTTAGCATGTAAAAGGCCCTGGGTTCAACCCCCAGTATTAAAAAAAGACACATTGCTGCACTAATCAGTTTATGTCATAGAATGTTTCCTGCCTTTTAAAAAGTTCTATTAAGTGTCTCCTAAGTTGTCTTCTACTAGTCCTAAAATATACCTTTTGATGTTTAAGCCCTGGATTCATCTCACGTTGATTTTATGTGTGTTGTGAAGTAGATCCCAATTTAATCTCTTGCAATATGAGGTCTAATTTTTTCCCAGTTCTTTTTACTGAATGGCACTTATCACCCCTGGTCAGCCATTCCACCTCTGTCACAGATACTCATAAGGATAGCATGAATCTGGACCATTTATTCCCCTGGTAATGTTATTTATCCCTGAAGAAATTCCAATACCAGTTATCACAGGTTTTTAAAAAAAGTTTATTTAAAGAGAGGAAAAAAAAAAGCAAAACAGAAAGGATAGAAATAATTCAGAATTTGGAAAAAAAACACTAAGAAATCACTAGTTGATAAATTACATATTGTCATCTTAGAAGTAGTTGTTCAAGTTACAAGATTAAAGCATAAAAAGTGGACATTCAAACAGTAAGAGTGCAAACAGTTCTGTTCAATGATCCAACAAAAACTTAGTAATATGGTTATCTATCTTACACACTTAAACATACATGCAGTAATATCCTTTAGAGTACTTTCTTTCCCTTTCTTTTTTATGATAGCGATTACACATGTTGGATTTTATTACTCCTTATAAGTCCTTTTTCTCTCTCTTTCTCTCATTTAAGAAATGCTTTGGTAATTTCTTCCACTTGCCTTTTAAAATTGGATGATCAATAAAAAGTGTTTTCATGAAACAGAAATCAGTTGGTATTTGACCAGAATTAAAATGAATCTATGGGTCAGTTTGGGAATCAGTGACACCTTTATAATATTAAGCCTTACTGTCCATGAACAATAGATTTCTCTATTAAGTCATTAAAATGTCTCAATAAATTTGTCTAATTTTCTCCTTAGAAGAAACTGTCCAGGGGGATTGTTGATTTTCCCAAAGCAAAGGCCAATAAACATTGGTTATCCTTAGCAAGGAGATGCTAAAGAAAGCTGAGCATCAATCTATGGCAGCAGAGCTTGTGGATTCAGGTGCTAACAGGGTAGTGTGGGTATTTGGGTGAGGCACTGCTGGGAAACAAGTCTATTTTAATTGCTCATAGATCTTAGACAAATCTATCTTCTCGACTGCCAGGCTTTTAAACAGGTAAAACAGGTATTTGAGAAACTGGTATGAAAGAGAATTAATCATCGTTTATTAAGCTGGTTGTAATTGCTTAAGACATTCCATGGCTTCTGTTTGACTACTATACTAGGGAAGTTTAGGCAAAGGTTTAGAAGAATCAATTTTGAACTCTCGTGGGGCTGTATTCCAGTTAGTTCATTTCTGTTTGCAGAGTCTGTAGCCTTTAGGGACTCTGAGACCATAGCTAATTCTTTTGTTGTTTCTTGAATCACACATAGTGTAGGTATTTTAATATACATACAAGATGCAACTTCTGAGACTTCTAAAAATAAGCCTTTTGGAATATACTTTAGTTTTCAGTTCCATTTGCAAGCTTTGTCCTTTCCTGATAAAGATTGTTAAATATTTAAATATTGTTAAATATTTTCAGGAATTGTCAGGGAGAAGAAAGGAATGTTTTTCTACCGATGGTTCCCAGGTAGTAAGCCAGAGGTTGAGACAGGAGGAAAAGGTTTAGGATTGTTAGAAATTCCCACCATTTGGCATTTGGCTTCCTGGGCAATCTGGTGTGTTGTATGGTAGTGACATTCATGGTACATGGACCATGAGAAAGCTGAATTGTTGTCCATTTGCATTTATAAACCATTCCCCTTCGGAATGTAGACGATGTGCAAGGAATTGTTGGTTTCTAATGATTTTCTTGGCTGTAGCACCCTGGGACAGACTTTGAATAGTTGTTTTCATTTTTCTTTTCATTTTAAAAAAAATTTTATTTAAAGAGAAACAAAAGCATGTAAAAGGTAGAAGTAATACAGAATTCCAAAAAAAAGATAAACAATAATAAATCACTAGTTAAAATTACATATTGTCCTCTTAGAAATAATTGCTCAAGTTACAAAATTAAAGCATACAAAGTAGATAGTCAAACAGTGAGAGTGTGAACAGCTACGCATGCATGAGTCTCTACATGTATTTCTATACTTTCTGTATTAGAGGGAAAAACAAAACTTAGCAAGACAAAACAAAACAAATTCCTATAAAAACATGAAACCAAAAAGTCATATAAAACCACAGTACAAGGTGATCTACAGTGATTACTGTGTTGTTTCTTATTATCTTCAATAGAATGTCTATATCAACAGGCATAACTGAATATAGCTGTATGATTGAATATAGCAGTAAAAAACAATATTAGTAAAAATAAAATATTGTAGACAGTATAAAACTTCAAAGGCAGGTAATAATCAAACCATAGTGGATATTCTAGTGGATCTTGTCATCTTAAGCACAGTTGCCTATACTCTCAGACTTGATATTATCAATCATAACAGCTTTGAATAAAATCTATCAATACAAAACAGTGACCTAACAAACCAGATTCGATTATGATCAGTCATGGTAAGACTGTGTAGGTTTTACAGAGCTTTAGATTAAGTTAATATGAAATTAAGGATGATTACTGTACTATATCCTGTTATTTTCGGGATTACTGTCTGTGCCCTCAAATCTAGTACAGGTAAAAATGACTGGAACAGAATATAATACATCTAAGCAGAGTAGTGTGCATAATGTGGGTTTTAAATCCTGGTGCACTATTTACAATATAGCGTATCAGGACCATCTATATTATAGTTTCTAGTTATCCTTCTCTGCCTTATTTTCTGCTATGCTATTTTTCTGCCTTTGTTTGTCTAGCTTTCTCCTTCATTCTACTTCCTGCCCCACTCATTGAGGCCTTTCTGCCACTGTTCCTAAAATCCTGGTTTTTTTTTTCTCTCCCTGTAGAATGTCCTTCAGTATTCTCTGTAGGGTTGGATTGGTGGTCACAAACTCCCCCAGTTCCTCTTTGTCATGGAAACATCTTGTTTCTCCATCAACTTCTAGTGACAGTTTTCCAAGGTATATCCATCTGGGCTGGAGGTTATTTTCTTTCAGGGCTTATAACACTTCGCCCCAACCTCTTCTTGTTCTGATGGTCTGTGCTGAGATGGGCTTGCCTTTATAGGTAATCTGTTTCTTTTCTCTGATGGCTTTTAAAATTCTGTTTTTATATTGAATTTCTGGCATCTTGATTATTATATGCCTGGGTGTAGATCTGCTTTGGTTGTAGGTGGCTGGAGTTCTATATGTCTCACACAACCAAATGTCATTTCCTTTTCCCATGCTTGGGAAGTTTTCATTCATTATTTCCGTGAAGAGCCTTTGTAATTCACCTGTATGTATTCCTGCTTCTTCATTCATGTTTCTTATTCTTAAATTGTAAATTCTCTTGTCATCTTCTAGCCTTTGTATTGTTGCTGCCTGTTTCCTTGTTATTTTTAAGAGATCTTTCCTTTCATGATCACACACTGCCAACTTGTCTTCAAGATTTAGTAGTCTATCCTTAATTTCTTTTAAGGAGTTTTGCCAGCTTTCAATGGAGTTTTTAATTTCCTGGTAGTCTCTTTGAATCTGCTTCATGTATTCTATATTTTCTTTATATTCTTTATCAAATATTTCTCTCCTTTTTTTGTGTTCCTCCCTTCTTTTGTCTGTATTGTCCTGAGAGATGCTTCCTGAGAGCATTTCTTTTATTACTCTACTCATATCCTGCTTTACCTGATTTAAATTTCAGTTTTGAGCTCATCTACAAGGTCCCGCAGATATCTCTTAATGTCCATTGAAGCCATGTCTGATGTTGTGTTTTTGCTGCCCTCAGTCTCCCTTGTTTTTCCTTCTCCTGGATCAGGGCTCTCAGGGTTCTGAGCTGGGGGCCTCCTCCTGCCTCTCTCTCCTTGTCATGGCCCTGGCTTCCTCCACAAGGGTTACAGTGCAGGTCCCAGCCCCCTTCCCTATTGGCCACATTTCTTCTGAAGCGTGCTGGGGAGGGAACTCCGCCCTCTCCTGCCTGCTCTTGTCACTGAGGTGTAAGCAGGGACTGCCTATGCCAGCCCCTCCCCACCAGGCCAGCCAAACTTCAGGTGCCTTCACCTGGTCAGTGCGTGCTAGGCGCAGGGAATTGATTTGGGATGGCTCATTGGGTCCGGGCCAGGGGCGTGGCCCAGTCCAAGCAAATCCCACGAATCTGCTCTGGGGAGGGAGCAATCAACTGAAGTCCCTGTTCCAGTTCAGGCTCCTCCTGCCTGACTCCAACATGTCACCCATTTGGTCTCGCCCTTCCCGTGTGTGCAGGGTCTCATTCCCAGCACTGACTGTGGTCTAGTGAAGGTCCCTTTGCCGGCTCAGTTCTCTTTTGGGCTCACCAACCCCCGGCTTCAATGCTGCTGTGCTTCCTGTGAGTGGCGGCAGGAACGAGTTTGGACGGCTCTGCCTGCCAGTGGGGATTCAAGCTGGCGCAAACTTGGCGAGTCACCTCGAAAACTCTGTGTCCCTTAATATTTAGCTGTTTCAGTTGTAGTCCTGAAATATTTGACGAGCTTTTTTACGTTTTAATTTCTTGTTTTCATTTTTTCAACTTTGTACAACACCATTTTTTCCAGCAATCCTCTAGCCTACAATGTCTACAACAGTCTTCATTCCTAGGTTTTTGATTGTCAAAGGGTAGAAAATTTTTCTTTGTTTGTTTTGGGGATCAGTTTTTTTTTTAAATTGGTACAGTCAGAAGTCATTTTCATTTATAGCTTGTTTACTTCCTTTGGCTTTTGGAAATGTTAAGCCATGTGTTGGAGACTTTCTAAATTGACGATATTTCATGCCAATACATTTTTCTAAGTTTCTCATTTCAGATCTAGTTACAAAAAGTGAGGATAAGTCTCCTTGTACTGAAGCTGCAAGATTGTTTAAAAGTTTTCTGAAGTCTAGTTTATGGGTCTCCTATGCAGGCATCTTTATTTTACTTACAATTTGAATTTTGGTCTAATTATCTTGTGGGGAAAAGAGTTCAATAATGGCCATATGTTGTTTATTTCTTATTTTATTGTCTTCTCAACACCAATATCTGAATTGTGCATGTTTGGATTATTTTCTCATCCTGTTACTTCTAATTTTTGTTTATTAGTATATGTTTGCTATACTTAGTAGTTACCTTAATGTCTTAATCTTCTATCATCCCTTTACCTACCCATCTTGTGTATTTTAACCATTTTCCTCACCTGATAGGTTTGCCGTTAAGGGAACTATTTGGTATGCATGTGGTAGGTCAGGATAACAAGTAGCTAACAAAATCCTAAATTTGAAGAATGATCATTTTCTCTCTTTCTGAGGTTTTGAGATCCTTAGCTAGAGTCTCTTTCTTATCTTACATTTGACATCTATATCAGTCTTTTAGGCCACAAGTTTTGAGGGATTTTATAAAATAGGACTGTTTTCAAGAGAAAAAAAAACTTGTGAAAGTGCAGGTCCCTTAGGACAAGGAGCCAAAGGCATAGCAGATGTGTAACTGAGGTCTATCTGTGGAACGATAGTTTGGGATGGACAGAAAAATAGATGAATGAAGACAGATTTCATAAAGATTAAGGGAAAGTGAATCTTCTTTATGGACTTTTGCCAACAAAGGCTATTTTAATGTCAGTATTTTATTTGGAAGCCTTAGTTAACCATCTGTCATCTTTTCTAGAGGCACCTGTTAAATGTATCATTAATTTAAAAATTTTATAGAGTTTTAAAATGCAATTTAGGTTCATAACAAATCACGAGGAAGGTGTAGAGATTGCTCATTATCCCATGTACAGCACACTTTGTGATCAATTTCCTTCCCCAGAATGTGACATTCTTTACAACATTGACACAGTGTTATTATCTGACACCCATACTTTACATAGTGTGTACATTTTATGAGTTTGGAAAATGCGTAAATGACATATATCCTCAATTCTAGTAGCATAAGAATAGTTTTGCTGCCGTATAAGTTCTCTGTGGTTTTCCCATTCATTTTTTTCTCCCTTCAATTCTTGGCAACCACTAATCTTCTTAATGTGTTATTTTTATTTTTGTTTTGAGTTCAAAAAAATCTTTTTTATTGAAGCAGCTGTAAGTACTTTAACCAGTTATGAAAAACAGATTAGCAGGCAGACAAACAGACAAGAAAACATATAAAACACATAAAACAATTGCATTCAATCAGAGTTCAGTCTTAGATGCATTGGCCATGCTAATTATAATGATCATTTTCTTAGTTTTAAAGGTTGTAGTTATAACTATAAATAGTCAGAATTTTCTCTAGGGGTTATCAGATGGTATTTCTCTCTCTCTCTTTTTTTTTTGTATAAGCCATAAAGTATCTTTAAGTTACTCTGAATACTTTTTTTCCTTAAAAAAAAATATTTTTTTGGAGACAGGCTCTCAGTGTGTAGCCCAGGCTGGTCTTGAACTCACTATGTAGTGCAGGCTGGCCTCAAGCTAGTGGCAATCCTCTTGCTTCAGACTCCCGGTGCTGGGATTACAGGTGTGCGCCACCATGCCTAGCTTTCTGGATACATTTTTTTCCTGTTAGTTAACTACAGACTCGTAAACAATAATAGTTAGAAGAAGGAAAGAGAGAAGGACTGTAGATTGCTAGATGAGATTTTTATTTTTTCTCCTTAGTATAAAACCAAGTTTGAGATCTTGTTTCTTTAACTTACATTTAGAGGAATATAGAGAAAAATCAGCCTCTCATAATCTTTCCACCTTAAATTGGCCCCAAATTTATAAACTGTAAACTAAAGTTGAAGTTTCTTGGGGACAGACATTAAATTATCCAGTCACTTAAGAATGTGGAGATGCCTGTAAGATCTTTCCTGTGTACTTTTGAAAAGAGCTAGAGAGGAAACAAAAAAGGAAAAAAGAGAACAGAACTCCAAAGTCAGATTTCCAAAGTGGAAGCCCACCCTGTTTCCAAGGTCAGAACTGCCATTTAATGGCACATAATGTAATATTTTCCAGTCTAATAGCTTTCTAACATTTACTGTTGGGCCTCATGCGAAAAGTTATTCAGCATCAAGTTGTCCATGGATGAGTGAACACTTTTAGCATCAACTGTACTTGATGGAAGACAGATGGGCTGGCATTAATCTGCAGCAAACAATAGGGAAAAATAAGAAACACAGGCCCACAGTAGCATCAATATATGTTATTAGGCCAATGTAAAAATTAACCTACAAAAATTTCTTCAAGGCTGAGAGTACACACAGAAAGGGATGATTGTTTTCAGGACCCATAACCCTAGTAGTAAGGTTCATCAGGGTGGAATCCGTAAGATGTGGCAGGGTGTCTGGGAAAAACCCACTGGTTGGCCAAAGCCATCCATTCCAAGGCTTCCTGGAATGAATGCTGTCCAACTGTATCTCTGTTCTTAAGATGATAGTCATTGAAGAAATCTGTACTTAAGGCTCCTTCCATGGCAATTAATCCATCTGAGCTGTAGAAAATGTCAGGTCTTTGGAGAATGTCTCCTCCATGGATATAAGGCTCAGTTCAAATATCACCATACAAGTCTGCTCAATCTCCTCCATGTGATGACTCTCTACCATCTCCAGCCACTGAGAATTATGCCAGTGAAACTTTTCCCTCTGAATTTTCCTAGCACATTCTCATCATATTGTGCTATGTAATGCACTATCGAAAACCTTTTGGATTTCGTTATTTTTATCTTGCAGGTCTATGAGATCTGCTGGAGCTTGTGTTTCTTTGATTATGACATCTCTTGTGGCTTGGTGGAAAATTTTTTGGGAGAAGACATAAATTTCCTGACACACAAATTCATCATCTTATTGGTGAGCATTTCATAATTCTATTTAGGGAGAGATCCACTGGGTGTGCTTTCTGCACAGATCTGCAGGGCTGGTGAGTCTTGGGTGAGACGCAGCGAGCCTAGAATTTTGCTAAAAGGTCTCCAGGTTGTGGTTTAGGGCCAGGCCTTTCATTTGTGCTTTGGGAGGTGAGATGGAGAGCTGGGTCCTGGCTGGCAGGTCACCCAGCTGTGGTTTTAGATGACGTTTTCCTGGATTAGGTTGCAGAACTCCAGCTTGTGGTTTGGGGACCAGTTCTGTGGGTTTTAGGGGCAAGTTTCCAGGTAGAAGCTTTTGTGGTAACTGCTAGTTGTGATGATCTGTGAAAAAAATCTCAGGATATTGGTTTTATGTAGGGGAGATGATGGCTTGTTTCTGTTTTGTTTCCTATCATGTTCTGGGGTAGTTTAGGAAGAAGTTTTGGGGCAATCTTTGTAGAACTGGTGCTTGATCGTTGAGCCAATTAACCCCTTAACCTTATTTATGGTCTTACTTGAAGATTACAGACCCTAAGGCAGTGGGCTGGGAGGGTCACTTAGGGTTCTCCTGTTTCCAGGTGGTGGGGAAGAGGGCTTCATCTTGGATGTGGTGGAGCTGCCACTAGAAGTCTTGGTGTACAGAGAGAATGCTGAAGTGAGCCAGTAGTTCTAGGAGGCAGAAGGGGATCCTCTGTGGTGGGCAAGTCTTGTGGAGACTAACATGTAGTTGGTGAAGGCTCCACAGGACAGCTGTTGCCTATCCCATGGAATGCTGAATCCTGGCAGTGCCACCTTGTCCTGGTGGGGGAGATGCCAGAAGAGTGGCAGAAGCTCTGTGATCGGGGTGAGTCCTCTTTCTTGACTGGCTTTGGTCTGTTAACCCAAATCACCATCGCTTTGATCCATCTCTGCCTATTGAAGGCGCCATGCATATTCAACATGAATGTGTGAGGTGAAAGCAGATCTTCACACTGTGTAGCTTTTCATCTCTTGCTTCACACTGGGTGGCTTTTCGTCTTTTGCTATGTTCAAGGCAGTTTCTCCAGTTTGGTTCACAGTACTCACAGGGAGCTTGCTTCCACGAAGAAGCTTCAACACATGCTACAAGTAGTATGTCTTATGGATATCTGCTTACCCGAGTCCTCATAGTTTTGTACAAGGACGTCAATCAAATAGAGAAGTATGTGGTCTGCAGTTCAGACAGCAAGAGGAAGGGCAGTCTCCCTGAGTTCCTATCTTGACTCCAGAAGCAGTTCCGTTAGTGCTACCCCTTTTCTATAGACTTAAATTAGTACAATTAGATCCTTAGATCTGATGTCCTCTGGCAATTCATTCAGCTCAGCTGATAAAGAGGTACCAGTCTTCCTTGAGAATGTATGCTCTACATATTTTTCCATGATATGCTATTCATACAATCATATTACTCAAGGGGGTAGGTTTTGGTGAAAGGATGGGTAAACTTTCTTCCATAATTTCATTAAAAATTGGTTCTTACATTCTTGGCTGGCAGAGTTCAGAAGTCCCTAATTTGTCTAGTTGCAACAAATATGAGAATTTGTGAACCCTCATTTTCTTACGGATCCCTATACTGGTCAAAATACCCGAGTTGGTTGAAAGTCACATGAGTTCTGACAAGCCACGGTTACAGTACACATTGTTCCCAGGGAGCTGTTGAATATCTTGTTTTCTTAATTTTATGGAAAAAGATTTTATACCAAAATAATAGGAGAATAACTATAGTTAATATATTGACTATTGTTATCTTTAAAGCAGTTACTCAGATGTGGGCACTAAAAATTCTCCAAATGATATTGGCACAGACCCTTCTTTTCAATGAATGAAGAGAAACAAAGTAGTGTAACTATAGTGTATTTTTTTCCTTTTAACTTTCTTCCTTTCCTCTTTAACCCATCCTAGTTCCTTTTCCTTTTGAGCAATTTCTTTCCTATTTCACAATATATATTTCATATGTTGGGCCTTATTAACTTCTTTCAGTTTCTCACACCAGGGACATAACTTATCTCACTTATGAGTATGGTCTCAGGTTGAATCCATTTACCTATAAAATCTCAAATTTATCCTTCTATATGGCTGAGAAGTATTCCAGTGTATAAAAATACCACAACTTTTTTGTCCATTCCTTGGTTGATGGCATTTGGGTTGTTTCCAAGATTGAGCTATTACAAATTGTGCTTCTATATACATGAGTGCACATATATTGCTGTGGTAACATGTTTCTATTTTTTCTAGAAAGAGCCAGAAGGGGAATAGCTTGATAGAATGGGACCTCTAATCCTAGTTTTAAAAGGACTCTCCACACTGATTTCCTCAATAGTTATTCCAGTGTGCACTCCTACCAAGAATGGAGACAGGTTTCTTTTCCCCCACAGCCCTTCCAGCATTCTTACTGATTAATTTCTTGATGATGGCCATTCTTTCTGGAATGAGATGGAATCTCAATGTTGTTTTAATTTGCATCTCTTGAATGATCAGTGATGTTGAACATTTTTTCATATATTTATTTTCCATTGTATTTCTTTATCTGAGAAGTGCTTAGTCATCTCAGATGCCCATTTTGGATTGGGTCTTTGGATTTGGGGTGCCTGATATTTTTAAATTCTTTATGTGTTCTAGATATAAGTTCCTTGTCTGAGGGATGACCCTAAAATTTTTTTCCACTCTGTGTGTTGTCTTTTCACTCTGTTGGTGATTTCTTTTGATGTGGAAAATCTGTTTAATAAGATAAGATCCAAGTTGTTGAATCTTTGAAGTACTTCCCTTGCAGTCTGAGTTTTATTCATGAACTCTCTGCTTATCCCTATGCCTTTAAGATTTCTACTTAATTTCTCTGCCAGTAGATTGTTTCTGTTTTGGTACTTAGATCTTTGATCTATTTTGATTTTAGTTGAGCACATGGTGATAAAACATGGGTCTAACTTTAGTCTTCTGCTTGTGGAAAGCCAGTTTTTCCAGCACCATTTATTAAAGAGGCTATCTTTCTTCCAGTGAACATGGTCGACCCCTTTATCAAAGATTAGGTAGCTGAGTGTGTTTGTAGTTGTGTCTATATCTTATAATCTGTTCCACCAATTCTCAGGTCTATTTTTTCTGCCAGTACCATGCTGATTTTATCACAGTAGCTTTGTAGTATAATTTCAAGTTAGGGATTGTGATGCCTCCTGCCTTGCCTTTGTTGGCCAGGATTACCTTTTCTATTCTAGGTCTCTTCTGTTTCCAAGTGAATTTCAGGCATATTTTCTCTAGATCTGTGAGGTATGTTAATGATAGTTTGATTGAGATTGCATTAAATCTGTGTAACAGTTTTGGGAGTATGGCCATTTTCACTATGTTGGTTCTTTTAGCTATAAGCAAGGGATATCTTTCCATTTTCTGACATCTTCTTCAATTTCCTTCTTTTGAGTACTATAGTTCTCAATGTATAGATTTTTGCATCTTTTCTTAGGTTGATTCCTATGTGTTTCATTTTTGGGGATGCTTCTGAGAAAGGTGTTATTTCCATAATTTCTCTCTCAGTGAGTTTTTTGTTTGTGTACAGGAATACTATTGATTTTTGAGTGCTGACTTTGTATCCAGCTACCCTGCTGAATGTGCTTATTAACTCTAGTAGCCTTTTGATGGAGTTTTTTGGGTCTTCTATGTAGAGTATCATGTCATCTGCAAATAGTGATAATTTAACTTTTCCCTCTCCTATCCTTATTCCTTTTATTTCTTTCTCTTGTCTAAGTGCTCTGGCTAATGTTTTCAGAACTATATATTGAACAGGAGTGGTGACAGTGGACATCCCTCTCTGGTTCCTCATTTTAGAGAGAAAGTGTTCAGTTTTTGTCCATTTAGTATGATGGTGGCTGTTGGTTTCTCATAGATGGCTTTTATCAAATTGAGGTAGAGACCATCTATTTCAAATTTTTGTAGGGTTTTAGCATGAACAAGTGTTAGACTTTATCAAAAGCTTTTTCTGCATCTACTGAGATGATCATGTGATATTTGTCTTTGGTTCTGTTGATGTGGTATATTAGGTTTATTGATTTGCATATGTTGAGCCATCCCTGCATTCCTGGGATGAATCTCTCCTAGTCATAGTATATAATCTTCTTGATGATTTTGCATTGATGTTCATTAGGGAGATTGGCTTATAGTTCTCCTATTTGTTTGGGCCTTTCTTTTGTTTTGGTATCAGAGTAATTCTTGCCTCCAGGAATGAGTTTGGGAAACTTCCTTCCCTTTCAGTTTCATTAAAGAGGATTTGAGGAGATTTGGGGAGAATCAAATGTTAAATGTTCTCTAAACATTAAATGCTCTCTAAATTTCTTGTAGAATTCACCTGTGAATCCATAAGGGTTTTTTTTTGTACATTTTTAATTACATTTCCAATTTCAGTAACAATATTGGGATAATAAAAATTTTTATATCTTCTTGATTTACCTTTGGTCATTCATGTTCTAGGAATCTGTCCATTTCCTCTGTGTTTTCCAGCCTATGTGAGGAAAGATTTTCAAAGTAGGTGTTGATGATGTTCTGTATTTTCACATTGTAGTAATTTTATCCTTTTCATCCTTCATTACATGAATTTTAGTTTTTTATTTCCTTTTCTTTATAAGATTTGTTAGGGATTTATCAATTTGTTTTATTATTTCAAAGATCAAACTCTTCAATTCATTAATTCTTTGTATTGTTTTTTAGTCTAAATTTTATTAATTTCTGCTTTGATCTTTATAATTTCTTCTCTTCTATGAGCTTTGGTCTTAACTTGCTCTTCTTTTTCTAGAAGTTTGAGGTGCAGCATGAGCTTGTTTATTTGTGCTTGTTATGTTTTCCTGATGTGAGAATTCACTGCTTTCATTATGTCCCATAGGTTCCAGTAGGTTGTATCTGCATTTTCATTGAATTATAGATACTGTTTAATTTCTTCTTTAATTTCACTTGTAAACTATTGGTTGTTTAGGAAGTGTTATTTAATTTCCAAGTGTTTATGTAGTTTTTGCAGTTTCTTTTGCCCTTAATTTCCAATTTCACTGCACTGTGGTCAGATAATATGCATGGGAAAATTTGCATTTAGTTCTAAGCATATTCTATGGGTTAATATATGGTCAATTTTAGAGAATGTCCCATGTGCAGCTGAGAAGAATATGTATTCTGATGCTGTTGGTTGAAACATTCTGTGAACATCTAGTAAGTCCATTTTTTTCACAGGTTTGATTGAGTTCTGTTATTTCTTTGCTGACTTTTTGTCTAGTTGATCTATCTCTTTGTGACAATGGAATAATTGGTCCTCCATTACAACTGTGTTATTGCTTATCCAAATTTTCATGTGTAATAGTATTTGTCTTATATAGTTTGGTGTTCCCACATTTGCTGCATACATATTTATGATTGTTATATTTTCCTGTTGAGTTTTTACCTTATAAGTATGTAGTAACCTTCTTTATCTCCTTTGATCATTTTTGTTTTGAAGTTCACATTGTCTGGAAACAGAATAGCTTACCCTTGCTTTTTTCTGGGTTCCTGTCACATAAAATATTGTTTTCCATCCTTTAACTGTCAGTCTATGAGTTTCTTTTTCAGTTAGATGTGTTTCTTGTTGGATCTGGTGTCTTGATCCATTCTACCAATCTGTTTCTTTTAATTGATGAGTTGAGGCCATTTACATTGATGATTATAATTGATATGTATTGGCTTAACTTTCTCGTATTATTTTGCTGTTGTTTAATTGCTTGCCTTGCCTGGTGGTTTCTTTCTGTTGTTGTTGTTGTGATTATGATCACTTTTATTCCTATCTGGAATGTCTTTCAGTACTCTTTTTAGGGTTGGTTTGGTGCACATGAATTTCTTCAGTTGTTCTTTGTCATCAAAGTATCTTCTTTAACACAACCAAAGTGTTTGTGTTAAGAAGTTGACCATGATCCTAATAGGCTTTCCTTGATAAATAATTTGCTTCCTTTCTTTAATAGCTTTTAATATTCTCTGTTTATGCTGAATTTCAGGTATCTTGATTATTCTGCCTATGAGTGTAGATTTATTTTGGTTAGTGATGTTTCAAGTTATATATGCCTCACTTATCTGTATATCAGATTGTTTTCCCAAGCTTGGCAAATGTTTTGCTATTACTTCTGTGAATAGTTTTTTTTCAATGTCATTTAATTGACTTTTGCATTTTCATTGACGCATATCAAACATATTTTTTTCTTTCCATCGTCTTGGAGCTGTTGAATTGTTATTTCATGGTCCCTTGTTATTTTTAAGAGTACTTTCCTTTCATGATTGCCAGCTGTGATCCTGTCTTCAAAGTTGGAGAGACTATCCTCAGCTTCATTCAAGCAGTTTTGGCAGCTTTCAGGGGAATATTTAATTTCTTGGATATCTCTTTAAAGTTGCTTCATGCATTCTATTTCTTTCCCATATTGTTCCTTCAAGGTTTCCATCATTTTCCCATGCTCCTGTACTTTTTTTTTAATCTATGTCTTTTCTAGCCATGCTGAGCAACTCCTTCATTAAGGTTGTCATTTATTTCCTTAGAGATCATTTCTGATTTCTTCTATAGCCTTATGGATTTGTTTCTTTATTTCAGTTGCTATGTTTTCAGAAATTTCGGTGTCCTCTATTTTGATGTCTCCTATATTTGTTCCAGATGGGCTGGGCATTTGAGATTGCATTTTGGTCTTTTGTTTTTTCATTTTCACTTCTTGGGCTAATATTTTGGTCTTTTCAATCCCACTGGTCTCGACTGTCTATTGTGTGTATCTTAGGGTTGTACTGTGTGGCTGACATTCACACAGCTGCTGGGTCCTGCAGTGTAGAGGAGGGGCCAGTCACCTGAATTCCTCCTTTGGGCCTGTTGAGTGAGTCCTATATTCTTCCTAGGCTGACTAGCCTAGGAATATTGATGTAAACCAACCCTTAGCAAGTATTGTTGCTGTGGCTTCAGACTGTTTCAGGGCACCAGACCCACCTATCTATAGTGTGTGCCTCAGCCATGACCCTCCTGTGTCACTGGAGGTATTGCCGTTCCTTCGGGTGGGGGAGGCTTCACTGGAGCACTCACCAGCCCACCCAGGTTTTTCTGTATGGAAGAATGACTCACTTATGGTCTTGTAAGTTCACAAGGTACCCAGGTGGGGGAAGGGTTCTCCAAGGTGCCTGCTGACCCACTGAGTTTGTCTGCTTGTGTTGGGGAGACTCACCACACTCTCTGCTCTCTCAGGCTCACTGAGGTGTTCTGGGTGGGAACGAGGGGGAGCTGAGGATCTGGGTGTGGGTGTGGGAGAGCAGCACTTTGTTTCCATTTTTTCCTTTATTCTTTTTTTCTTGTTCCTTCTTTGCTTTCCCCACTCTCCCTTCCCTTTCTCTCTTGTCATTTGAACACTTGTTTTCCATTTCACAATTTCTATTATACATTTTGGTCCTTATTTGCACTTCTGATTTTTCCCACCAGAGAAATCATGTGATATTTGTTTTTCTTTCTTTCTTTCTTTCTTTCTTTCTTTCTTTCTTTCTTTCTTTCTTTCTTTCTTTCTTTCCTTTTCTTTCTTTCTTTTTCTTTTTCTTTTTTTTTTTTTTTTGGTACCGAGGATAGAACTCATGACCTTGTGCTTGCCAGGCAGGCGCTTACGCCACTGATTTAAATCCCCGGTCAATATTTGTTTTTCTATGAAAGAAATAAAACAACATTTTATAACAAGATGATAGGAGAATAACAACAGTTAACACATTGCAGATTGTTATGTCCAAAGTAGTTAGACTCAGAGTACAAAATATGGGCATAAAAAATTCTCCAAACAATATTGCCACAAATTTTTCTGTTCAATGAGCTAAGAGAAACTAATGGTATAACTATCTTGTAATTTTTTTTCTTTTTTGCTTTCTTCCATTTCCCTTTCCCCCTACTTAGTTCCTCTTTACTTTTGAAAAATTTCTTCATATTTCATAATATTTATTGCACATTTGGTCTTTGTTTACTCAATCAGTTTCTCACACTAGGGAAACAATATAATGTTTACATGTGTAGGTTTGATTTATTTCACTTATGGGTATAGTCTCAAGTTTACCTATAAAATGTTCAAGTTTATGACTGAGTAATATTCCACTGTGTAAAAAGACCACATCTTTTTTTTTTTTATCCATTTGTCAGTTGATGGGCATTTGGGTTTTTTCCCCAAGATTTAGCTATTTACAAATTGTGCTGCTACAAACATGGGTGCACATATAATGCTATGGTATGACGTTAATTTTTCTACGAAAATACTCAGAAGGGGAGTAACTTGGTAAAATGAGACCTCTAATCATGGTTTTTTGAGGAATTTCTGCCATGCCTTTGTTGCCCAGAATTGCTTGTGCTATTATTACTTTCTTCTGGTTACAAATGAATTTTATGACTCCTTGCTCTAATTCTGTGAGATATGCTGTTGAAATTTGGATTGGGATTGCATTAAATCTATATAACAATTTTGCAAGTATAGCCATTTTCACATCTTGGTTCTTTCTACCTAAGAACAAGGGATCTCTTTCCATTTTCTTGTATCCTCCTTTTTCAGAGTATCATAGTTTTCAATGTAAAGGTCTTTCATTTCCCTTGTTAGGTTGGTTCCTAGCTATTTCATTTCTTTGGATGTTACTGTGAAAGGTGTTGTTTCCTGGATTTCTCTGTGAGTTTGTTATCAGTGTGTAGGAATGCTATTGATTTTTTGTTATTAACTTTTTATCCAGCTCTGCTACTGAATTTGGTTGTTAAATCTAGAAGCCTTTTGGGCGAGGATTTGGGGTCTTGTATGTAGAGTGTCATGGCATCTGCAAATAATAACAATTTAACTTCTTCTTTTCCTATCCCTGTTCCTTTTATTTCTTTCTCTTATGCAATTCCTCTGACTAATATTTCCAGAAACATATGGAGTAAAAGAGGTGACTATGGACATACTTGCTCTTGCTCCTGATTTTACAGTGAAAGCTTTTAGTTTTTGTCCATTTAGTATGATGTCAGCTGTTGTTTTGATATAGATGGCTTATATCAGATTTCAATAAAGACCTTCTATTCCAGTTTTCTGTAATTTTTAGAATCATGAATGGGTGTTGGATTTTGTCATATGCTTTTTCTGCATCTGTTGAGATAATCATGTGGTTTTTGTCTTGGTTATGTTAATATGTGTATTACATGTGTTAATTTAAGTGTGTTGAACCATCCCTGCATCCCTGGAAGGAGTCCAACTTGGTTAAGGGGTATAATTTTCTGGATGATTTGCTGAATTATGTGCCATTATCTTATTGAGGATTTTTGCTAGTATGTGAGATTGGCCTGTAGTTTTCTTTTTTTGGGTGGATCCTTCTCTGCTTTTGCTATCAGGGTAATGCTTGCTTCAAGGAATGAATTTAGGAGTATTGCTTCCCCTTCAGTTTCATTAAAGAGTTTGAGAAGTAGAGGTATTAAGTCGTCTCTAAATTTCTTGCAGAATTCAGCAGTGATTTCATCAGATTTTTAATTATATCCTAAGGTTCATTGACTGATATTGCTTCATTTAGAATGCCTATGTCTTTTTTCTTCAGTTTTGATAACATGTGTTGAGGAATCTGTCCATTTCTTCTGTGTCCATCTTATTAAAATACAACTTCTCAAAGAAGGTATAGATGATTTTCTGAATTTCTGAAGGATCTGTTGTGATTTCACTCTTTTCATTCCTAAATTGTGTGGATTTGAGTCTATTCTTTAGTTTTTTGAATAAGGTTGGCTAAGGGCTTGCTGATTTTATTCAGTCTTTCAAAGAACTAACTCTTTGATTCATTGATTCTTTGTATTCTTTTAATCTCCATTGCATTAAGTTCTGCTCTGATCTCTAGTTTTCTCCCTTGTATGTACTTTGGGTTGGATCTGGTCTTTTTTTGCTAAAAGGTTGAAGTTCAACATTAGGTTGTTTCTTTGAGCTTACTTTGTTTTCTTGATATGGGTTTCACTGCTAAAAATTTCCCATGTAGGACTCCTTGCATGGGAGTCCTAGTGTCCCATAAATTCTGCTATTTTGTATTGTTATTATCATTTAATTGTAGAAACAGTCTAAAATCTTCCTTAATTTCATCTGTGATTTTTTTGTTGTTCAGGATCATATTATTTAATTTCTATGTGTTTATGAAGTTCTTGTGATTTCTTTTGCCATTGATTTTCAATTTCATTGCACTATGATCTGATAACATGCACGGGAGAATTTAAATTCCTTTGCATTTACTAAAGCATGTTCTTTGAGCTAGTATGTGGTCTATTTTGGAAAACATACCATGTGAAGGTTAGAATAATGTGTATTCTGATGTTGTGAGGAGGAACACTTTGTAGATATGTACTAAGTCCATTTATTCAAAATTTTGGTTCAGTTCTAATATTTATTTGCTGATATATTCTAATTGATCTGTTTGTGACTGTGGGGTGTTGAGATTGTGCCAATGCAGTTGTGTTACTGTGTATTTGATTTTTCAAGTACATTAATATTCATTTTATATAGTTGGGCGCAGTGGTATTTTTTGCATGTATATTTCTGGTTATTGTCTCTTTCTCTTGGACTGTTCCCTTTACAAAGATGTAGTGACATTCTTTTTGTCCCTTAATCGGTCTTGCCTTGAAATCTGTATTGCAAATAGAATAGCTACCCCTGATTTTTTCCAGATTCATGTTGCATGGAATATTGTTTTTTTATCTTTTAACTTTCAGTCTATGAGTTTATTTTTGTTTTAAATGTGTTTATTGTAGGCAGCATATTGTTGAATGTTGTTTATTATCTTTTTCTTTTGATTGGTGAATTGAGATCTTTAAATAGACAGTTATAGCTGATATATATTGACTTATTCTTGTCATGTTATCTTCCTTTTGTTGGTTCTCTTTCTTTCCCCTCTGTGTAATTGCTTGCCTTACCTGGTGGATTCTTTTTATTTGTGTTCATGGAATTGTCATCTTCATTATCTCTTTCTAGAATATCCTTCAGGACATTTTGAAGAGCTGCTTTGCTGGCCATGAGTTTCCTTTGGTCTTTTTTATAATGGATGTATCACATTTCTCTGTAACTTTTGATATTTTTGCAGGGTACATTAGTCTAGGTTTGTGGCTGTTTTGTTTTAGGACTTAAATACTTCACTCTGAGCTTTCCTTGACTTGAGGATTTGTGTTAAGAAGTCACCTGTGACTCTGATAGGCTTTCATTGAGAGGTGATTTTTTTTTTCTCCAACAGCTTTTAATATTGTGTTTTTGTGTTGAATTTCTGGAAACTTGACTGTTATATACCTTGGTATAATTTTTGGGTCATGGCTAATTGGAGTTCTATATGCCTCACTTTTCTGTATGTATAATTCTTCTTCTTCCTCTTCTTCCTCCTCCTCCTCTTCCTCCTCCTCCTCTTCTTCTTCTTCTCCTTCCTTCCTTCCTTCCTTCCTTCCTTTCCTCCTCCTCCTCTTCCTTCTTTGGTCTTTTTTGAGACAGGGTTTCACCATGTAGTTCAGGCTGGCCTTGAACTTGTGGTAATTTTTGTTCCTCAGCTTTCCATGTGCTGAAATTACAGGAACTTGCCACCATGCCTACCTTATTGTTCCCCATCTTAAAGGAAATGATGTCAGCATTTTATCACTTAGTATGATGTAGGTTGTGAGTTTGTCATCCATAGCCCTTATTGTGTTAAGATTATTTCTATAAATTTTTTGAGTACTTTATGTTAGAAAGTAGCATTGAATTTTATTACATGCTTTGTTATAGACTAGAGATAATGTCTAGTCTATATTTTTTACACATGTACAATAATTTTAGGTACTTTGCATCTATATTTATCAGGGATATTGATCTGAAGTTTTTGTTTTTGTTTTTGTCTAATCTTGATATCAGCATAATGCTGGATTCATGAAATGAATTTAGAAGGATTCACTCCTTTTTTATTTTAAAAAGCAAAACAAAAAAAAGGATTGAAATGATACAGAATTTCTATAAAAATAGTAGGAAATGAACACCAGTTAATATATTGTATATTGTTATCTTAGAAGTAGATGTTCAGGTTACAAGATTTAGGCATGAAAAAATGATCAAACAATCAAATGATTGAAAGCACAAACTGTTCTTTTTGATGAACTAGTAGAGATTAGGAGTATAGTTATCTGTCTTGCATACACACACACATATATATACCTACATACACATAATCTTTTCCCTTTTTCTTTTTCTCCTTTCCTCTATCCCAGTACTTCTTTTCAATATTTGGAATAATTTGAGTGGAATTGGCATGAAGCTGTCTCAGAAATTTGGTAAAACTTAGCAATGAAGTCATTCGTTCCTGGGGTAGGTGTCTATGACTTATTCACTTTTGGTACTTGTTATTGGTATGGTCAGATGTCTGGGTCAATTTTGGTAGATTCAATGGATGAACCTATTTTTTAATATATTGGAAGTTCCCTATTGTTAAATTGGGTAAAGCACGTGGTTTTCCAATGCCCCCTCTTGCTCTTCCTGGTATTGGGGGAAAAGGGAGTGAACCTGCGTCTCAAGAGGGACCAGCGGCAGGTAGTGTGGAGCAGAGGGAGAGGAAGGAGGTTCAGGCTGCCCTGAGCGATGTGTTTTACCAAGGCCTGGTCCAGTGAGTCAAGCAGGTAAAGAAATAGAAATATCTAGATGTGTAAAGCTCCCCCAAAGACTGTACCACATCTTCTACTAATTGATGTTTTTCTGGAGAAGCAGCAACCAGTGGTTTATTTTGGTGAAATATGCATGACATTGATCGTTTTGACCATTTGTAAGTATAGTAGCCCACCAAATTACAGACATTCATAGTGTTGTGCAACCATCACCACTGTCCACACCTAAAACTATGTCATCATCCCTAGCAAACAATGAAATCTATTAAACAATGATATCCCCTTCCTCCATCTCCTCTTGCCTCTGTATGTGAAATTTACTTTCTGTCCCTACAGAGTTCTCTGTTCTGGATACCTCATGTAAATCGAATAACACAATACTTGTCCTCCTTTGTCTGGCTTGTTTCAGTAAACATAATGTTCCCAGAGTCCACCCATTCAGTCAGTAAATACTCTTTGAACATCTGCTAGGTGTCAGCATTGTTTTATGTACCAAAGTATAATAGAAAATCAGATAAAAATTTCTTGGCACAGGTAAGAATCTAGAGGCAGCATTGGCAAATAGCACAGTGACAAGAGTCATGTAAGTAGGCAGCAAAGAGACATGCTATGTTGCCTGGGAAGGCTGGATTTTTGAAAATACAGTGTTCAGAAGCTTTTAAGCAAAGACCTGAAGATTGTGGAGAAATAAGATGAAGGGATCTGGAAGAAGTGTGTTTGGGGGCAGAAGAAAGAATGGGGCTAGAGGAAGCATTTCTGCAAGCCAGTGGGGCCCAAGGAAGTAACCAGTTATGAATCAGAGACATAGCAGTGAGGCAGACTTTATGGCCTTGTGGGTCATTGTAAGGACCCCAGCTTTTCCTCCGGGTGACACAGAGGGCCCTGAAAGATGCTATGTGGGTCACCCTGACAATGGGTGGAGAAGATTGTGGTTGCCAAGGAAAGAGGCTGGAGTCTAGGCAGAAGGCTGCTGTAGCACATCCAAGCAAGAGGGATGGTGATGGGCCTGTCAGCGGGTGGTCAGACCTGGGTGTGTTCAGAGGCTGAAGTGGGGGGCATCCCATCACCCCTCCACCTTTCTAGCTAATCAACCTCTAATGGATCAACCCAGAGCTACTGGAGGATCAGCACCAACACTGCCCACACTTACTCCAGAAAGAAAGGCTATCATCACAGATTGGCAAGGCTGCGGAGGAAAAGGAGCTCTTCTGCATTGATGGTGGGACTGTCAACTAGTCCAATCGCTATGGCAGTCAGTATGGAGATTCCACAAAAAACTAAAGATAGAGATTCTGTTTGACTCAGCTATGTCTCCTGAGTATCTCCTCAAAGAGATAAAAATAATCATGGGATAGTTATATATGCACAATTATGTCCACAGCAGCACAATTTATACTAACTCAATCACAGAAACAGCCTCTATACCCATCAACAGATGAATAGATACAGAAGATGTGTTTATGCACGACGGAGCACCGCACTGCTGCGAAGCAGGATAAACTTGTGTTGTTTGTGGGGAAATGGAGGCACCTTGAGAATTTAACACTGTTTGAAATAAATCAGACACAAAGTATTAGATGTCACATTTATAAGCAAAGTAAAAATAATTTAAAGATCAAAATAAAGGACAGGTGATAGGAAACAGGGAGGCAGACTCTGTGAAGACGGGAAGGGGTCTGGAGTTGGGGAAAGACGACAGGGAGAAGAGGGGAGGGAAAGTGAAAAAGACCAAGCAATGACATGCATGTGTACCAGTTCCCCGCGGTGTATCTATTTAATGTGTATTACAAACTAATCTTAAAAAAGGAGCAGAATCCTCCACAATGACAGAAACGCCCCCCACGCTCTAATGCGGCAGCCCCTGGTTCCATTTGACTCCTGAGCACTTGCCGTGTGGCTGGTGTGATTGAGGAACGCAAGTTTTAAATTTTATTTAACTTTAATTAATTTACATTTCACAAAACCATTGCAGGCAGCACAGCTCTGAAGAACCAGTGTGATAAACTGCTCTGGGTTAGCTCCTCGCCGCCCTGGGATTCACTGAGAGACAGTCGCCAGCTTTCTGCATGTACTGAGCTCAGCTCCGCTGCCAGGAGGCTGAGTGCCTTTGAGAAATGGCTGTGATGTGAATAAAGTGCTAATTTTATCTCTGAGATGGCCCATTAATAAATAACAAAGTGTTTATAAATATGCAAAACACACAATTAGTCAATTCCACAAAGTCTCTGTGATGGGAACATTAAAGTGTGTCCTGGAGAGAAGAGTGGGGGGGAATCAGAATGAACTGAGTCTCTCTTTAAGCCCTACAAGCACTGAATACCGAATCGCTGACTTCTGAGCGTTGAAGCACAAGCGTGCGTCCTTTACTGGATCCCCTGAATATGAGCAGCCCCGACTAACCTAACGCATCTAGGTGGAAGCCCATTATAAAGGCCGTGTGCTCCCCGTGGGAGCGGTTGATGCCAGCTGTTTCTCACCCCTCCGTGGACCTGGAATCACTCCAGTCATCATTTTGTTTAAACCCAGGCCATAAGAAATAGGTTGCTAACTCCAGTGAAATACATGATCCTGAAACATAAACTAGAACCTGCCCTAGGTACATGTCCCGCAGTTTCTTGCGGGTTCTGGAAGGGGGTCACTCACAGGACCAAGCCAGGAGAAGTCCGCAGGACTTCCTAGGCTGCAGGAAGGGCCCCTCCTAAGATATTTGGAAAGATCTCTTTCAGCTGATAAGGTGTTCTCTAGTCCAGTGGCCTGGCTGTTTCTTCTTCTTTTCTTTTTTTAGATAAATTTTATTTTTAAATGATATTCCCTTGATAGCTTTTGTTGCTATTAAACTTGATGGGGGCAGGGTTAGAGATTGCATACTAAGTTATTGGCACTGAATAATTTATTCAAAATCTGTAAGCATGTGAACCTGACTCATTTTTTTCCCCCTGTGGTAGTGGGTTTTGAACCCAGGGCCTTGGCATTGAACTACATCTCTAGCTCTTTTTTTTTTTTTAAATGAAATAGAGTCTCACTAAGTTACCAAGTTGCCCAGGATGGGTTTATACTTGTGATCTTTCTGCCTCAGCCTCCCAGAATGTTGGAATCACAGAAGTGTGCCAACTGCACCCAGTTCTAGACTCAGATTTTTAAGTCATTTCTTGAAAATCATGTAAGTTGGATTTCTATATGCTGAAAGAAACTTAGCTTATAAATAAATTCAGCACATCATCGAAGATGAAAAAGTAAATCTCTTAGAAACAGATTATGTACGTAGTGTTAGATGGTAACATAAACCAACAAAAGCTAGGAAATTAACATCTACGGTCAACACATTGCTCTTTCTTTGCTCTTTTGTGCTCAAAGTTTGGTTGGTTGGTTTTGTAGTACTGAGGATTGAACAAAGGGCCTTCACACTGAGTTATACCTTTAACCCTTTTTAAAATTTTTAAAATTTTTGTTCACTAATTTTTTTGAAATAGAGTCTCACTAAATTGCTAGGTTGCCCGCCTTGGAAATCAAACTTGTGATCCTTCTGTCTCAGTCTTCCCCCGTGCTGGGGTTACAGAAGACTACTACCATGCCTAGCTGGTATGTATGTATTTAATGCTAAGTACTTTGTCAAACTGAATTCTAAGCTACTCTGTTGCTCTATGAGCAGCTGTTTTTCTATAATCCTCATTAGCACTTCCACTGCATTCCCTCTCCCAGCAAAGGACACCTGACAGCCCCTGTTGCCCAAACCAGAAAGCTGAGTGTTACATTTTCTTCTCTCTCCTCGATTCCAATGCAGTTGTTCTGTTGGGCTAGGTGGGTCTGCTACCCGGTCTCCCTGTCTCCTGCTCTAGCTTCTTCTCCAACCCGCCCTTTGCACGGGATCTGCCGTGTATGTGTGTCTAGAATGGTGTCTAGCAGTAGTAGGTCTTGGTAATATTTCAGGTGTCAGTGTATGGAATCTGACAGATAGACAGAGCCATGTGACGTGGTGAGTGAAATGAAAGTTGGATTTTGACCCTGAGAGTCACTGGAAACCATCAGGAGTTTTCTGACAGGAAAGTGTCCTGCTGTGTGTATTATTGATGCCATTTAGCCTTAGGCCCTCTGGAGCACACACAATGCCAAAACAGTTAGTTTTTTTTTTTTTTTGTACTGGAATTGAATTCACAACTTTGCACTTGCCAGGCAGGTGCTGTGCCACTGAGCTATATCCTTGGCCCCAAACAAGTTAGGCTCATTAACTTATTGCAGTATGTGTATTATGGCATACTACTACTCCCCAAAGTCTCATGTCTCTGGAAGGTGAGTGGATAATGGGGGCACCATGCTCACCAGTGGATTCGTCCATTGATGAGTGCAGTATCTGTATGTGCTGTTAAAAGAGGTGGAGTCTGGTGAAACGTGGGTCTCTGGGGATGTGACTTGGAGGAGTATATTCTTGTCCTTGACTCCTCCCTTCTGTCTCTGTTTCCTGGCTCATAGAATGAACGGCTTTCCCCTACCATGCATTTCTGCCTTAAAGTGATCTATCCATGGACTGAACCCATTGGAAACTGAGCCAAATAAATGTCTTCTCCTTTAAACTGTAGGTATATTTTATCCCAATAATGGGACAGTCAGTAATACAGTGGGATACGTCATCAGGAGGATGTTAGAAATTATGGGCTTTGGATTTATACTTTGGTGATTATGGAGAAGGTTCAAAGAAGTGAGGTTGGCTCAGAATTAGGTGCTGTCAGAAAGCAGGAGTGATTCTGTGTTGGACATTATTTTTTGGCAATACTGGGTATTCAGTCCAGGGCCTTTGCCATGCTACTATAACCTGGAGCTACATTCTCAGTCCGGGAATTTTTTTTTTTTTAATTTAGAGAAAAAAAGCAAAACAGAGAAATAATACACAATTTCAAAAAAAAATAAAGAAATCCCTAGTTGCTAAATTACATATTGTTATCTTAGAAGTAGTTGTTCAAGATACAAAATCAAAGCCCAAAATGGATTTCTTAATAAATCTTACCTCCAATGTAGGAGAAATAAAGTGAGGGTAAAAAATGTGATTGGTAAAGAAGTAATAATAACACCTACTAGCCAGGATAGAAGGCTGTTTGACCATTTTTGTGGTTTGGACGGTATTTATGGTTTTATCTGTTCAGATGTGATTGCAAGGCAGTGCTCGATTTGTCTGCATCTGGTATGGTCACAGAGAAGCCTTGCCTGATGCTGTTCTGGGACGTGTTCATGTTGGATAAAGGACACCAGAGGCTTATCTGTGAGTGCAAGGTCAGTCCTCAGCTTACAGGGGCTAAATTTTCTTTTCTCAGTATTAATAAGATAAAGGTCCGTAATCCCGGCACTCAGAGAGATGGAAGCAGGAGGATCATAAGTTCAGGCCCAGCTTGGGCAACATAGCATCTTAGTGAGACTGTCTCCAAATAAAAAATAAAAAGGGCTGGGATGTAGTTTAGTGCAAAGGTCCTCTTACAATTTTTTTTAGAGATAAAGAATAGATACAGTGAGTTAGGGATGGTGGTGTTGCAAGAGATCAGCGAGAGACAAAGGTGGCTTGGAGGAGAAATGGTGAGAAGCAAGAGAATTCAGGACACATGTGTGATTCTTCTACACTCAAGCCGTGCTGAGCTTTTTAGTCCTTGGAGGGAAAACCCTGCCCATCTAGGCTCTCCCTGGGGCAAACTTTCAAAGTCCTTTCTCTACCTTCACCGCCATCCAAGCTGTGTCCATTGATGCGATCTGTGCCTCCTTCCCAAAGGTTACTCCTTCCAGGAAACCTTTCCTTCTCTGCCTGCCTTAGGTCCGGGTTAGGTGACCCTCCTCTGTGCTCCGTAATATCTCATTGCTTCTGTGTCAGTCAGCTTTCCATCACTATAACAAACACCCAAGTCAATTAACCTATAAAGAAAAAGGGTTTATTTGGGCTCACAGTTTTAGAAGTTTCAGCCTCTGATCAGCTGGCTGTGTTGCTATGGGCCTGTGATGGTGTGTCATGCTGGGAACGAAGCCTTTAACACATGGCCTAATGGGTATCACGCAAAATCTAAGTGGCAGCAGCTTTATTATTGTTTACCTATCTGTAGCCCTGCTAGACTGCACCGCTTCTGGGAAGAGCAATGTCCTACTCTTAAATCCTATTAAATTCTTAATGAGCACTTGCTAAGTAAGTCCATGCTTTACTGTTCTCTATAGCTTCCTCTAGACTGGTTTCCTGTAAGCCGCCACCTACTCCCTCTATGAAGTCCTGCTGCCATTGCAAAACGAAGCTGCCTTTTCTTTTGAGCACACTCATCAAATAATATATTCCTGGCACCACTGTGAGTATCCAGATTTCTTGAAAATTAAATCTATAAACCACTGAAATAGCAGAAGAAGCTCTGGGACACTGTTATGAATTGGCTGTAAGTGCCTTGGCTGTGAATGATTTCTATTTGATTTGTGAGTAGAGCTGGGAGATTATTTGTAAGATTTCTATCCTGTATGATTCATAGGTCAAAATTAGTCATTTGTTTAGTTGTTCATTTATTCAGCAACTGGTTTGCAAGATTCAGTGCCAGACATTGTTCTAGACTGTTCTGGAGCTATACGAGTGAAAAGATAGACAAAATTTCTGACCCAGTGGGGCTCACAGTATTAATGAATGGGAGAGGCCATAAAGAGATATGGTAATAAAATTTGGAGAATGTTCAATAGCCATACATGCTAATGAGAAAAATGGAAGTGGGGCGTATAAAATGTTAGGGGAGGCTATGGTTTATATCTGGATGTCCCCCAAGAGCCTGTTGCACTTGGGGGCAGGGCTTTTGGCAGGTGCATTTATGACACCATAGCTTACTTGTTAGGAGGTGGGGTCTGACTGGAAGATGTGATCCTGGGGTGTGGCCTGGAAGGGTACATCTTCCTGCTCCTCCCTTCTCTCTCTGCTTCCTGGCCACCATGATGTGAGCAGCTTCCCTTCCCCCAGGCCCTCCTGCTGTGCTGTTTCTGTGTTTGAACCTGCTAAACATGGACTGAAACTTCTGAATCGTGAGCCAAAATGAGCCTTTTCTCCAAGGTTACAAGAGTTGGATACTTGTCCCAGGGACCAAAAACAAGTGACTAGGTGTCTTAGTTACTTTTTACTTGTCGCTGAGACAAAATACCTGATGCACAAAGTTGGGAAAGGAAAGGTTTATTTCTCACAGTTTTGGAGGTTTCAGTCCATACTCAGTTGGCTCCAAGGCAGGGTGGCATGGCGGGGCCGCAGTTCATGGCAGCTGCAAACAGAAAGGCAGAAACCAGCAAGAGAGAGAGACATGC
The DNA here is from genome assembly GCA_004027455.1 of Hydrochoerus hydrochaeris. Lineage (NCBI taxonomy): Eukaryota > Metazoa > Chordata > Mammalia > Rodentia > Hydrochaeridae > Hydrochoerus > Hydrochoerus hydrochaeris. The sequence goes on along the minus strand of PVLA01003962.1, from coordinate 63,589 downwards.
CTTACGCCTCCTTCCAGCCATGATGTTGTATGCTGGCTCTACCCCTAGGCGTGTGTAGCACTGACACCATCAATCAAAGCGCTAGACAATGAACCTATCACAAATGCACAATGCAAATGCATGAGGCCTGGGGGCCACTGACATAAACCATGACACTAGGGTAGGGGATTGTTAACTAGGGTCAGAAAAGGCTTCCCTGAGAAGGTGTTTAGAGGAAAGGCCACGAAGAAGTAAAGGTGGCAGCTCAGCAGGTGTCAGTGGAGATCACTGTTGGCTGAGGGCCCAGCACAGTCAGTGCTAAGGCCGTGGGGCAGGATGGCACCCAGTAGGCTTAATGCAAACCAAGGAAGCCAGCGTGGCTAGGCCGAGGGCAAGAGGAGGAAGGAAGAAGGGTTTGGAAAGGCCATCAGGGTTTCCTCAACAACTGTGGCTGCCTCTGACAGAAAGAGCCTTGAGAGTTTGAGTGACAGCTAACTATTTAAAATAATATACACCAAAACTCAGTCTGATTTTTGTAGGATTAAAAATAGGGAAAAGTGTGCATCTCTTTGTCTGGTTATTTTCCTATAGTATCCTATCCCCTGCAATACAGTTTCTTAAATTTTTGATAATAAATGTAACATGACATAAAAATATGGAAACAACTAACAGGTTAAGTGGGAAAATTAAAACCAACACTCTCCTACTACCCAGTGATAAGTGTTGTTATTTTTGGCATATTTCTGCCTTTTTTTTTAGTATGTATTGCTTCAAGTTTTAACAAAGAATATACATGTACATGCACCCTTTTGTGTATATATGCAAATATATGTTATTAGAACTCTTTTTCTCTTCCCAGTCATGAATGTGTTTGCAATGGCATTAGAAATTTATTATTTTTTTTATTTTAAAAAGCATAACAGCAAAAGGATAGGAGTGATATGGAATTTCAAAAAAAAAAAAAGGTTTGAATTCATTGTGTGTGAAGATATGGACAACTATTTTGAAGAAAACAAGAGACATTATGGTAGCCAATGCTGATTTCCTGTTGTCTGGTTTTGAAATCCTGTGTGGCTTGCATTGTTTTGCTCTGATCTGCTTTGTTCTGTTTTGTTTTATTCTCTTTAAAATAAAAAAAAGGAGTTTCAAAAAAACAGTAGGAAATTAACACTAGTTAATACATTGAATATTGTTATCTTAGAAATAGTTGTTCAGGTTACAAGAACAACTGGGATAGGGGAAAGGAGAAAAAGAAGAAAGGAGAAGATTATATGTACGTGGTACACATGTATAAATGTGTGTATGTAATGTATACAAGATGGATAACTATACTACTAGTTCCTGTTAGTTCATCAAATAGAAATTCTTTTAAGCCACCTTTTCGGTGGCTGCAAAGCATTTCGCCACGTGAATGAACCATGATTTCTCCTATCGCTCACTTTTCTCCTATGCAGCAGCAGCTCTGCTAGCAGAACAGATAAGGCCTTAAGGATTATGAACAGGTAGCAGTGGTCCGTGGTAGTTTCCTCCTTGGAACAGTCTGAAGTCGGACATCCACGGCTTGGGGGTATTCTGTGGTTGGATACACCCAGAAGCAACTGCTGTTGCTTTGAAAATAGAAATCTGTCATCATTTCCAAGGAGATGGCAGTCCTAGAGCTTTAGGCTTCTTCCCCGATTCCTTGCCCTCCTGTGCTGAGTTGGATAAAATCAGTCACAAAGGAAGACAGAGGAGCCAGGCCTCCTGCCCAGCTCAGGGCCCTCAGTGCAAGGCCAAAGACCCACCTGAGCCTGTCCCCAAGGCCTGCTGGTGCCCATCTACAACTCTGATGTCTCACGCTCTAGGACTCAGCTGGCCTCGGCTCTCCCCAGGCCTCTCTGCACTGCCAGCTCTTTCCCAGACACATAACTCAGAAGATGGGAGGCTCAAAGTGCTGACTAAAGGGTTGTGCTGTTGCTTATTATAGTAATTAATACCGAGTTCCCTAAAAGGTCTCAGAGTCTAGCTTTCCCAACCCAGGTCCCCATTAACGCATATGGCTGTCTTCTAGCCCAGGGAGGCCAAGTCAGAGAACCCAGGGGCTTCTGCCCAAGTGGCTGGATAAACCCCAGCCTCTACTCACTCTGCCCGGTGACGCGACTGATTCTCACTGGTGCCACTTCAGGGTAGGGTGGGCACTGCTGGTGCACTGTAAGGTGGTGGTGCCCACCCTGTTTATGCACAGCTTGGTAGAAACGCAGAATCTTGAGTGCCACTAACAAATCTGCTAATAAGTCAGCTAATGAACTGGAGCCTGCATTTTAACAAGCTGCCAGAGAAGTTCCTGTGGGCAGTAAGATTTGAGAAGCATCACTGAAAGTCAGTGGTTCAGACCTGAACCTTCGTGAGAAGTGATATGGTGATATAATACTACAAGAGTGGCTCATCGGGTATGTGGCCCATCACCAAGCCCGGGGGTCGGGGTTCCCCTCTGGGTGCTAACCTATCCAGGGCCCCACCTAGAGGTGTGTTGAGCCTACTCAGTCAACCTAGTGGCTACACGGAGTCGAACAGGAGGAATATGGGTGTTGGGAAAGCAGCCCATGTGCAGATGGTCACCCTGGGCTGCTGTCTGCTGTTTGCCTCATGTGCAGTCTGCAGGCTGCTAGTTCTGCTGTGTATTGCAGGACGTGTGTGTGTGTGCGCATGCGCAGGTTCACCCACAGGAGATGCCCTTACTCCTTGCCTTGGCGATGGGCTGCATACCTGATGGCCTCAAAGTTCTCCAGACGCTCCTCAGGAGTCAGGAGTAGACAGCGGGGCTCCATTTCCCAGAGGGAACAAAGAACACACATAACCCCCACTTGCTTGTCAAAGCTACTTGACCGGAGAAGCGCATGCTGAGTGACAAGAACCAGGGCCAGGCCGACCATCATGCACCCCAGGGGCCTCGTGTTTGAACCGGGTAAGTGCGGGTAAGTGCTCTTTCTCCTTCAAGCCAGTTAGAATCAGGTTTTGTGCTGTAACTCACCCAATAGTAAAAAGACAAGGGGTAATTAAATTAAACGATGTTTAAATTTAAAAATTATTGCAGTAATAAACACATTGCATCGGTTACCTTTAAAATACTTCCCTTTGCTTCAAATACACTTATCCCATCATTCGTGCCACTTTCCAAAGCAGTTTTGAAAGTTCTCTTTTGTATCTTTACCAGGTGTGATCAAAAATGTGGGGAACGCTGTGACGGAAAGTCAGGCTTGTAGAAACACGGTGGCCTGTCCTCATCCACCTTGTGCACTGGACCAGGAGCTGTGCAAGTTCTAGCTCTTCCCAAAGCCAAAATGATCGTGAAAGGCAGAAGGGTTAAACCAATTCAGAGCGTGGAGGCAGCAATGGCAGTGACCAGAGATACTCACGAACGCTGACCCCCAGAGCTGCCCCACACAGGGGTGAGAATGATGCTACGACTGTATTTGAAGAAAGGGGAGTATTTCCAGGGGGCTCAAGGCAGTGCGTCTTTTACTGTAATATATTAAAAAATGGAAACATCTGCTGTGTTTGTTGATTGTACTTTTTAATTTAGGTTAACATTGGAGTCCAAAAGAAAAATGCTGTGCACTTGAAGGGAGACACATGCTGCTCAGGCATGAGAAACTCTAGTGACCCTTCATAGTGCAGTATCTTCTGATCCCCCATGAAAGAGGACCCCAGGTGCTGTAAGGAGCATCACACGTGGGGCGGGTGGGCTCTGGAGACCACTCTGAGGCTACTGTTCAGAGCTATTCCTTGTTTGAACCTAGAGAAGGGGCAGACGCATGCTCAGCAAAGTACGGCTCTTGCGGAGCACTGCAGGGAGGCTGAGCAAAATGGATGCGGGGTCAGGGCTCTGCTTTCTGCAATATGGGTGGAAATTGGGATCCTAACAAGTGGGAAAAGGGTCCCTGCCACTAGGTGGCCACTGTCTCCTTAGGTGAAAAAAAAATTAATTGCTGTAAACCGATAGCTTCAAGGAATCATGTTCCTCCATTGAGAGACGATGCTGAAAAGCGAAATGTGTTGGTTCGATTGTCTGCCCTGAAATTCTAAAACCAAAGCCTGTCAGGGAGACTCTCTCTTTTCAAAGGAGGAGTCGGGCCCTGTAACTCCTGGTGTAAACTTCGAGGCTTAGCCGAGGTGAGGAGAGGTGAGAGGGTATAAGTATTTCTGAAGTTTCTTCCCTCTGCAAAGGATGCTTAACTCCTCTGAAGAGTCTGAATAGGGTTTTTTGGATTTCTGCAGACAGATCTTCAAACAGGAGAACCTGTCGGCCTCAGTCCTTTATCTCTTCGGGAGTTAACTCGTGTCCAGAGGTCAACACAGGGCAGGGAAATTGAGAGCAACTCTCTGCTCCCTCCAGTGCCTGAGACTTATCTGCTAGCAGGAACAGAAGGATGCATATTAGAATTCACCATGACACACTGGCCAGTCTGGACAACTGCAGAGAGCTGCTCTCTTTGTGCCCTTCTATAGTAGTTGGCAGTGGGCCATTGGGCCTTCATGTCAGTCTGTTCAGGGGAATGGGCACAACACTTCCTACCTTTCCCTGCCATGGTGCTGTGAGTTTTCTCTCTCCCTAGTGCAGACACACATCTGGTGGGGCAGGAGAGCAGACAGGTGGTGCTGGTGTTTCCATGGAGGAGCAGTGGGCAGAGCAGACATCCTCATGGCACTGGCTCAGGAAAAGTGCATGTGACTCCCCTCAATCTGGTGAGAAAGAAGTGCAGTAAGTTGTAGAGTTCAAGGGAGCCAAGCAGCAACAACAGGATGAGCCAGGACTGTCTTCAGGGAAAACCGACCTCTCTTCCCTGCTCCTTGCCCCCTCCCCAGTGACCCTGCCTAGGAACCCCATAGTGTGTGGAGCCCATTCTGGCCAAACTGGGGATACCATCAAGTGGTATGAAATCTGTGCAACCTCAGGACGTTCTGTGTGTGTGTGTGTGTGTGTGTGTGTGTGTGTGTGTGTGTGTGAGCTACATAAAAATGTCTCTCTGCACAGTGAGTTGCAGGCTGGGTCTACTTCCCCAGCCCTGGTCTAGGTGTGTGGCTTAGTGTATATTGTGCAGATGGAATTTCAGTGCCCATGGAAGCCTGCAGCTGAGTAGTGCTTAAACTGTACAGCTGGATGTGGAGGACCTACGTGGACTCAGGCTTATGTGTTCTACCACTGTGTGACTGGAGATATCTATAGCTGCGGAGATACGAGCTTTTCTTATCCCTATGAGTGAGTGATTCAGTGATGTCAAAGCAAAACCCTAGACTAAAAATCAGCAAATTCACAGCTAAAATGTCCCTGTTCTCGGTGTGGTTAGAAGCAATCTCTAAACCTGGGAACCCCAGGGTCCTCATCTGTTAAATGGGAAAAAGACCTCCCACTGCTCCTTGCGTGGCTGTAGGTTAGGTCAAATGTTGAACCATCCATAAGCCTGCTTTGGAATGGAAACTGGCTCAACCACTGAAATTCAAGGTGGTGCAGAAAGAGGCAGGCTTACAGTATATTCCTTTTGAGCCAAGGCACCAGTTTTTGTGGTACTGTGGGAGATTGGAACTGGGGTCAGAAGGAGAGACCTGGGCATTGTGGTGACCTGGAGATTGAGCTGGGTGGATCTTGCAGGACAGCATCTTGGAGACCTGTGAGCAGGAGAAAAGTTCCTCTGTGTGTGTGTGTGTGTGTGTGTGTGTGTGTAGGGTGGTGGGGAGGTGGAGTCTGGGGCCATTACCATTTGGGAATTGCAATAAATGGGCCCAATCTGTATCAGGCAGCTGCATAAGTGCCTGCTGCTTCAGAGTATGGGGTCAGGAACCCAGCTGTGGCTTTCTGGGTCCAATCAGGAGATAAGAACTGCACAGCAGGTGGGACAGGGAAAGTCTAATCTAGAGTGATTGTGATGAAAGAGCAGCTGTAAGACACGAGGAAATTGGACATGGTTCCCTAGGGACCATATCCAAGGAAAGACTATGGAACCTCAATGGAGAAGGGATGGTCTGGTCACTGGGTAGCAATGACATATGCTGGTTTGGCCAGGGTTTTTCCTGGAGTTACTGGACAGGAAACTGGGCAGAAGTATGGTGTGGAGGGGAAGACATGACCCACGATGGTCAGGTGCTGGAGAGCAACAGACCTTTGGGCTATGCGGCTCACATGTGGCTCTGTTGCCCTGCTGATGGCGCTGTAGGAGTCACCCAGGAGGGTGTAGGAATCTTCAGGGACGGTGGCAGAGGTTTATGGGGCATTGCCTTGGTCTCATACAGAAACAGGGGCCGGGCCACTTCCTCCTGCATTGCTATTGCAGTGAAACTCTCTCTCTTACACACACACACACACACACGCACACACACACACACACACACACGTGCACACACCCCTCTGTTGGCTGCAAAAGCAAAAGAGGCCTTGCACTTGGGCCCTGCCCAAACTGTGGTCTCACAGTGCCTGCATCCCCACTAGCTCCCTGCTGGTATCTTTTGGGAAAGACTAGGTAAAAAAAAATCTCTAAAAAACCAATCAGTTAGGTTTATTTTATAAAATTCTGTAATTTCAGAAACAAGATCCCAAGGTCATGCATGTGCACGTAAAAGTACACATATAAATCAACCAGAAGGCAGTGAGGTTAAGTGAGGGAACCAGCATGCAGAATGTTATGGTTCAAGATTCATTAAAATAAGTCTAGGTCAGCATCTTTCCACAGTGAAATAATCAGACACAGAGAAATGTTAGAAAGGGTTCTCTAGTATTATTATGGATAGTTTTTGTTTTCCGTTTAGCTGATCTGTGTTTTCCAGTTTTCCAGAATGAACTTGAATTTCTTCTGAGGAGAAAGAAAGAAAGAGGAAGGAAGAAAGACGAGTGGGCAGAGCGAGTGGTCAGGAAGAAGGAGGTGGAGGCTGGTGGTGGTGGCACAGCTAGTTACGGGGGGAGCTGGTTCTGGTGCTCTATTGCACAGTGGGTGACTATGATTAACGATGATGTACTGTGTATTTCAAAATAGTCAGAAGCAGAAGATTTTGAATGCTATCATTGTAGACAGCTAAGTTAGGTAGAAATACTCTAGGCAGTCAGACAGGGTTAGGCCCTTGAAAGAGTCAATGCAAAAGATAAAAAACACATTACAGCTATGGCCAGAAGTGCTTCTGTTGGAGGCCAGTCTCAAAATAAAGAAGGAATGACCAGTAAGTGCATAGCTGGCCAGTGCAAGGTCCTGAGTTCAATTCCTGGTACAAAAAACCCCAACAAACCAACCAACAAACAAAAAAACACACAAACAACAAACCAAGAAGGAATGAGGAAGCCTGCATGCTTCTCTAAATGATAAATGGTAACACCTGGTCCAAGAAAGTCTAAATATACATCAGTCACCTCGGTGGGTGACAAAAGCCTTCAAATTTACCCTTTCCTGAAAAGTTCTTTGTTCTTTTCATGTACACTTGCTATGTGACCTGCTTCCCCACTGGGTCAACATTACCTAAGTTGCTATACTTGTAACCTTATTAATTTTTCATAGTTTTGTGTCACCTTGTGATTTTGTACCAACCTCATAATTTTGCTCTATAAAACTCCCTCCAGGGCTGGGGATTTAGCTCAGTGGCATAAGCACCTGCCTTGCAAGCATACAGTTGTGAGTTCGATGCCCAGAACCAAACCAAACAAAAACAAAAACAAAAATGAACAAAACGACTCCCCTCCAGAAAGTGCAATCATTAGTAAGCCACTTTCTGGGTTCCCTCCTATTTCTCTCAGAAAGGTGCTGTCTATCTCAATAAATATTTCCTGCTCTTAACTTCTGTGGTTCCCCTAGTATTCTTCTTTGATTTTGGGGAATATGAACTTGGAATATCTGACATCTAATAGATTATGTGTTGCATTAATTCCCTCCATACCATTTGGAGGTCCAATATCATTCCTGTATGACTATCACCATGAAGAAGCAATAAATGTTTAAGGCAGTGGCTATGAGAATTATCTGGACTGAATAATTGCACAGCATGTTCGTGTATCAAAATGTGACACCGTGCAGGGTAAGTGCATACAGTGTATATGTCAATCAAAATTGAAACAAAGCTAAAATGAAAGGAAGGAAGGAAAAGAGGTAGGAAGGAAGGTGCTATGGTTGATACATTGTGTCACCTTGAGCAGTTTAGAAGTTTAACTAAGAGACTTAGCAGGGAGTCAGGGTTCTTACTGTGTAAATATCCTCATCCTATACAAGAAGAGGGCAAGGAGATTTTGTGAGTGCTGCACTTGCCCTTGGGGGTGGGGTGACCTGTGTACAATATAAAGGAGACTAAAAGGCTGGCTCTGCCCCCTTTTTGCTTTGGCTGCTTTTGCTGGCTGCTGCCTTGAAGTGTTGCTCTGTGCTATGCCACCCTGCCTTGGAGCCAGATGTTTATAGACTGAAATCTCCACAAACTAAGCTAAATCTTTCCTTCCTTCATTTTTGGTGTTGAGTATTTTGTCCTAGCAACGAGAAAAAAGTAACCAAGACAGAATTTGGTTACCAGGGATGGGGTCATTGCTGAGACTGTACCTGACCATGTGGTTTAAGAGCCTTTGGAAATGACTTCTAGGAAGAATTTGGAAAGGTTCAGAGACGTAGCGTGAAAGGGTAGTACTGGGACATCCTAGGCTGTTCTGTATGGGAGGTTCTGCTCAGAGCTCAGAAGACCAGAAAACCAATAAAGACCAGGCTCAGAAGGTTTCTGCTAGGAAAGAGGGACTTCAAATAATGTGTGTTATGGCTTGAAAAAAAGTTTGTCTATATTTTGCTCTTGTCCAGAGACTGCCTGAGACTGAGATTAAGGGTGGTGGACTAATTAATTTGGCAAAAAAAATTTCAAGGTGGTCAAATGTTGAGACTGTGGCATGGCTATTGGTTAGCCAGATTTATGTTGCAAATCAAGAGCAAAGAGCCCATCAGGATGATTTAGAACATTGTTTGTCCAGAAAGGAAGCTTCAATAAATCTGTGGACTATAAAGATAGAGCTGGGGAAATCTTGATTATTAAAAAGAAACAGGAAAATAAAAAAGATGACCTCAAGGCACTGCAAAAAATAGCAAGTCTCCAACCCTTTTAGTCTCAAAACTGCAAAAGAGACAGACTTTGCTTTGAGGAGAAAGCCATAGAGCATCATGTTGCTGAAAAGTGACAGCATAAAATATTTGTTCCTCAGAATTGGATTCAGAGTGCTCAATGATTCAGGCACTCAACCCCTACAGCTGAGAGGAAAACCTGGCTACTGCTCCAATTGGCAGCAGACCTTGGCATCATTCACATGGTGCTGGTTTTAGGTGCATACAGAATACAATAGTTCTGAGGTTTAAAAGGTTTCTAATTCACAGATTAGAACATGCAGACACAACTACAAAGACACTCAGACACTTTATATTTGACAAAGGAGCTAAACATGTTCACTGGAAGAAAGATAGCTTCTTTAATAAATGATGCTAGAAAAATTGGCTTTTCACATGGGTCTAGTCTGAAACCAGACCCGTGTCTATCACCATGCACTAAACTAAAGTCAAAATGCATTAAAGATCTAAATATTAAAATAGAAACAGTAAATCTACTGGAAGACTAGGTATGTAGAAATTGAAGCCATAGGGGCAGGCAAAGAGTTCATAAACAAAAAGCAAATCACACAGTAAGTACTTCAAAGAATCAATGACCAGGATCTCATTTTATTAAAAAGTTTTGCATTTCAAAAGAAATCACCAAAAGAGTGAAAAGAAACCCCACAGAATGGGAAAGAATTTTAGTCAGGTGTCCCTCAGACAAAGGCTTATATTTAGAACATATAAAGAACTGAAAAACATCAGGCTCCCCCAAATTCAAAGGCCCAATCAAAAAATGGGAATCTGAAGTGAATACACACTTCTCAGATGAAGAAGTACAAATGGCAAATAAATGCATGAAGAAATGTTCAGTATCACCGGTCATTTGAGAAATGCAAATTAAAACAACACTGAGATTCCATCTCCCTCCAGAAAAATGGCTGCCATCAAGAAATCAACTGGTGGAGTGTAGTCTGGTGCAACCACTGTGGAAATCAGTATGGAGAGTCCTCAGAAAACTAGAATTGGAAGTCTCATTCAATCCAGCTATTCTCCTTCTGGGTATCTTCCCAGAAAACATTGAAAATGTCACGCCACAGTGATGTATGCACTCCCATGTTTATAGCAGCACAATTTGTAGTAGCTAAATTTTGCCCATCAACCATGGAATTGATAAAAAAGATGTGGTATTTTTATACAATGGAATATTACTCAGCTATAAAAAGGATTATCTTGAGGCTTTTACAGATAAATGGAGGCAACTTGAGGCCATACTCATATGTGAAATAAATCAAACTCACATTTATAAGTATCATATTGGCTCCCTAGTGTAAAAAAAAACTGAAAGAGTAATAAGATCCAAAATGTACAATAGATATTGTAATAATGAAAGGGAAGGAAAGTGCTCAAAAGAAAGAGTAATTCAGATAGAGGAAAGGAGAAATGGCAGAAAGGAGAAGATTATATGTATGTAGGTAGGCATATATAAGTATATGACTATGTATGTGTACAAAAGAGATAACTGTACTACTAATCTCTGTTGGTTCTTCCAAAAGAACAATTTGTGCTGTCATTGTTTGATCATTTGATCATTTTTTAGGCCTAGATCTTGTAACTTAAACAACTACTTCTAAGATAACAATATGCAATATAATAACTAGTATTGATTTTCTACTGCTTTTTAAAAAAATTCTGTATAATTTCTATCCTGTTTTCTATTTTGCTTTTTAAAATAAAAAAATAATTTAAAAGGCTTCCACCCCAATTTCAGAAGGCCTGGGGGGCCAGGCAGTGTGCCCTTGAGAGGACAGTGTGTGAAGCTGTGAGTGTGAAGCCAAAAGTGCAGTGGAGAAACCAGAAGTTTGGAAAAGCCAGGAATGTGGATTGTCTAAGAAAAAAAGCAAGGAGAAACAAAATGGGCCTAAGAGAAAAGGTGTGGGAGCTACAACCACCAGATGTGCCTCCACCAGAAGTAGAGTCACCCATGTACTTTGGAGTTCACAAATTGCCTCAAGTGGCGCGCGTGGAATTACAGGACTTAATGTTTGCCCTGCTGGATTTTTGACTTGCTTTGATCCCAGTGCTTTGTATCCCCATTTGTACCTTGTGGAATGAAAATGTTTGTCTTGTTCCATCGCATGTTGGAAGTGTTTAACTTTGTTTTCATTTGTACAGTGCCTTGCAGCTAAGGTTTGCCTTACATCTTGGAGGAGACTTGGGACTTGAACTGTTCAGCAATGCTGAACTGTTACGACTTTGGGAAATCTTACAGATGGACTAAATGCCTTTTGCATAAAAGGTTGTATACAAATCTTTGGGGGGTTGGGGTAAAATGTTATGATTCTAATGTAATATAATATTGATAGACTTAACGTTGATTCTTAAGGATTGTTAAACCCATGTTATAATGTTCAAGTTGTAAAATGATAAGAATAAACATGCCTTTGTATCTGGAGACTGAAATTTAAAAAAATGTGTCTGGTTGCCAAGTTGACAAGGGGTGAATTGTTATGGTTGAAACACTGTGTCAACCTGAGCAGTTTAGATGTTTAACTAAGAGACTTAGTAGGAAGCCAGGATTCTTACTTTGTAAATACCCTCATCCTGTGCAAAAAGAGGGCAAGAGGATTTTGTGAGTGCTACCTCTGCCTCCCTTTTGCTCTAGCTGCTTTTGCTGGCTGCTGCCTTGAAGTGGTTGCCCTGGTGCCATGTCACCCTGCCTTGAAGCCAGCTGTTTATGGACTGAAACCTCTACAAACCGTGAGCTAAATAAACTTTTCCTTCCTTCATTTCAGATGTCGAGTATTTTGTCCCAGCAATGAGAAAAACATAACCAACTCAGAAGGTAAAAAAAGAAAGTAGAAGGGAAGGAAGGGAGGGAGGAGAAAGGAACAGAAGGAGGGAGGAAAGAAGTGAGGAAAGAAGGAAGAGGGGGAAAGAAGAGAAGGAGTGAAAATGATGGAAGGACCCTGGGCCCACCTGGCCAAGCATAACACAGGAAGCCACTGGGAAGTGTCACACAGGGCTGAGTTCCTGTGCATCGTCACTTCCTTGCCCTTGCTTTATTGGGCTGAGAGGAAGCTTCCTCAGTCACCCTGCTGGAGGGACCCTGTTACCTGTGTTCTAAGGCATAGGTGTTGGCCCTCAAATTGTTTTCCAGGGAAGACAAAGGTCTCAGACACCCTTGAGCCTGCAGCCCCACCAGCAACACTCCCAGGGTCCTAGTTCAACAGCTGGGCAGAGAGGAGGTCAGTGCTTGGGTTTTTGGCTTGGCTGAGCAGGTTACACTTTTATTAGACATAAACCTAGAAAAAAGCTTCGACCTGCAGAAAGAGTTCTATTTGGAGCTGGGAAACTAGGCCACATCTCAGATCTGTGACCTACATTTCCTGCTATAGAAATTTAAGATGAAATGGCAGCTGCCATTGCACAGGCAGGCGCCGGGGACTCCATCAAAGGATGGGAATGTGGAGAGGAAGGAGTGTAGGTTTAAAGAGCTGTTCTATTTGGAATCTTTTAAAATCAAGCCAACGCTATTTAATAATGGAAGAAAAAAATGAATATCCCAACTGTGTATTTATTTTCCTAGAAGAGCACTGTGTGCTAACCACTGGCTCCTTTAGTGGGTTAAAAAAAAAATCTATCCTCATTCTGAGCTTGTTAGAAAAATGACTGCTCTCCTTGGCCTCTGCTAGCCGCTCACAAAACGAATCTCTGCATCACACACTGCCTGCCAGCCGTCTGCTTTTTGTTAGAGACTTCTGAGAAACTGCTTCCTTGATCTCATTGATCTGGGCTCTTTAGACCAAACCCTGCAGAGCATCTGAGGTTAATAGGCTCTTGGGGCCTGAATTCCCATGAATCTTGGTTATGGGGGGTGGGAGAGGGAAGCTGTCATCCGGAAAGAAAATGGAATGACAGTGACATGCAGTGCTATCTTATAATACACAGCTTCTTTGCAGTGGAATCTGGAGGATCAAGTCAGCATTCAGGTGGTCATAACCACACAGAATCTCCTGGGCCTGGGATCACTGCATTCACTTTCAGTTCATATTAGGTGTCTCTGTAACTGTTAAAATGTGGAGGCCAAGAGCTAGCTGAACCCACATCTATGGCAGATATTTCTCATATTCCCAATATCTGCTTCTTTCTTAATTCTGGTTCACTGAGCATTGCAATTTCCCATGTCAGTGGTTCGAGTCATCATAACATAGCAGAGGTGAGCTGACACACACGGGCATTTAAATACTGATGCTGGATTCCTTGTCCCTGCCTCATCTTCCTGCTATATCACCAACAATGTTGCATAAGAAGCCAACATCATAAGACACATTCAGGTGATGTGGAGCAGAACCCCCTGCCCCAACTCTACTCAGACAGGTCCTGTTGGGTCTGTTGTGACTCACTGAGATTTGTAGGCTTGTCCTGATTTATATCACATTGACTGATTCTTGGAATAAGTTATACTTTAGCTTTTGTTAATTAGCTAAGAAATCAAACCAAACCAAACCAAAAACCTGGAGGAATGCCTAGGAAAGAGCCTGCTGTTGTTGGAGGTACAGCAGGGACATGGTACCATGCCTCTGTGGTCTCAGGGCCTTCTTTGTACCTTGGGTCTCCCTTTGTTTTTCTCTTGAAAGAACACTTGCATTGAATTTAGGCCAACCTGGAAAATCCAAGGTGATCCCATCTCAAGGTCCTCTGCAACTCTCTCTTTCCAAAAGAGTTCACACCCAGTTTCCATCTAGGTGGACCTATCCCCTGAGGGCCAACATTGAACTAATGACAGTCACTGGGCTGGACAGTTTATACCCATGTCCTGCCAGACTTATTCTTCCAGTAAGTCTCTGGGGGAGGTATGTATTATTGTGCCCGTTTTATAGATAGTGAAATCGATTTGCAAGAAAGTGAAATAAGCTGTCATAGGTCATTCAATGGTGGGAGCCAGGAGCCACACCCAGGTCCTATTCCTAGACTTGTGGGATTTCCTATCCTGTATATATCCAAATAGGTGTGATTTTCTTTAATCCTGATTTCCAGAGCCCCTCTGCTTCTGAACCCCTTAATAAGCTGTGCTAGGAAAGCCTGCCCGCTCACATCACTATCATAATTTGAACGTATGTGGCTTAGGCAGTTTTATTTTCCTATGATGCAGCTCCCAGATTAAATTCTGCTTACAGTGAAGAGGCTGCAGCATCTGATGAATCAGAGCTTCTGGCTTCCCCGAAGGATTAATTACTCAAGATTAAATTAACCTGGTTAAACTCAGCTGAAAGCTTTACTGTCTAGTAGAGAGGTCTGGGTGGAGATGAGACAATGCAAAATGGCACAGTCCAAGGGGTGGTGGCACTGGTATAACACCTCTGCCATGTCCCATGTCACCTGGAGGCAGCAGCATGGCCTGTTAGCAAACACACATGTGTATGTGCGCAAGATACATCTTTCCATCTTGCCTTGGATTCAGGCTGCATCTTCCTAGAATATCAGTTCCACCTCCAGCAGTCATCAACTTCTGTCTCCTTTGCTGGAAACTCCCCCCACCTCCCGTACCTGGAAATGCAGGGTCAGCTTGTAATGGGGAAACAATTGCTGACCTGGAGATCCAGAACAGAATGATGCACAGCAGCTCTGATTTAGCTGGCTGTGTTTGGACTGCCCTCTCTCTGGATTTACTGCGAGACAATCAATGCCTTTATCTGCATCTTGCATCACCTACATCAATAATACCCTGTCGGGTAATAGGAATTATGAAGATGACAAAGTAGCTCTCCTTGAGCGTGTAGTGTGTGCTAGAAGCTTCACGGATGGCTGCATTTTATTCCCATGGTGATGCTATGAGGAAGCTATTGGGATTATTTCCATTTTAGAGATAAGAAGAGCAAGGTGCAGAGAGCAGAAATAATACACCCAAGGACAAGAGTAAGCATAATGGAGGTGCGGTTTGATCCAGAACCGTCAACTTTGCCTCTAAACTAGGCTGACCCTCAGATGATGGGTAGTCTGGAAATCTATTCTCTTCTCCTTTTGGTTTCCTGTTACTCTCTCTGTTCTCTCCCTGCTCAATCTTACATCCTGGCACTAGCCTGGGGGCATGCTAAGGAGATCTTCATTCTTTTTCAGAGTGTTCCTCTTGCTGAGCAAATCCCATTCCTGCTACTGTTGACCCCTACCTGTGGGACAGGGTTGAGGAAATAGAAAGCCCCATTCCACTACCCGCTTTGCCTATCTTGCTGAAATGGTTGGGGTAACCATGCTGCATACAGAACTGTAACCTTTAGGCCCTTGGGCATGGGGCAGATATTTCCTCTCTGGAAAGAGGACATCAAGTTTGTTACTTGAGAAGAAGAACTCACAGAGTCCCTTCCTCCTTCTGGAGCACTGTATAGAGCAGGATTCGCACACTGTGATCAGCTAGTTATGTCTGCAGGGTGTTTGGGCAGGACAAGGGACATTGTGCTGCTGGCATGGTGAAAAAGATATTGAGCTCCACTGAGACAGGGACTTTATTTCAAGATGCAAGGCCATGAAGCATTCTACCTTGAAGTTCATTTTCCCTTAGGTATCACCTTGGGTGGGGAGAGAATGTACAAAGTGCAAAGAGGTTCCATGTGAGGTGGTTTGCCAAGTCTGTTGCTATGCTAATTAGTGCTCCATTGCTGGAGAAGCCTGGCCATCATGGGTTAAAGGCAGACTTTAAATGAAAGGGTTGTAGATTCACTATTAGTTGATTTTGGTTTAATGGGATTTCACTGTCTGTTGTCTGTGCCTATAGATGTTATTTCCTAATAAGATATTCTGCAAGTAGAGACTTAGGTGTACAAGTGATCAATCAACAGCTCAGCTGTTGGGCTTCTGTTTTCTTCCTAACTCCTGCCTGTACTCTGCTCCCAGTCCACAGTATCTTCCTTGAAATGGTCCTTGTTTTGCTTGTCATGTCATTGGGAGTTACTGACTCCTTTCTGTACTAGGACAGTGAGACTCTGGCTACGGTCACCTCTGTGACTATGAGCAGATGGTCTGGGTGGTGAGGCTCCAGGAGTATGATGCACATCAGCGCTCTGGATGAGGGTGGTGGGTTGGGTGTGAGGTTTGGGGGTTCTGTCAAGTATCACAAGATCGTGCTCTTGGTGATATAAAGCTTCTCTGCTTTGCCTCCCTCAGGGTCAAGAGTACTTGTCACAGAGGCCCAAGGCTGGTCCAGGCCTCTGCATCTTCATAGAGCTCCGACCTGTTTGGCTCCCCGCATGCTCTGAAGACCTTGGCAAAGTTATGGAATAATGATGCCTTGCTCTCCACGCTTCCTTTGCTCTACCCCAAGTGCCCTCTGTGGAAACTCTCCAAGAATCTTCTATGGAGGGTTTTCCAATTCTGAAGGTTTTCCAATTCTGAGCACCTCTTGTGAGTCAGGCACGGGGTAGGGACAATTTGTATTCACGTTCAGACTCATCTCAGTTCTCCCAGTGAGCCTGGGGCTATTTTTAAAATGAGGGTAAGCAAGGCCAGAGAGGTCTGATACTTTGGTAGTTTCCTCCACTGAGAGAACCCAAATGTGACTAGGGTCTGGGTCCCATCTGTGGAGGGTCCTCCCATCGCCCGATGACCGCTGGCTTCTTCCTCCAGCAACATCTGCCTTCTGCGGGCTCAATTTTCCTAGCCATTATCTTTTGTTCTCATTGATTTTCTATTCCGTTATTTCCCCCTGTGGCAGAACGCTGTCTCTTTAAAATACAAATCCAATCGCGTCCCCCTTCTGGTATAAAATTAGTTGTGGTTCCCTGTTGCTTTCCTGATGGAACTCAAGCATGGCCTCTCAGGCCTCACCTGACCCTAACCCTTTGCAGTCCCTGTCCAGCCCTCAGTCACACTCATCTTCACACTCTTCTCGGAATCACCGTGTCACCTAGAACTGTTCAGTTCTCTCTTAGCATCATTCTTTGCCCATATTGTTCTCTCCTGCCTGAAAGGACCAAACTCCTGCCCATCCTCCCACATTCAGCTGGAGACTCACTCCCTTGGGAGCCCTGGTCCACGCGGCATAAGACAACCTTACATCAGGCCACCCGGCCTCTCTCTTTTCTGGGTGCTACATGGCAGAGGCCCCTTTCTCTCCTGAGGCACCTTTCACCCAGCACCTGCACCCCTCGTCTAGACCACAGCATCAGAGCAGGAGCCGTAGATTTCCTGCTCAGATAGTCCCAGCATGTTTCCAGGGCTATGCACTCTGAGGTCAGAGGGACAGGTGACTGGCGGCCACTTTAGGAGGAGAATGGAGTATGAATGGCGTATGTGGATGAACCGAGCTTGGTAGAGACTCTGCTGGACGCCGTCATGCGCCATGGCCTTGCGAAGCCACAAGGGGCAGAAAGGAGCCAGGCTGGCGCTGATGGCACCCCTTTCCTGGGCACTGGAAATGCATAAGCCAGGCTTCACCTCTACATATCCTTTTCATTTTCCTTAACAGGAGATGCTGACACTTGAGGGGAAGCTTTGATTGTAGGCCACACTCATGGAATTCTGTAGGTCAGACCAGAGATAAGAGCTAAGGCCCAGGAGTTCGTTTGGTTCAAGAAAGTCTTCAGTGTGGATTGGAAGGCCAGTCCTGGTGGGTGGGTGGGTGTGGTGAGCCAGATGCAAGGCTAACCTAAAAGACAGTGCCTTTGAATCACTGCCAGCGCTTTGAGGTGAGACCTTGCAGTTGAGGTTTAGAAGGTGGTGCCAAGCACCAAATCATTGCTTGTCGCTGAGAGTTACATCACAGGAAGTCATGGATTTAACCGTCTTTTCTCACTTTCCGTGCCACAACCAAGTATATCCCTCATCAATACACTTTCAGGGCGTGTTTTCAGCAATGTTCAAGAATGAGGCAAACGCCATAGAAGGAGTTGGAGAGGTGTGCTTGGAAGAGAGGACTCCAGGGGCAAGGTAATTATCTTCAAATCAATGTTATATATAATTCATATAGTGAAATACTCTGTAAATAACTGTTCAAAAGGCCCGCGATGCCTTGTGAATTGAAAGCAGCAATTTGAACTGCATGCTTAGCATGTTCTTACAGCTTGTTTAAAAATGTTAACAGAGATAGAAGCACACACGCATCTATCTGCCTGTCACCCATCTTTCGCTTATCTATCTGTATCATAGATTGTGTATGAATCGGCTCTACTGTTGCAGAGGTAGAATAATTTCAGTTTTTCAGTTTACAAAAACGATTTTCTTGAATATCTATATCCAAACTCAACTTAAACAAATGTCCCATTTTCTATGAGGAAAACTGAATCTTGTCACCATAGGGCACTTTTTTTTATTCCTGGCTTAAACTTTGGTCTTTGGGAGGAAATGTCAGTTCCTTGAAGGGTTTCATCTTGGTGCTTTCTTTATTGGAGAGGTGGCCTCTGGCTGTGGGGGGTGGGGTCATAGCCTGGTGGAAGCAGGTGGGCTGCCTGTCTGATTGTGCTGGCTAAGTCCTGGGGTTCCTGTTGTGGGGGTGAGGAAGGAGGTGCCCACATTCCTGTCCAGATGGGCCCAGGAATGGTGTCTGTCCCTGTGCAGGGGTCTCTGCTAGGCAGAGAGTAGAGGTTTCTTTGGGCCACATTAGCTTCGCACTGGTTCCTTGGTGCAGATTCCTAGCAGAAGTACATTACCTGGCCCCTTTGGGTCTCTGACAGAGTTGTGCACAGCACAGCCAGCTTCCTCTGCCTTGTTCCCCAGCTAAGCATTGACCTCCTTTGGGGCAACTGAGCAGTGGTTGGCTTTGGACTTCAAGGGCTTCATGATTATGGTGATGGGAGTCCCATCCTTACCTGGGGATAAGGCACTTAGGTGACACTTCCACTTTCTGATATCTGAAATCAAGGTGAAGTCACAAATTTCCTGTATCTAGAGTCACCTCTAGTCTGAAGGGAGGCAAGGAGAGAGGGTCACATGACCCTTACTCTTGTTTTTCCAATAAATGTGTTGCAGGCAGCCGGGTTAGTTAGAAATATTACAGGCAGTGAGACAGGGCTAGGTCCTCAAGGAGCCAGTGCAGACACCTTACAACTGTGGGGGAGACAGACACCTTCTGCCCTGGGCCAGGCCTCAAGACAAAGGATCAAACAAATGCATCTACATCCTAAGGACTGATATGCTAATTAGTTCCCTCTCACCCTGGAGTCACTATTCCATCCTCCTAAGGAAAGTTCACAACTCTTAAGAATGCCAGCTTCCTACACGGCTTGCTTTCCCATTTGTCCCTAATGTAATCAATTTTACCTGACTTATTAATCTTATTGGCTAACTATAGTTATGACCCACCTTATGCCCATCTGCCTTATGAGTTCGAAGTCCCCCCACCCCCTTGAACTCATGGTTTTACTCTATAAAAGTCCCTGGAAAAGACAGAGTCCTGGGCAACCCTGCTCGGGACCCCCTTCTGTCTCTCTCAGACAGAAGCTTTCTTTCTCTCAATAAATATATTCTACTCTTAACTTCTGTTGTTCCTAAAATTCATTCTTCGATTTTAGAGAACACGAACTCACGGACATAGTAGGTCGGGAGTTTCATTCCCCTCTATCAACTGGATCCTTATTCCTATTACCACAGTCATTGCTGTATATATAATATTGTACTGTGAATTTATTGTAATATACATAAGACATATAGATTTTTTCTTTGTCTTTATATATGTTATAAACATTGCAGCATGAAAATTCTTGTAAATGTCTCCTGGGGTACCTATACAAGACTTTCTGTAGGGTATTGTATAATAAAGGATTTGTCTGGGTTTTGTTCTTAATTTCTGAGGCAGAGCTTCAAAAACTGGAAATTCCTGAGTGACAAGAGGAGCTCTGATATGCTAATGATATGACTCTTGGAGGCTGGCCGTGGGGTCATCAGGGAGACCAGCATGAGAGGGCTGGGACCTCCAGCTGCCTAAATCCTCCAGAGGAGGGGGCCATGGATTGAGTTAAATTACCTTGTGAATGGTTTAATTAATCACACCCATGTAAAGGAACTCCAATAAAAACAGTGCTGAAGCTCGGTAGAGCCCCTTGGATGGTAAATACATTGATTTATAGGGAGGTTGGTGTGTGCTGGCTCCCAGTGAGAAAGTATAGGAGCTTTGAGCAAGGGACCCTTCCTGAACTTGCTCTTTGTAATTATGTATAGCGCTTTTAGGGCATTCTGTAAGTCATTCTAGGAAAACCATGAGGGTGGTATTGGAGACCCTCACAGTTCTACCACTTGGTGGGAAGTGTGTGTTGCTTCTGAATTGAGTCCCAATGTAACTGTGGTCCTTAGCTGGTGGGGTCTGCACTCCCTATGGTTGAGTAGTGTCAGAATTGTACGGTGGTATATCCAATTGGGAGTGAAACAGCACAAGGTATACACCTGGGAGTAGGGTGACTGTCAAGGTGTTTTCTAGTGTTGGCAAATTCACAACAATCAGAGTGGGGTAGTTGGCTATTCTGTACCCCTGATGAATGGTGGTGAGGTTTCTTTCTTTCTTTCTTTCTTTCTTTCTTTCTTTCTTTCTTTCTTTCTTTCTTTCTTTTTTTAATTTTATTTAAAGAGAGGGGAAAAATAAAGCAAAACAGAAATGGTGAGTTTTCTAATGCATGCCTGTTCGGTGGGTTCTGTTGGCTTCTCATTGTGATTTTAATTTGCATTTCCATTTTTCCTGAAGAGATTGACATCTTTTTGCATGTTTATTGTATGTTTGTATGTTTTTGTATGTTTATTGACTATTCCTGTTTCTTCTTCTATAAAGTGTGTATTTAACTGTCTTATTCACTTTTCCTATTATCTTTTTCACAGATATATGTGTATATATGAGACAATAGTTTCTATCTTGACTAGTTACCTTCATTTTGAATAATTTTTAACATAATAGTATTTGCAAATCTCTTTAAATTTTGTTTTTTACATCTTGTATTAGAAAAAATTCTTACCTTCAATGGTTTAAAGATACTTTTCTATATCTTATTCTTAAAATTTTGCTTTGCATTTGTGTTTAACCTGTCTACAATTTATTTTGGTGTATGAGGCGAGGTGAGAGCCCACTTTGACTTGTTTCTACATGAATAACCCCAGCAAAATGTATGGATTGGTCCTCCTTAGCTACAGAAATGCTAGCTCTATAATAAATCAAGTTTCTATGTATGAGAAAGTTTACTCTTGGCACTCTATTCTATTTCATCGGTTTGTTTGTCTATTTTGTGTTGATGCCATACAATTTTTATTGCTTTTTTGGTATCTGCTATATTACTATCCTTCTAATATCTTGATTATTCTTGACTCCTTGTTTGTCTGCATATGAATAGTTGAATCAGTTTGGCAAGTACTATTGAAATAAAAACTCTCGGAAGTTTGATTATAATTTTGTTAAATCTGAAGGTAAATTTGGAGATAATGAATTATATGGCATGAATTGGTATTAATGCTAATCCATTAATGTGGTGTGTCTCTCTATCTGCTTGACTCTTCCTTAGCAATTATCTATGTAAGTCTTGTACAATTTTTATTAAATTTATATTTAAGTATTACACATTGATGTCTTCTGTTGTAAATAGAGCGCAGTTCTAAACTGTATCATTTGATCATTAATGTATACCCAGAAAGTCTCTTTGTCTCACAAATAGAACCTCAGTGAACATCTCCCTATATATCTGCTTAGAGACCTGGAGAAGAGTATATTTGAGCTCTGTCCTTAGGAGTGGGAAAGTATGTTTAGGATTTCTGAAGTATATTCCATCATTCTTGCCACTTTCTGAAGCACTTTCGGAAGTCCTCTTTTGTGAGTGTCTTTAGTTATACTGTTGTTGCTGCCTCAGTGTCCTGAATCAATTAAAAAAATGCTCACCATTTATGGTTGTTTTGATTTTGGGAAGAGCCAGAAGTCACAGGGTGTCACATCTGGTGGATGAGGACATGCTGTTTTTTACCAGCCTGCATTTCTGTTGGATGGTAGTCAGCAGCAATAACATTCACTGTATTTCTGACCATACCTCATAAAGCCAGCTACAAAAAAGCATCTGCAAAACAGCTCAAAAGGTGGCAAGAAGTGTATTAAAAGTGAAGGAGAGCATTTTGAGGGGGATTAATGGCAATATATCTTTTACTGTAATCAATTAAAAAAATTTAAGCATTCACTGTATTTGTCTATCACCCCTTGCATGCTTACCTGAGGTGCACTGGTAGAACATTCCCCAAAGTTAGCATGCCATCATTGCACAAGTAATCAATGAGAACTCAGGCGGCTCCATATCCTTGGCAGCACTTGGTATTATCAGTCTTTCTAATAGACATCAAAGTGGGTAAGAAGTGCTTGTAATGCATCCTTTCAATTTCACTTCATTTCTACAAGTTCCATTCGTATGTTTCAAATTTGTCTAGTTATTTTGAGTTGTGCTTCTCTTCTTGATTCACCTCTTCTTTACACTTTTCCGTTTAGAGTTTATCTAGTAAATTTTAGTAGATTTAATTTTTTTAGAGTAGTTTTAGGTTCATAAAAAAATCCAGTAGGAAGTACAGACATTTCCCATGTAGCTGTGGCTCTCACACACGCATGGCCTCTCCACTATTTTGTATGTCTCACTATTGACATCCTTTATCAGTTTGGTACATCTGTTATAATCAACCTACAACTGACACATCACTATCAGGCAAAGTCTCCAGCTCGTTTTGGGGTTTGCTGTTGGTGTGATATATTCTACGGGTTTTGATGCATGTATGATGTCATGTGTGGTATCATTATGGATCATACAGAGCACTGCTTATTCGTCCTAATGTGTGGCAATCACTAATCTTTTTACTGTCTCCATTATTTTGCCTTTTTGAGAATGTCATACTCTGGGGACCATACAGGATATGTCCTTTTCAGATTGGCTTCTTTCACTTAGCAATATATATTTTAGCCTTCTTTGAGAAATCACATTCCACTTGCTTTATATTTTATGTTTGATGATGATGCAATATTACAGTGTTTTTAGGTGGGCTCATTCTGCTGTTTTTTTCAGTTACTCTAACTCATGGTTTCTTGAGGATCATGAGCTCATATTATTTGGGAGTTTATCTGAAGGAATCCCTTGAAGATGGCTTTCTTCAGATGGAGATGTTATTTATTCTCAGCTGTCCAGAGAATGACCCATGTATGACCATTTGAACTGAGTTCCTACCCTGAGGGTTCTCAAATCAACCAGGTGTTTTGAATTCAGCTTATGAACTTGAATTGATCTGACCTGAGATTACAAACTTTCAGGGAAGACGTTTACCCCTCGTCTTCTACTCATCACAGATAGAGAGTAGTTGGAGATAAATTTCCTCATAGGTCTTGGAGATCTGGGTTAATTTCTAGAACAATCTTATAAAACGGGTGTGGTATATAGGGTCCCAGCTTTTCGGGGGGTGGGGTGGGCGGGGTTGTTATCCTGTCCACTTCTGAGGGGCCCTGGACTTTGCTCTGCCAACAGAAAAGACAGGAAGGAAGTAGAATTGGACAGGCAACCAACTATCTTAGATAAAAACCCTGTTAGGAACATGAACACAAAGATACTGGGAAAATAAGGGAAAGCCAGGGCAAAGAAGAGGTATGGAATCATTACAGGCATTTCTAAAGACACAGCATGAGTCAACTGTGAGGACGTATACACCTCTTCTCTGTTAAGATTCACCCATATTTCTCATTCTAGAAGTGTTATTTGTGTTTGTTTCACATGCCTAAAAAGATCATCTTGCAAAGGATTTAATTTATCTACATTCAGATGTTGCTAGTGTGTAAGTGGAGACATGGCAGAAATGAATACTTCCTAACTCAGATGGGAACAATCATCTGGGAATTCTTGCTAAAACTAACAGAGATGGAGGACAAAATGAAGGGTGGCATCAAAAGGGAGAGGGAGAGAGAGAGAGAGAGAGAGAGAGAGAATCCCATGCATGCCAGGAGAAGGAGAGGGTGAACTAAGGAAGCCAAACTTGCCTTGTAAGAACCCGCTCTGGTGGCAACCAATCTAGTCCCATGGACCTAACCTACTCCTGTGAGGTGGGCATTAATGCTTTCAGCCATGAGGCTAATCTCATGATGACCCTCATGAGACCCATGATGACCCTCATGACCCATCAGGGAGGCTGACCCTCCCTGATGACCTAATCACTTCCTACTAAATTCTATTTCTTAAAGGTTCTGCTGTTTCTCAGCTTCGTCACATTGAGGACCAAGCCTCCAGCATACGACTGTTTAGAGGACAAAGTACACCAAAACCATGGTTCTGTTTGATGAACTCATTAGAATAAATTACCAGAAGCAGAATCACGGGGGATATGTGTACTGATTTTATTTTGTTTATTTATTTATTTTTTTGGTACTGGGAATCAAACTCAGTACCTCAAGCTTGCTGGCAGGTGCTGTTCTACTGAGCTATGTATGTCCCTGGCCCTGTATACTGATTTTAAATTTGGGTAGATATTACCTAATTTTTCATGAGTTACCTTCTTATCATCACAGTATAAGAGTCCCTTGTCTTCTGTATCCTGGCCATCACTGGATTATATTTTGCAGTCTTTAGTATGTAATCTTGGAAGAGTCCTCTTATGTTTGTTGTAACTCTTATCTGTAAATATCCAATAAAATTCAACATCCATACATCCACCAGGCAAGTTTCTTTCAAATGTTTTTTTTCCAGTTTCTATCATTGGAAGATGGTGTTTGGGGATGGGGACAGACTCCCTGCCATCATGGCAACGAGAATACTGGCTGGTCCATGGGAGGGGGTCCCATGGACTTGGACTGTTCCTGACTCTTCTGCACAGGGTCTTTCTCTTGCCTCCTCAGTAGGCTGCCTACTGGCATCTGGTACTTTCTTGGGCCAAAAGTGGGGTCCCGTTGTACCCCTACCTCTACCCCACCTCCAAGACTCTGCTGTGTAGTTTCTTTTTTTTTTTTTGGTAGGTTCTTATTGCAGGACTTGAGTGTCAGCCACACTTTCCTTCTGACCCTTGCTCCCTCTGCAGCCTCAGCCTCCTTTGGTCCAGCCTTGCTCCCACTTTGTCCTCTCGCTGCAGGCCTGCTGACTGGCAATATCCTACTT
The DNA here is from genome assembly GCA_004027455.1 of Hydrochoerus hydrochaeris. Lineage (NCBI taxonomy): Eukaryota > Metazoa > Chordata > Mammalia > Rodentia > Hydrochaeridae > Hydrochoerus > Hydrochoerus hydrochaeris. The sequence goes on along the minus strand of PVLA01003962.1, from coordinate 38,481 downwards.
CCTGTACTCCCAGTGGTAAGGGAAAGCAGCATTTTGCTGCTTCCTAACTGGGGAAACATTTTCGGAGTGTCCCAGCCCACATACACTGAGGTATGGTAGATAAAATGCCCAGAAAAGATGTTCATCGCCAGAATTTCTTGTGTAAATATTACACTATGGTAGGGTTGGGACAGAAGGAACCTCTTTTCTCTCGTCTCCATGTTTCCAAGAGGTGGGGCTGCTATTGGAGAAATACTATCGCCTTTCTCTAATACCTCTCTTAACTTCTGAAGACAAGGGCCTTAGAGAAGTGACTGAGCATAATATGCTCAGAAATTCCTTCTTCTTGGGATTTTCAGAGTCTGTCTTGGGGGTCCCTGCTGTGAGTTTCACAGGGACAGGATCTGGCACTGCTGAAGGACCCTGTGTTTGTCCAATGTCATCTGCGACCAGATAGGCAAAGCAGTCAGTGGTGGGGCTCTGTATCGGAAAGCCCACAGTATTCTTTCCTCTCTCTCTTCCCCGTGTGTGTTTAATGCACTGTGAGTGGTTGTTAAGATGCTTTGCTTGTTTTACTATTAAATCACACTGTTTTGTAAACATTTGTGTACATTTTTTTTTCTTGCTTCTCTGACAAACTCATTAGGATGAATTACTAGGAGCAGAATTGAAGGATTAAATGTATGCTGATTTTAAATCTGGAGAGGTATTACCTAATTTTTCTTTACTCTCTCATCCACACAGTGTGAGAGTTCCTTTTTCTCAATGCCCAGCCCAAACTGGTTATAATTAATTTAAAAAAAAAATCTCTGCTCATCTGCTAGCTGAAATATTGTTTTAATTTCCATTCATTTTATTAGTAGGGAGACTGAACATCTTTTTCAGTTTGTTTTTCTTCTTTAATTTCTTTGTGTATACTCTTTGCAAAATTTTCCAGTAGGATGGTTTTTCTGTCTCCTTTGATTTGTAAGAGCTATTTTTATGTTTGGGATCTCAGTCATTGGTTGATGGTAGATTAGCATCATGGTTGAAAGCTTGGGTTTTCCAGATGTGATTTTGGATTAAATTACTGAAACCCTGTTTCTCCTCCTTCACATCTGAATTAGTTCATGTTTCACATATAGGAAATGTTACTCTTCTCCCCCCACCTTACACCCCATCCCTCCAAGAATAGTAGGAGTGGTAGCACTGGTCGCAGCCCCAGGACTGGATGATTTTATAAAACAGTGATGTATCCAGAGAGCAAGAATCAGAAGAGAAGAACCAGACCATGCTCTGGGGGACAGATGTTGACAGACATCAGGGCCAGCTGCTGCACTCAAGGGAGGTGGGAGAGAGGGACATATTAAATAATTTCTTTTAAATAATTTTTCTGAACATTGTTACCTTCTGCTGCAGAGTCTGACCTATCTCCCTCACCTCCCTTTTGAGCTATTTATTTATTTATTTATTTAATTTTTTATTTAAAAGGATAAGACAGAAAAAGGAGAGAAATATTTCAAAAAAAAAAACATAAGCAGTAAGAAATCACTAGCTGATAAATTACATATTGCTCTTTTAGAAACAGTTGCTCAAGTTACAAAATTAAAGCACACAAAATGGACACTCAAGCAGTGAGACTGCAAACAGATCTGTTCAACAATCCAACAAGAACTAAGAAATATGGGTAACAATCCTGCACACATAAATATACATGCAGTTATATCTTTTATAGCACTTCCTATTTTCTCTTTTTTACAATAGCAATTATACATTTTTTTATTTAAAGAGAAAAAAACAGGAAAAAGGTAGAAATATTACAGAATTTCAAGAAAAGAAGATAAACAGTAAGAAATCACTAATTGATACGTTACATATTGTTCTTTTAGAAATAGTTATTCAAGAATTAAAACACACAAAGTGGACACTCTAGTATTGAGAGTGCAAACAGATCTGTTCAACAATCCCACAAGAACCTAGAAATATGGTTATCAATCCCACACATCTAAACATACATGCAGCTATATCTTTTATAGCGCTTCCTATTTCCTCTTTTTTTGAGCTATTTATTTAAATAAAGTTCTTCTACATCTTGGATCTGAGCTGTGTTTCTTTAGTATCTACTTCTGTGTGGCACTGGATTTAAGGAACCAAGAAGCTGCTTTCCTGACCAGGCTATCACTGAGATGGGACATAGGAGGCACGTATGGCAAATATTTTCCCTGTTCTGTTAATTGTTTTTATTAAGTATGTGGCATTTTGCCATGTAGGAAAATATTTTAACTTTTAAGTGTTTAAAATAATATTACTATATTTGTGTCGGGACATGTTTGTTTGCTGGTAGCAGAAGACACAATACAGAAGGACTTAAACTATAACCAAATGCATTGGCTCCTATGAAAGGAAGCTTAGCAGTCAATGCCCTCAGATCAAGAACTTAACCTCTTCCCATCTTTTGTACTAGTGACATCCTAAGTCTGATTTCTCTGGTGGTTAGAGGATATCTGCCAGTGACAATCATCCCCCTCTGCTCATGTTTGGGGTGGGGGTTCAAGGGGGAGGTAGGAGAAAGGAGGAAGGGAAAGTCTTGCCTGGGACTCTTCTTAAGAGAAGAAAATTTTCTTACAAAAACCATCCATCGTATATCTGAGTTATGTCCTTGTTGCTGGGACCAAATACTCTCCATCCACAAGTTAAAGGAGGGAAGGCTTATTTTGGCTCACAGTGTAGAGGAGTTTCAGTCCAAGTAGGCTGGCCGTAAGGCAGGGCAGCATGGCAGAGGGCGTCACAGAAGAGAAACAATTCATGGCAGGGCAGACAGAAAAAAAGGATTCAGGATTCAAGCCTGTTGGTTGGTACCACTCACACTCGGGGTGGCTGGGTGGTTTCTGTTTTCAGTGAATTCATTCAGTAACACCCAGCATGATGTTAAACCAATTAGTAGACTAGTCCAGTCTCACACACCCAAGATCTAGTCCCTCCCAAAGTCCCTCCTGGGAAAGCATGAGGCTTTGGTGGACATTTTAGGTATAAACCATAACAGTGTACCTCACCACATCCCCAGTGGCAGAAGTAGCATCTTTGAAGCCATCTTAGCAAAAAGGAGGGGGTTTTTTGTACTTGGCTTCTACTAAGGGTTTTAAAGGCATCAGTACTTTAGAGTGAAAATCCTTATGGTGCCATCCCAGACTTCCTGAATCAGAAACGCTCTGATTTATCACGCCCTCTGGGTGTTTCAGATGGGTCCTCATCTTTGTGACCCACTGGCTCAGAGCCACTGGAACTAAGTCACTGTGTGCCTCTGCTCACTGTGGCTGAACAGAGGCAAAGTTCTGATAGGAGAAAAGGAGAGGTACCAGGGATGTCCATATGTGGGACAAATGATCCATAGCTGAAAGCATAGATGACCCTTACCCTTAACTTTCTAATGAGAGGTTAATGCATTCCTAGAGAAAGGGAGGTGGGTCTATAATGCTCATGACTCTATACTTGCTCTTTTTTATTTAATGTATCAGGGAGACTTTTATGTGAAGGCTTATAAATCCCTTTCACTTTTTATAATAGCTAGTACTCCATTTCATGAATGTTTCATAATTCATTTAATTGGTCTCCTGTTGATGGACTTTGAGGCTGTTTCTAATCTTTTGCAAACATAAACAATGCTGCAGTGACCATCTATGTCTATAACTTTCCTGTGGGCAGCTATGGAGAGGTAGAAATTTCAGGTCTATTTCGAATTTTTCTAGATATTTGCAAACGGTGCCTCAGTGCAGTGACATGAGTTTACCCTCTACCAAGAGTGCTGTGAGAAATCATGTTTCTTCACAATGCACCCCTCCGTAGCCTTGGGTACTATCATGCTTCTGGATCTTTGTCTAACAAGCAAAACTTACCATTGTAACGCGCACATATTCATTTGTTCTCATTTAAACTGGTGTGTCTTTATGTATGTGGAAGGAAGAGCACTTTTCCATATTTTCTTATGCTTAAAATTCAAGTTCATGCCTTTTTTCTAGGGACTGACTACACACAGATAATTTATTATTTATATAATCTATTATTATTAGAGGCTTCAGGCTTTGGCATCATGCAGAGAAAGGCCTTCTCAGCTCTGAGGTGTCACAGCAACAGTCTCACAGAACAGAGGTCACTTGGAGACCCCCTGCAGTGCTATGGAAGGTCAAGGCTCTTCCATTTGCAAAAATGCAGCTTGCTTCAAACTTTTCAGGATTAAGCTTCTTAGGTGCAGACAGGGACATGCATATTTCTTTCCTATCCAGATGCCTGATTAAAATGACTGTTAACCCCTGGGTGGAAAAACTGTAAATCTTTCAAGTCTGAGCTTTGGTAGCTGCCAAGTGTTTACAGTCCTGGAGGAAGCCTTCAGCTCGGCCCTCCCCTCTTGCTGTTTGTCTCCCAAACCTAGTGCCTCCTTGATCCTCAGCAGATACCTTTCAAATACCACCTCCTTCGGGACTTGTTAAAATACTTTATCAACGGACATCTTTCTCAGCAAGGGTGACCTTTAACTCAGTTTTGCTGTCACTACCTGGCTGGGATCACCTCCAAAGCAAGGTTGCCATGGCGATCCCACATTCAGTCCAACCAAATCTGACTTCTGTATCTTATTAAATGTTCCCCTAAAGGAAATCACACCATGGCATGGAAGATGAGGGTCATTTACACAGGCAATAAGGGTTCTGCTGTCCTTCCCCCTCCCCAATTACCAGCCTGACCTCCTCCACCAGTGAGTGAATCATTGCCCCTCTGGCTTCCTCTTTCCCTAATCTCTGTTGTCATGGTAAGTGTTTAAATTTTAGGGGAGAAGGGGGCAGGAGGTGGCGGATGGTGAATGTCAATCTGCCTTTCAAAAGATCTTTTTACAGCGCAAATCAACACCACTGGCAAATGTCAGGAGTGGGTGCATAATGAGGCCGAGTTAGAGACACTAATTGAATGGATTTCTTTTCTTTTTCTCCTTCTTTTCATTGTGGCATTTTCCTCCTTTTCCTGGCCACACTGTTTTCACAGTGATTCTTATTAAATCCTAGTGGGTAATCTTTCAACCACAAGCTCTGGGCTCCTTGCTCTGGGAGAAGAGTCAGAATACACAATAGCTGCTGGTGACTTTCAAGAGGTTGTTTTACATGCACCCCATGGTTAGAAGAAGAGAGAAGATGGCAAGAAGTATGTGGGACTCACAGAGCCTGCAGGAAGGGGCTTGGCTGTCAGTCCTCTGGCAGCTGTCAGGCTAGCAAGAGAAGACTTGGTATCAGAAGATAAAGACTGTTGGACAGGATGGCTACCACCACCGGTCCCTGGGCGGGTCAGTGGCCTTGGCCTCTAGAGGAAGAAGTCCCGCATCTGCCTGATTGGAGGGGAGGCCTGGCCTTTTGGCCCACATCCAGGAAAGGGGACAGGCAGGGGAGAGGGCTCTTCTGGGTGGGACAGGGTCCTCTTCTTCTGGAAGCTCTCCTCACTGTCTTGGTCTCCTGGGAAGAAGTTTGCTAGACTAGGTCTGAAAATGACATGACTGAACAACCAAGAATGGGCCACAAGATGCTCTAAGCCTTCATCCCCTAGGGGAAGATGGGCAGTGGGGTTGCTGCGACTTTAGCCTTTATCACTGATGTCTTGATCCTTTAAAAAGGTGTTAAGGAGGCCAATGCAAAGATCATCATACTTGAGTTGGACCCAGACTGTGTAGGAGCAAGACCATCAGAGTTTCTGGCAGGCTTCTCTCCTTTGCTTTGAATACGGCTGTGACTAAAGAGTAATTGCATTTCCTACTGGCTCTAGCTTGAGCTCACTGATACCTTTAACAATGAGCTGGGCTGGCCTGTTGAGAGATGCAGTCACTCTGTTGGGTGTTTGCTAGGGTGAATGAGTCACCTGGCCTGCTTTAGTCCCAGCATGGGCTTTGGGGCAGGAGCACCAGAATTTGCATCCTGGTCTGCTGCTTCCTAGCTCTGCACTTCAGCAATTTACTCTCAGAATCTCTGCTTCATCTGTAAAGCGGAGAGGACATGTGTACCTTCTAAAGCGACTGGAAGAATGGAATGGAGTAATTCACATGTGATGTGCAATGTGGTGCCTGGCACCGAACAGGGACTTATGGCATTGAATGATCACCACCATTGCTGCACCACTGTCGCCATTAACTAGCTGTGAGAGTTCAGTGACTGAGCACTACCTGGGGTTGCCATTGAGTTGAGGTTGCCTGAGGCCCTTGTGACATCCCAGGGAAATGTGTGACACGGAGGCACAGTGCAGTCATTCAGGGATGAACTTTGACTTCTCTCTGGCTGCCTTTGGGAAGGCAAGGTCTGCTTACTGGGTCAGTTGATGACAAGTGGTCTCTGGAGATTTGCACATTTACTGGAAGGGCAGGAATGGATTCCCACTAGATGACTACATTACCTAAGTTTAAAAAGAAGCATCTTTTGGGTTTTCTCTCCAACCCTGGAGATGGGGTGCTGAAGCAGGACCAGCTGTGGCTCTTGTGAACCTCTTGAAGTCTGGCCTGGCTTAGAAGCCAAAAAGCTTTGTGAATTTCCTAGGAGGAATGGCTCCAAGTAACCTAACAGAGAGTGGCTTGAAAGGAGGAAGAAAGGCATTTTGTTTCTCCAAGAGGACTATCAAATACTCACTTCAAACATCCTGTAACTAATTCACTACTTTACTCCAAGCACACATCTTTTAAATTAGGTGGAGTACAAAAGTGTCTTGTTTCATGCCATTAAGTTCAATGGTTTTACACAATATTTGAATTACTGGCTTTTCTTTTTCCTTTGGAGACAGACCAAATCAGACTCAATCTACTTGCATTAAAAGGCATTCATGAGGCCCAGCCAGCTCCATCCTGCAGATGGGATGCCATATGTTTTGGCTCACCCCGCATATGGAACCATGATCGGGAATCTAAGAATAGAAAGCACGGTTGTTTTATATCCACATTCCCGGTCACCTCTAATCCAGAAGCACTTTCCATTCTGGACAGAGGTAAACACATTCCTCAGGGAAAGTTCTAGAAAAAATCCCAAAAGTCTGAGGAATAAGATTTGTTTTGTGTTTTCTGGCCCCTGCTAGACTCCAGAACTTGAATGTAATCAGTTCCAAGACTTTAGTGCACCTACCACATGACTCTTGGGAGTATTCTGTTTTCACTTGTCCAGGAATACATGCAGCCTTTTAACTTGAAAACGTAGCATTTGACTTTTTCAAAGGTCAGGAGGCTCTAGAAATAGTGAGTGAAGTGGTCTGGTCCATTCAAACACGTTAGTAGATAATTTGATGTTCCTTAAGATTTCAGGATAGAAACTTAAAGGCACTGTGGTTCAGGAGAGACTGTGGTAAACATGAAATATGGATCACGTCTAATATGAAACTTCAGTTTTTAGAGAGACTTCATGGGAAGAAAGAACCAAAGTTAAATAGGGGGTAAAGTCTCCTTTCTCCTGATCCTCTAGAGTAAAGGGGTTTCAAGAGCACCGAGCCTTTCTTTATTATTAAAAAGTTATGTAACCTTGAGCAAATGACAAGACACAGTTCTTTACCTGAAAATAAGGGAGTCAGGTGTAATTCACCTCTCATACCACTTTTGTTTGTTGGGTACTACTGAGGAAAGTCTCAGTGGGGAAGATGGTGAGAGGAATTAGATATTTACCATGAAGACAGGGTCAGAGAGGAAGTGTTTTTACTATCTATTTAGACTTGAAAGTCTCCAAGTCCCTTCCAGAAACAATAGTGTACCTGTGGTTCAATTTATTCACAAGAAGCTGGGAGCTGCAGCTTGCAAACCATCCTCTAATGGCATGAGACCTCTGTCTTAATGCTCACTTCCATCTACCTGCTGCTGTGAAGTTTTACTTCTTGGCTAGAGAACAGTTCCAGCAGCAGCCCACTGACTGTCACGGCAACACAGAGGTGGCTAACCTGGGATTCTGACTTTAATATGATTGAAAACCAGAGGTAAATGATGGAATTTCAGTTTGTTTGGGGTTGCCAAAACGTGGTCCCTATCTTCTTCTTCTAGATATTTATGTTTAAATCAGCCATAATTATGGCTCTTGAGTTATGAAATATTTATTTTCTGGGACCTGAAGGATTTAACTCTAAAAATTCTAGGCCTTTGAGATTGCCTGACTTCTGTAGGATGGGTATTCGAGCAAGCTACTTGAAGTGTCTCCTAGAATAGCATATTGAAATGGGACTCTCTGCCTTTCTTTTAATTGAGATGCCAAAGGCCGAGGACAAACAAAGCTAAGCACCCTCACATTCCAAAGTAAAATGGTAGACATCTACAACAGGTGATCAAAAAATACATTGAATGTTTAGTTTTAAAATGTATTAGGGTGAAAGATCCACTGCCATTAATGCCCCTAAAGATACTTCCTCATCTTCAAACATACTTATCTCATCATTCCTGCCACTTTCTGAAGCAGTCCTGGAAGTCCTTTTTCATCAGTGTCGTTCCATGATGTGGAAAAAAAGTCTGGTGAATGCTCCTGCCAAGTGCCATCCAATGGAAAAGCAGGTTTTTATCCATCTTACTGGTACCAGGTGACATCTGGTTCTTCCCCAAAGTTAAAATGACCAAGAAAGGTAAACATTTTGAGTCAGTTCAGACATCAAGCCTGTGCCAATTGCACAAGTAAAGATATTTGTATGCAGAATGTGTGAAAAGAGTGATCAGAACCCAGTAAGCCGATCCCTAGCTCAAAAGCTATCTCCAGGGTATAAAGCCATTGAAATTAGGAGGGGTGGATATTCAGGTGGGGAGAGTTTCTAGTAGGTGATACAGTATTACCCCCACCATCTATAGGGAACGGGAGGCAGAAGTGTTAGAAGACATCTGAAGGATCGTGTAGAAAACCAGTCCTCCCTGAAAATAGGGGACAGAATAGATGGGGGCCTGAATCTGTGACAGGTTCTCAGGAACACTGCAGCTGCTGGGAGGCAGTGCTGTGAATTTCCTGTTGGTCAGATGAACAAGAAGAAGACATTTGGCCTCAAGGAGCTTTGAAGGGGAATTTGTTCAACATATAAACTTGGGAGGGAATGAGGCTCTGAAGGGTGACTTTTGTGTCCCTGAGGACTAACAAGTGGAAGCCATCTGCCACCAGAGTCCTCTGTGATGGCAGGGGAAGTGGAGGAGGAAAAGGTGGAGCACAAAAGAGAAAAGCTGAATGTCCTCTTCCTTCTACATTCATACCTAAGCTTGAGAGCAGCAAAGAGGTGAAGAGAGAAGCCTAAAGTCATTCATCCATTTGTATTTTTTTCCCATTTTATTGCTTAGTAGCATCTTGCATTACTCAGACTTTGCTTATTCATTTTCCTTTTGACCCATATGTGCATTATTTCCAGTTTGGGGCTATTAAGAAGAAAGTGGCTATGTTTCAGCATTCAGTACAAGTCCCTGCTGGAATGTATGCTTCTATTTCTGCTGATAAATACCTAGGAGGAGACATGAAGGCTCACAGAGACACTCTTGTTTAACTCATTAGCACAAACACTGTGCTGTTTTTTAAAAAATCCTGAATTGTGCCAGTTGTGTACTTGTACTGACAAAATGGGCTCTGCTTAGTTATTTTTGACTGTGTGCTGCTCATTTTCTGGAAGACTGGTTTGTGGGAAATCCTTTTTGGACTAGGATGAAAGTGCCTTCTTTTGGGGAATATTTACTTGGCTTTTGTAGGCTTCTTGAGACACTTCCAGCCCAGGATTATTTTCTACTACCTTTATGATTGAGGTTTGCTTTGCCTATCAATGCAGTACATATCTGGGCTACAGTCTACCTAAATGCCAGCTTGTGGTCACGGCTGCTCAAAGAGGGCTTTTAGGTATTTATCCCTTCTGTTTTGTTGTGTGACTAGCACTTTTTCTTCCATGTTTCTGTTTTTACTTAGTCCTCTAGATTTCTACTGTTACTTAGTCCTCTAGATTTCTACTTAGTCCTCTAGATTTCTACTGTTGTTTTAGATGGGCTATTCATTGCTCTCTGACTAGTGTTTTAAATATTTTATCTAACATTTTTAGCTTTTTTTTTAGGAGGAAAGTTTGCCTAAGTTGTCATATTTTCATATTGAAGGTACATGGGTCTATTTTCAAAATGCTTGGTGAGACTTTTTTAAAATTAAAACATACTTTTTAGTGTTATGGAGAATTTTACAGAATTATCATTTGATAATTTTCTGTCTCTTCTGCTTTCCCCATTGTCGTTTGGAGCTACAATTATTTGGATGATGGATCTCCTATATTGAGGCTCTAATTTTCTTATTTTGTGTTCTTTTTTCCATTTTTATCTCTTTGCCCTATTTTCTGGGAGAATTTCTCAATGTTCTTTTCCATTGAAAATGCTTCTATTGAGTTTTTATTTTTTGCTATCGTATTTTTAATTCGAATAGCTCTTTGTTTTTCATGGATCACCGGATGCAATTTTCTTCCTTACAACATTTCTTGTCTTGTCTCTTGAGTAAAATATCTTTTCTCACTTCACTGAGATTATTATGATAGTGTTTCATCCTTGGCTCAATCACTGGTCCTCCAAACTCTTCTATTTGTTCTCTATTCTTCTCTGTTCTTCCTATCTGAAGTTTCCTCAGTTGTCTGGTGGTCCTTAAGTGCTCATATTTTAGCAGTGGACACTACAGTGGTAATTGAAAACTTAAGAGAGACTCGCTTTATATTTTGAGATAGTTCTTCAGTGGCTTAATATGATGAAGGTTAATTTCCTATGTGACACACCCAGGGAGGATTGCTCTGTTCCACACTCAGAGACCCAGGCTCATTATGTCACCTGAACTGTGAACTCTTTTTGGACTCCTCATTTGGGGAGCAGACTGCCACAGTCATGTGCTGGTTCTTACAAGTTTCAGTCCAGTACAGTGACACTTCTGCCTCCAGTTGGAGGTTTTAAGTGCAGCCTCCAGATGTAGCTACACTTAGGCTCTGCCCATGGGTGGGATGTGCAAGGTGCCACAAGCTTTTGCCTGTGTTCTCAGTATACCTGATCCGGCTGGCCCCAGTGTCAGTATCTGTATACTTTTTCTCTTCAGCTGGTCCTTCCAAAGGAAGTGTCTTCTAACCCATTAGCTAGAAGGTAAGCCTGGCGGGCAGTGTTCTGGAAGCTGAAATGGGAGAGAAGCCTGGAGTTGGGATGGTGGTGGTATGTTCAGCATGCGGTGTAGACATAGTCACCTTGCATCTCTATATTAGTTGTTACCCACATCCTGTTCCTGTCCCTGGGCACATAGTTCTTCACGTTTATCCTCTCCGTGCTTTGGTATGAGAAATCGTCACTCAGTTTCCCAGAAGGGAGAGGCATTCTGAGGGCCTCATTGTTTCTTTAAAGTCTTTTAACCTATTTCTCCATGTTTAGCGTCACCTCCAACCCATAGTCACGGACATATGGTGCCACCTTTTCTGCTGCCAGTTTACAATCTAGTCAAGTCTGTTCCCATTCGTCTTTCTGCTTGCTGTCTCCCAAATGTCTCTGGTTGTTTCCTTTCCCATTACTTACACACCAGTTGATTTGTGCCCCTTTTTAATCATTTTTGTGGAGTTTCTGTAGGAAGTAAAGGTAAATGGATGCTTTTGATGTCTTTCGTTCTATGGAAGATTTATTTCCACAATTTTTTAAAAGGAAATTCTCCCATTGGATGACTATGCCTGGGATCTTCCATAGGTGTTATCATTTCAAGTTGTTTTCATTGGAACTTGGTGCAGTTCCGCCCCATTGCCATTCACAAAGCAAAAGAAAGTATTTTTGTTCACCTTCGTTTTCCCTCTCTAGCAAGGCAGATGAGTACATTGCTTAGCTTTGGAGTATTTTTGTAGATGAAAGACCATGGTTAGTTCAAGGAGACTTGGCAAAGTAGAACCATTGAATGAGTCAATAAAGCTTATTTTCTCCCCTCATCATCCAGAATAAAATACTACCTGCCAAATATGTCTCTAAGACCTGCAGTGATTGCTCTGTGACTCTGGCACCATAAACTTCAGAGTATGTGGGTTTGTCATGAAATTTCTTAATGTAGAAGAGGTCTTATCTGTTTCTTTTGTGTTTTGTATATTTAAAACTCAGATATGTTAGTAGGATTTCAGCCAGATAAACAGAGACTTCTTTAGGTATTTCACACCAAAAGTGTGGTAACACAGGGAATGCGAGGTTTACAAAATTGTTGGATGAACTAAGAACAAAATTCTGGGAAAGCCTTCACTAGCTTCTGGGAAATCAGCAATTACAGGAACCTCAGGAAACTATAACTGGTCATCTGTGTCTCCTGCTGCTCTGAAGAAGGTAAACTGTAGCCACTGGTGTCTCATGTATACTTGTCTTCTGAACCTCTGTGGTTTCCTGTCTTCTTTCTAAATAATGCATAAGTTATTTCCATTGATAGAATCTAAATGAGAACCCTGGTGTTAAGGATTACTGGGGAATGTAGTTCTTAGAATCCCAATCCTACAAATATAGCAGACAGCTTTGGAGGCATAGTGTATCTCAATGTTTTAAGAATTTATTTAAAGATCAATCAAGTTGACACTCATCTTACCCATCACACCTATCTTTCTGCTCTCCAGTTGCTATGGTTAAAGAAAGTGCAGGTCCTGCTCAGTGATCTATGAATGCCCACTACTTTCAATTCAGTTTCCCATTTCTGTCCAGTTGACTCCCATTAGAACATCCAGGAACTCCCAGCTTCCGTGAAAAAGACCAGGGGAAGGCTGATCTGTATGCCAAAGGCCTAAGCAGTTGCAGCTACTGTGGGAACCAATAACATTTCCTCAAAGATGGACCTGGTGGCCCCTATTACAATGAGAAGAACTTAAAGATACCCAGAGAACCTAATGAGGCACACTGAAGTCTCCGTAAGCACACCTAGGGGAAGGTACGCTGCAAAGAGGAGCAAGCAGACCGCAGTGAGTGCTGGGCGGGCACCTCTCTGCTCCTGTCAACCCTCAATATGGTTCAGATCATTCTCTATAGACTAAGGGTCTTGTGAATTCAAGTGGCCTCTCCTGGAATAGCACAAAACCTAGAGAAGCTTGTGGTAAATGGCAGGACTTTTTCCCTTGTTGGTTTTTTTTTTGTATTGGTAGGAGTTGGCAGCAGTGTGGTAGCCAGCTACTTGAGTGATTCCCCTGTCTCTTTCTGACACCAAGGAGGATCAAGCCTGTCTGGGGTAGGGTGTCTTGAGAACCAGATTATTCTTCAAGGCTCAGCTCATCTTCTATCTCTGTGGACCCTGTTCTGAACACCTCCAGTTGCTTAGATCAACTCTTTCCTTTTATTTCATCCTGCCATTCATTGTGCACAATGTTTTCTACCATTAGACTTGAGCTTCTTCAGACAGAGCCTGTGTGTCTCTGCTGCCTGGTGGCAGCTCCAGTTCATTGCTGGCTCTCAGTGGTGTCTGAAATTGGGTGAATGAATGGAAGCATGCACTCTTTGGAACACACAAGCAGTCTTCTCCTTCCCCTGGGTGGTCACTTGTGTGGGTTGTGTGCAGCAAATGTGTCCTGCAGCCCAGAGCCCTGGCTGGTAAAGGGCCAGACCTTGTGAAGCTCAATATTTCCCAGCAGTCTCTCTTCCTTTGCTACACATGTGTCCTCAAAGAAAAGGAGAGATACCTGCACAGGCACATGAATTTGGTCTCTATGGCTTATTTCCAAGTTTTGCTTCCTGCCTCAGTAGTAAGTTATCATCACAAACAGAACAGACCAGTTGAAGAGGAAGAAGCTGACACAAGTCAGTGGGAAAACTAGCATCAAGGTCAATGGCCAATTATTGTAGGAATTTACATGCTCCTCCTGCCACCCTGTGAAACCTCCCCTCAACTATGCTTTTCTGTGATGTGTCTTCTGCAAGTGGCAATCCTGCTCTTCCTATTCAATCTCTCCTTGCTCCTCCTGTCTCCAGCAGCCTGTTCATTCGTCTATAACACCCCTTACCTGTGTCTGCTCTTCCTTCTCTGCTTCTATTACCGAAATGTGAGCCCCACAGGAGCAAGGACCTGGTGTCCCTGTACCTTGGCATCTGGTGGGCACTCCTGATGTTTCTTAAATGAACACTGAGGAGGTGTCCACAGATTGACTATTCCTGTCCTCTTAGAATGTGTGTGTTAAAACCCTAACCCCCAAGATAGTAGTATGAGGAGGTAGGGCCTTTGAAAGATGATTAGATTACAGGGGGACAGCATTCATGATGGGATTAGGGCTCTTCTGCAAAAAAACCCCATAACTCCTGCTTCTCTCTCTGCTCTCTGTCACATGCAGATACAATGTTAAGATGGCTTCTGCAGACACTGGATCTGCTGTAACCTTGATTTTGGACTTTTCAGTCTCTACAACTGTGAAAATAGAGATTTGTTGTTTAAGTTACAAGGTCTTTGATTAAGACTGAATTGATTAAGACAGAGATGAATGAGTGAATGAATGAGTTTCAATTTTTGTGTAGATTAGTGCAGCAGAGAGTCATAAAAGGAGTTTTTGACCTGAGTTGGATGCCAGTCTGCCACTTGCTAGTCCTTCCTCTGCCCATGCAATGCAGCTAAATAGTACCAACCTCAGAGGGCTGGTAGAGGACTGAGAAAAGCTAGGCAAGTGTCCACTGCAATGCCTGGTGCCTGGCATAGTACTATGGCTACTTAACTCAGAGTGTTGCATAGATACAAGGCCACCGGAAGGAAGTACCTCTTTGGTATGCAGTGGGAAAGGAATTTAGGGGCACTGACAATTAGGTTAGGATGCTATTAGATGACTACATAAGCTCTCAGGTAGGGAGAGGCAGAAAAACATATCTGTTTCATTCAGACATGGAAACAGGCCTAAGGAGCCCTCTTGTTCAGTAACCAGAAAAGATGGTTTCAGGAAACTGAAACCATTCACTCATTCCATAGGCCTTAATTCAACCCATAGGTGTTCATTCATTCCATAGGCTTCATTCATTCCAGAGGCATACATTCATTGCTGGGTACCTAATGTACGTCAGGCCCCACTCACTTATTTCAATAATAGTGAGGAAGGTTAGTAGGCTGAGCCAGGAGGACACTGGGCAGAACTCACACCAAATTCATCTTCTCCAACTTGGTCAGAGACAGTGGTCCATAGGAGCAGGAAGTGAGTTTTCACTCACATCTAGTACCTGGAGCCGGTGCAGTGGTTGGAATGTGTTTCCTGAACTTTAGCCACTGGAAACTTAATCTTCATTACAGCAGCACTAGTAGATGAAATCTAGTTAAGAGTGATGAGGTTTATAAGGGCCCTGACCATATGGGTAGATTAACACTGTCTTAGTTACTTTTCCCTCTTGTTGTTGAGACAAAATACCTGATGCCCAAAGTTAGGGAAGGGAAGATTTATTTCTTACAGTTTGGAGGTTTCAGTCCATACTCATTTGGCTCCAAGGCAACATGACATGTCTGAGGGGCAGCAGTTCATGGCCACCCCTGCAGCAAAGTGAAAGAGAGAGAAGACACACCTTCTTCCCATCATTATGCTGCATATTGGCTCCACTCCTGGGAGGGTGTAGCACTCACACCACCAATCCTAGCGCTAGACAACAAACCAATCACAAATGCTAGATTCAGCTGTGTCCATGATTGCATGAGACTCATGTGGGGGGGGGCATCTGACATGAACCATAACAAACACTGTTAACCCAGGTTAGGTATCACAAGCGTAGTTTTGTTATAAAAGAAAGTCCAACACTCTGCCTTGTCCATACCCTCTTTCACTTTTTCCTTCTTCTGCCAGGTGCTACTGAAGCTTGAAGGTCCTTCCTAGATCTCACACTTTCCAGCCTCCAAAACAGTAAGAAATCAATTTACCCTTTATCGATTACTCAACATCAGGTCCTTTGTTATGGTAACAAAAAAATGGACTAAAACAGTGGGAAAAGACTTCAGCTACTTTATCTCATTTAATCCCAACCCAGGCATGTTTTCTTACTGTTCAAGTTACAGACAAAGAAACAGGAGGTGAGTAGTTGGACTCACACTGTTCAGGCAGGAAGCTGGAGAGGCAGGGAGGTCTGGACCATCTGAGGTCCCCTGCCCTCCCTAACACTGCAAAGAGAGGCTGGAGGATACTTCCTTGCTGGGATCCAGCCTGGTACAAATATCTAACTTTAACATAGATTCTCTGAGTGAAAGTCCTGCCTCAGACAGCTGTCTGCTCTTCATTCATTAGCTTTGTCTTTAGCTGAGTTGGCTACACTTCTCTCTTTCAGGCTGGTCTCTCCTGAAAGAAATTACACATTTTCCCAGAAGCCTGTGGTTTGGTCATCTCCCAACTATCCACAGACTGTAGTCCAAGTGGCCCAGCATGGGGGGAGGAGGATGTTTGGCTTGCCCACCAAGTTCAAGAGCAGCAGCTACAAACGTAAGGCCCAGGGCTGAGCAGCCAGTCTGCCCTGGCACAGCAATGATAAGCATCTCCACTTGGAGGGTCTAGGGACAGGAAGCTGGGGTGGGAGGGGCTGGCAGCTGAACTGGTACGGGAGTAGTAACCATGGGAACTAGCCACATCACTGGCTGGTGCAGGCTCCAGGGCCCCAGTGAAGCCCCCAGTATCAAGGCACAGTTTAGGAGAGCTCAGTACCATGCTGAGAAGCCAAGGGCATTGGTATAAATGCTAGCTGAACCTATTCTTAGATTTTTGACCTTGAACAATCAATCTCTTTGCCTTGGTTGCCTCCTCTGTAGAGTGGAAATAAAAAGAGCATCTACTCCGACACTGTCCAGGTAAAGCATCTAGTCAGGGCTCAGTCTTCTGCCCCCTTCCTGTCCTCTGCCCTCTTCTGGTCCTTCACCATTCCTGCAGTTTCTGTCACCCTCCAACTTTTCATGGTGTGCCTCAGATACTATTCAAGGTTATGTTCACCTGTTAACAGTCCTGACACGCTGTCAGAAGATGCTGCTTCTTGTTACTCTCGTTGCTGTCGTAATTGAATGTGCAATCTGTACTCACATGAACCACACAGAACATCTGCCTTGGGTTGAGGATGTATCTATGGAAACCAAGAAAGAAGGAAGCGAAGCCCTTCTCCAGACATGACTACTACAGAAACTCCAATGGAATGGAGCTCCAGAGCCCAGTGGTCCCAATACACAAATAGCCCTCCTGCCCCTTTGTTTCCTGCCTGGACAGCAGATGTGGTAGGCAACATATTTAACAAACCAGACGGCCCTGACCAATTAGAATGGGCTGCCGCTGCAGTGCTGGAACAAGGACACTTGGGGGCCCAGAGATGTAGCTCTCTGGCAAGAAAGTATGTTCACAACTGGTATTGGGTGTGTTCTGGGTCTCTACTAGCTCTGCCAGTGAGAAAAGCCAAAGCAGAGCTGATGAAAAGTCTGCATGGAAGGAAAGTGAGCCCTGCCCCTTCATGTCTCTTGTGGAGGCTCATGCAATGACCAGATGGCTGTGGGTTCACAGAATTCAATGACCTTCACAGAATTTAAGTGGGCTGGTGTTAACAGTGTTGGCTTTGGTATTGAACTTTCTACTTATGAGCTCTGGCATCTTCCACAAGTTTTTATCATCTGAGAACCTTAGTTTTCCAATCTATGAAATGAGAACATGACAACATACAGGGCTTATAGAAAATATCTCACACAGGGCCCTGAGCACATGGTCTAGTAGAGATAGGGGGAGCACTTCCTGCTTCTCCTGAGGAGATCCTGGTGTTCCTTCCTACCCTGGGAGTGAGTGGGGTGCAAATGTGCTTGCAAAGCACTCACACGTTCATCTCATTCACACAACAGGAGTTTACCAAATGCCTGCTTGGTACCCTTCATGGTCCTGGCTTCGGGAAAAGCCCCAGCGAACATGCCAGTCCAGGATCCTGTCCTCCTGAGGCATGGAGGGAGGAAGGCAGCACTGTGATCTCAGGCACCCGTGAGGTCTTGGACTTACCTTGCATGGCAAAGGGAAGACTGTAGTGTGCCTGCCTACCATACAATGTGAAATGTGATGGGAAGCAATCAGCTGAGGGAGAACAGGAAAAGAGTCCGCAGCAGGAGACATTTGATTTGAAGCTTAAAAGGTGACAAGAAGACAACAAGTGAGGAGTGGGAAGGAACTTTTCAGGCAGAGGGAACAGCAAGTGCAAAGGTCCTGAGACTAGGATAGCTCTGAAAGTGCTCTGAAAGGGAAAAGTCCTGTGAGGCCGGGACATAGTGAGCCAGAGGGGAAGAAGGCTCACGGCCCTGTGAGCCTTCTGGGGTAGATGTTTGGCATTCCCTTTCCAGGTGAGAGAAAGCCATAGACAGGCTTAACGGGGTGCTGGTGTGAACTGATGTTAGCCAAGCAGAAGCCTGAAGGTGCACGGCTGCTCTCATCTGCTGTGTAGCCCTGACTCTCCGCTCTCCTCGCCTCTCAGTTCCCTATGCGACCCCTTCTGGATGTGCATTGTCACAATGACTCCATGCAGGAGGTAGCTAGGTATCTTCTCCACTGGCTGGAAAACACCAGAGCTGAGTGGTCTCATCCATGTCCCCTGGGGTCTTGAATGATTGGGTCATTCCTAAGCCACAGTGCTTAGGAGGACAAGACCCAGCCTGGCCATTAGAGCAAGAAAGCACAACCTAGCTTTTCTTGTGCAAATCAGCTCATCCAGTGTTTTCCCCACAGCACCAGAACTCCAGTAAGCATAGTGGTTCTGATGAGCGGGTCCTCCCTGGGGTTCTTTGAAACACACTGAATTGGTGTTTTCTGCATCAACCTCAACTTAGTGTGCTGTGTAAGAATCTGCTCTCTCACTGTGATTGGGAGCCCTGAAATGCTAGGATTCATGACACAGTTTTCCCACTTCTTGGCTCTCAGATCCTCATTTTCTATTAATTCCCCAAAGATTGGCTGCTTCTAGTAGGTGCTGGGTCCGTTCTGGGCAAACCTCTTTAATATTTGAAAATGCTCTGGCTGGGGCACTTGAGGTCTTTGTGTAATTCTTAGCACTACTTAGCAGCCCCATTTCCTGTGCCAGGTCCTAGGAGAAGTTGAGATGGCTAACGAAGTGGTGAGAAAGTGGAGAGAGGCCTCAAGGACCCTTTAGTGTCCAGACTGGGTGGGTTTATTGGGCTTTGACTACAGACTATGAGGATGATTATAGATACACTAGGATCAGAGCTGGGTGGCTCAATGCCCCATATGTGAAAAATGGCGCATCACTGTCTGGGTCATTCTACTAAGAATGGAAATTAATCTATCCTCATCATAAAGCCCAAAGGAGACTAAAACCTTGCTTCTGGACTGTAACCATGGAAACCTCCCATTGTTGTGAATGACCCGCCACCAGAACAGAAACTCATGTGCTCTCCTGGGAGATGGCACCAAGTATCCTATCTCCCCTTCTTGCTGCTGTCTTACATCACTGCAGTAGGTCACAGCTCAGACACCCAGGAAGAAAAGCTGCCATGTGGCTCTCTCAGCTCACCCTGCCAAGGGGAGGGCTCTAGAGGCAGAGGAGAAAGGGCAGGAATGAAGGCTGGAAGAGGTGACATCCAGCAGCACTGGTGAGTGACAGCAGGTGGGGCAGGTGTTATTGGGTCTGCTATTAAGGGCATTCATGAGGCAGCATGCATGTCTGGAGTCCCATCTGACTGGCATCAATAAATGTCCCTGCTCCATCCAGTTGGGAGGAGGAACCATAATTAGGCATGAAGAAATTTATCAAACAGCAGCTTCTTGAGCTGTAGGTCTCTCTGCCATCTGGACGGATGGTTTCCTACCCTGGGACAGCAGCAGCAGGCATGATTGATGAGGTCCTACTGCTCCAGTCCCTGGGTCTGAGAAAACCCAAATGGCTTTCTTTAGTCCTCTCCAGGAAGTGGTGAGATTTTGTCTGTGTTGGTGGGCACATGTTGGGGTTCATGCTGGACTTTTGAAGGTGACTCCCAGATCTGGGGCAGCCAGGGTCAGTTTTCAGTTTACAATAATTCAACTGCACAGATTAACAGCAAAGCCCTTGAGTGAGAATGTGAAGACATGGCTGGAAATCCCACTAGTGAGTTTGGAGGCTTAATTCAGGTTTTTGTCCAAATTTTACAGCCTACACAGTAAAGATAATAATTTTTGCTTTGGCTCAACTCACACAAGCTTTCGGGAGCTCTTGGGACCTTATAGATGCAAAATAGCTTGGATAATTATAAAGCCCTCTACAGTCATTAAGGATTGAATCCAACAAACATTTATTGAGCAACTGCTGTGTTTTATGCACCACGCCTAGTGCTGTGATGGATACGAATGAATAAAACAGCCCCTGCCCTTGGGGAGCTTACAGTCTAACAACAGTCATAGGACAAATGCACAAATAACTATAATACAAGGCAGAATATGGTAAGTGCCATGAGAAAGGTACAAATAAAGTGCTACGGTGTTCAGTGGAGGGAGAGATCCCAGTGGTCAGAGGTTCAGGGAGGCTTCATGAAAGACATGGTCTCTGCGTGGGCCTTGGCGGAAATTCCAGAGTCATCCAGAGGATGAGAACCAGAAGGCCGAAGGCACAGAGAGAGGAAATTCGGACGCTCCTTCCAGGACTGGCCACTCTTACAGATCAGCCGGTGCAGGGTGTGAAGAAAGAATGGGACCTTTGGGTGGATTGTAGTGTCAGGTGAAGACTTGTGCCTTGACTTGTGTGTCAGGAGAACTTTGAAAGCTGGTGGAGGAGCAGGAGAAATACATCACTGTGCATGCTCGGAAGGGCTGGAGGATGTGGATCATGCAGAGGAAGCGGAGAGGAGGCTGCCAAGGAGTGGTCCGGGGACATGGAGAGGTGAGCTTGGTGTCAGAGGGAAGAAGCAGTAGAGGTGGATGTGTGGAAGAGTGGTAGGTGACAGCAGCATCTGGCTGACAGGATCGTGGGTCTCCCAAAAGAATAAAAGAGGGATTTCAGGGGAAGGGGAGATGGAGGTGCTGCTCTTGGCGTCAGAGGTGTTTGGTTTACGGTGCTGTCACCAGAGCAGAGAGTGTCAAACATGCAGTGTGACATCCAAGCTGGGGAGAGGACTGCCCACAGAGAGAAGGGAGGCTTCTCCTGGGGAGGCGTGACTGGATCTAAGGGAAGGAGTGAGCGGGAGGGTGCAGGGGTGTGAGGGGAGGGCCCCAGGAGAAGTGTCTACATTGTGGTGCGAGAAGAGAGGGAGAGGATGAGCAGATGTACCTCAGCTCGGAGATCAAGGTAGGTATGGCCATAAATAACGCATAAATACATAAATAAATATATAAATAAGTGGCAAAAAGGGGCTGGGAAGCAAAGGGAAACCCTGGAAGACACGGCATCCATGAAAAGGGCGGGGATGCCCAGGAGGAGTCCCTGCAGTTTCTCAGTGAGGAGAAACCTTTTGAACAGGCAAGATGGAGGGCATTCAAGACTGATCCCAGAAACAGGCTGGATGTGGAAGCCAGGGCATGGTCAGGAGGAAAGGCAGCAGGGAGGACTGGGGACCCTGCCCAGGCTGGGGTGCTGGGAGGTGAGCGAAGAGGCCATGAGAACCAGGTTGGGTCCGGTGAGCTTCTGTTGGTGAACAGCATCAGAGGTGGCAGACAGAGGTGGCCAAGGGTGTGAGAGAAAAGGTCCCTGGCCAGTGGAGGAAACTCACTTCCTCAGAAAGAGAAGAAAGAGAAAGAGGGGAGGGGGAGGGATGGAAGAGTCCAAAAGGTTTTGAGGAGAGTCATTCCAGACGGCTCCATCTATTAGAGAAGGAGGAGGTCAAAGGTGGGGTCTGTGGGGGGCTTGAGGCAAGTGGAGATGGGCTGAGGGCTTCTGGGGGGCCATGGCGAGCAGACTGGAGATTTGATGGACAGCCTCAGCAGGAGAGCAGGCTGACCGATGCCTGACGGCAGCTACGAGGCGGTGGGTCACAGTGATGGGTGTGGGCTTGACTGCCTGGGAACCTGGCTCTAAGGGGGCTCTGACTTGGCAGGGAAGGGCAGTCAGCCTCCGACTGTGCCTGCTCAGGTGGAGAAAGAGGACCCAAGGCCCCGGAGCTCCTGCTGCCACAGTGCCAAGGGATTTGGGACCTGCTAAGTTAGGGAATGGGCAGGTGTCCTGGACCTCCTGCTTTCCTCTGCAGGGAACCTGGAGGCACTTTGCAACCTGCCAGAGACCCAGTTCTCTGGAGGACTGACTGGTCTCTAACTTTCCTGCATGAACAGGATGCTGCCTGGCAGACAGAGCTCAGGCCCAACTCCAGGCCCCGATCTCAGGGCTCGCCTCAGGCCTCACCACAGAACGTTCTGCAATCCAAGGTCTTCACTCATCCACCAAGGCCTTGCCGATAATTCTATCTCCTCCCCAGGGTGCTGCAAGCTTAGAAATTAAGTATCTTCTAGGACCTTTCAGCTCCTCAAGAGGAAAGGCTCAGGAGACAACTGCAATTTGATGCTAATTACTTCCATATTCATGAGGAGACTGGACCAGTTGGTTCCCACTGAGGCTGTTGCTCTTTTACAAATTCATTTCATGATGCAAATCTCAAATCTCAGACAACACAAACAAAGGGGAAATTGCAGGGACGCAGTGTCACCATCCTGGTCTTGGACGGGGGCATTCCCGAGTGTGGTTAACAGTGGTGGGTTTCCTTGCATTGACTCTTCCTTCCCATCACACGTTAATTTAGAGCCAACATTCTGTCCTGAATTGCCATTGATTAATTATGTCCAGTCTCATACACTGAGGAGCAGATCTTGATTACTTTTCTTAACTCTCTTTATCTTCAAGAGAATGGTTTTCTACTTATCTTTCAAATATGTTTTAAAACACTGTTCGTTATCAGGCAAGGGAATACATCTAACAGACAGAGCTGGCTAATGCTTCTTTCTTTGTGACCTGTGATTCCAGCCTCTAAGGTATTGGCACTGAGCCCAGATTTTCCCAGGAGATTATGTCCAGTGTTTGGAAACGTGTTTGGCTTTTTTAGCTCTGCAAAGGTCTTAAGCATGAACCTTAATAGGGGGAGAAAAGGATTTTGCAAAAATTCAACATCCATCGCTTCTGTGGGGAGGTGCAATGAACACTGGACCTGTGAGGGAGATGGGGGAGTGACAAGAAAGTGACTCTGACACAGCAGTCTGGCTGCAGGGACCCTGCCAACTGCAGGCTACAAAAAGCAAACAAAGCAAGTGGCTGCCAGATCTGGAGTTAGGTGCTTCCCAATCTTTCAGGCCTCACATTCTGGGGCTCCGGCATGGCGGGGCACCCAGAAAGGCAATCATGTATATCTTAAAAAGTGCTCTTTGAAGCTTTGTCGTGTCTTCCCTGGTAGCAGAGGGGGCAAGCGAAGTCCCTCGCTGACGTTCTGAGAGGGCAGGACAGAGGCTAACCCCTATCTCGGCTGGGCTCAGTTACCATAAAGAGCACCTGGCACATCCCGGCCACTCTTCTGCTGTGTGCTTGGCGGGAGCAAACCCACAGGAGGTTCCGGTTCCTCAGAGGCATGATTTAGAACACTCTGCCTCTTCAGGGTTATTCACCTGCTGAGGTTCTCAGTAGTTCTTGTTCAGCCAGGATAGGATTATCCACGGTTTCTCTTCTAGCCTTGTCTTCACAGCCGTGTAGTCATGCCTGGGGCTTGTGTGTTAACCCGTGACTCAGGCAATGAGACTCTAAGTTCATGGAACAAGGCCCTCAGCTCTGCTGTAACCTTGGTTCCTTAGCTTCTTTGTGCTCCTCTTCCCAACTAACCTCTTCAAAATGTCTCTCTTCCACAAACAGCACCTGTGCAAACCTGGTCAAGTGTCCTCTCTGGGTCTTGGCCATCTGGAGTCCATATATCCCAGGGGTTTGGGCAGCTGACCACAAGTGGCTCTCTGTTCATCCGTGAGCTGACCACAAGTGGCTCTCCATTCATCTGTGAGCCCAAGGAGCCCTCCAACCCAGGAGGCTGGTTGTCATCCAAAGCCGTGGGACTGGCTTCTTTGCCCATCAAGTCTTTCTGCCCCAAAGATGGACTGATTCTCAATCTGGTTCAGGTGGGTTCTCCACGCCTTCTTCTTGTGGCTTATCTGCCTAATGCTAGATGAACACCACACAGTTATAAATACTCAGGTCAATATATATATGCAGGTATAGATATATATATATTCTGGTCACTGTTTTACACTTTAACAAAGAAAACCACTAGCCTGCTTGTTCTATTGTGTTTGTGCCACCCCGACTCCCATCTGCCTGTGGTGTAGCTGGCAGGAAATGTGAGCCTTCGAGTCCCACGAGGTGCCCACCTTACGTGGCCCCGTCACACTGGCCGACAGTCAGTTTCAATGCCCCCTGCTCATGTAGGCTCTTGAGGGCTTTGAACTCCAAGGGCATGGTGTGGGGGCTGGCCTGGGAGGTATAGCCATACTTTAGGCTGTCATAGTAATGGTACTTGACAGGGTTCTGGTTCTGATCCAGCGGAAAGGGCCAGAAGCCATAGAGGTAGATCTGATTGCAGAATCGTGTGGCCAGTGTGTACATCAGGAGGCCAGTGGTGGGTCTTTTGATGTGGACCTTGTTGGTCAGCCAGTATCTGGAAAACAACAACAACAACAAAATAATAAAAAGAGAAACAAAGAAGTAATGTGAGTTTGTGAATCATCCTTTCTAGAAAGAGGGGAAATTTTATCCTGCCCAGAGCATCCTGCCCCCTGCATCGCCAGAGACCAACCAACCTATGAGTCCTGATTCCCTCCTGGGAGGACTGACACCCACCACCAGTTAAGCAACCAAACCCCTTCTGGGCTTGATTTTATGACATCACAGAAAAAGCCTGTCCTCGCATGGGCACAGAAATGGGGCCCAGAGGAAAACAGTGAGTGGCTTGAACTCAGCGGCTAGGAGCTGTGCACTGGCTGGAACTCAGGCCTGTGGATAGCAAAAATGAGGGCTGGCAGACTATCTGCAAAGGGCAAGATGACTGGTATTTTGGCTTTTCAGTTGCCTGCTCCAGTCGCAACTACCGGAGCTCTGTGTAGCTGCAGCCTGAAAGGACCACCAGCGGGTACACATGGACATAGTTGTGCTTGGTCTTGACCTCTGATAAAGCACATTTTCTTGCAAGGTTCCCGCATTTCTCTTTTTGCATTGCCATTTCTCCTACCTTGCCTCTTGGGCATCCTGGGGCAGGGCTCACTTCCTGTTCCCACTCACAGGTGCCACTCTATGACCTCCTGTGACTTTCCCAGAGAGTGATGGGCTCTGGACAGTGGTCTGCCTGTGAGGCTGGGCTCTGCTTGCATATTTTCCTACAAAGGCTCATTGCTCCTCCTTGTGTTCCCACCTTTGAGAGTATTTTCAGCTAAAGAGTTGAGGTGGAGAAGGGTAGGTTTTCTAGAAGCCCAAGTACTTTCTTCTTTTCACAGGAAGATTCCTTTTGATGCTCAAAAAGAGAACCCCCAAAATAATGCACAAGTCAACCTTAAAGCTTTTGTTTTTGTTTGTTTTTCACTTGTTTGGAGGAAGCGTTAGTCTTTGAATCAGATGAGGTTAATTCTTAATAATCCATATAATTTCAGCAAAGTATACAATATTTGATCAAGGAGAATAACTTTGAGACATACTCACCCCTCCAAATTGATTAGCAGTCCTGTGTGATTTAAACCTCCCTTCCACACTGCTGATGGAGGCTGTGGTCCCTGAGCCAGAACTGGCATGAACCTGATTCTCCTGGGACAGTGTGAGCCTCTTGGGTGGCCCTTTAGATAACAATGGTGACCCTGTGAACCTGCCACTTGGAGACTCACCTCCTCAGGCTTCTTTTATTTCATCCTGTTGGGCTGAGAAACTTCCTCAGTCTAGGAGTTTCCCAAAAGGGAGTCAGACAGAGGGACAAAGGCAGAGAAGAGGACAATGGCTCTTGTAAACCACAAGCACAATGCAACTGAAAAATGATAGGAGCAAGTGTTGTGGATGTGCTGAAGACCTCATTATTCCTCCTGAGCCCTGCTGAGAGGTCTCAATGGTGACAGCCCCATGCTGCTACTCACTCCCCACTTCCACAGCCCTCTGGGCGCTGCAGATGCAACCCAGCTCCATAGTGAAAAACCCGAAGTCGGTTAGATCTGCCCCCCCATCCCATAGTGCACCTGTCTCCCCAGGAGGAAGGACGGTAGCCCCCAGGCACTGTGTGATGCACAGCACCTTCTCCTAATGAGATCTGCACCAACACTGCCTTTGCCCTTTTGCCCTGGTCTCTGTGCACCTGTGGCCGCCTGTGTACCGTCTCTTCCCAGTGCTGTGGCCTCATGGAGTCGCAGTGTGCATGCCTCTCCCACAGTCTGTGGGCTCCTGGAGGGTGATCTGTCTTGCTCTCTATGTGAAGAGGCCTATGAGTGCTGGGAAAGTGAGTGGATGTTTGGAGGGAGAAGTATGGATGCTTAGTTTTCTCTCTCTTGTACTTATGGTCCCACAGGCCATTGGCAAGTTTCCTTGGCTTGGGCTTGGGGAGAGGGGTGGGATGCTACTTGTCTCAAAAAAAAAAATGGGAATGCACAAGGCAGCCTATAGTGTGTCCCACCGATGGACAGGGTGAGCTGCTGCTCTGCTGATGTCCCTCAGTGGCCCACGGTTTCTGATCCTTGACTCCAGGGAAGCTGGAGACTAGAAGGAACCCAGAAACACTGTACTTGTTTTCCTCCAGCATGGGCTCTGCTCATCAAAGGTCCATTCTGCTTCTGCTGTCCCTCTCTGGGACAGGTTTCTCCTGGGCCTCCCAATCCAAGAAGAGAAAGGGTCCAGGTTGTTTTCACACAGGAGCCCACAGGGTAGGCCCAGGGTAGCTGGGCGCCGGGTGATCGGGGTAGAGGGTATTAGCTGGACCAGCTTCAAGTGAGCGAGCTCTGCTGGGACTTTGATGTAAGCAGTACTGATGAGAGCTACCTGAGTGTTGTCCAATGGCTGAACTCGGATCATCCCATCAGGCAACTGTGCTCTCAGTTTAAGGGAAGTTTTAAGGAGCTGGTTCGAAAGGCCCATTCATCCCTCTTTCCTCTCCACACCTTCCCTCCTGTCACCCTGCCGAGGTCTGGCTCTAATCTTAGTAGCCATCCTTCAGCATCCTGTCCTTACCTAGCACTTTGCAGGCACTGAGGCCCCTGCTGGGGAGGGCTAAACCTGGGTTCCCCTCAGACCCTCTGATTGCAAATCAGTATTTTTTCTTTTGTGGTGCAGCCCTGACAGACACAGGGCAGTCAGGAACATGACTGGCCTATTGTGGCTGGTGACTGTTTGGGGACTGTCCCCACATGGCTGTCTGTGTAGTCACCCTGCAGAAGGCATGGCACTGGCTTGAGACATCCTTGATGCAGAGGTTGGCTTGCAGGATAAGGAGCCATTCCTTAGGCCACTTCAGCTCTTTCTAGACTCAAAGGAAGAACCTCGGGGCAGAGGCAGGGGGGTGGTAATGAGGAGAAGAATCCCAGAAAAGCAGCAGCTGATGTTTGGGCCCTCTCATTCACCCAAGCTGGTGTGTGGTACTCACACACACCTTGGCTTACACACACCGAGTAACAAGGAGCTCACTTTCTGCCATGCTTTTTCATTGCATTTCCAGCTCAAGTACAAAGGGTCTAGCTCAGGCTGCAGGCTGGACCACCTGCAGCTTTAGGTGATGCCTGGGTCCCACTGCCAGCTGCAACCTGGACCCTGGGACTTTGACAACCTCCTTCAGTAACTCAAATGTGTAGTCACAGCTAAGAATCCTGCTTGGGCTGGTAGGTAGTTCTGCCAAAAGAACCCAAGGAGGAGATAGATTGAGAGAGTGGGAAAGAGAGGAAGCAGAAGAAGAGCTGTAGGGATTTAAAGGCAGCTGGGCTGGAGAAGTCATCGGGCCTGGTAGCCTGGCAGGGGATCTGACTGAGTGGGCTGGGAAGTTGGGACAAGTGTAAGGAAAACTCAGACCTGGCTTCACCAAGGCCAGGGAAATATGGGGCCAGTTTTATTGTTTATTTTCCAGTACAATGGTCCTAGATCTGATTTTTTAAAAGGAGTATTAGAAATAGAATTTTTATGTAAATTCTCTAAGATTTTAAATATTGGGAGCTAATTAAAATTTTGGGGAGTTTGGAGGTATAGCTCAGAGGTAGTACACAGGGCTTAGCATGTGCAAGACACTGGGTTCCACCTCCAGCACCCCAACATTTGTTTTTCCTCTTAAAAATGCCATGTGAGGTGTTATTGGGTGGTATAAACAGGCCGTGTCTGTGGTTCACCCAGGGCCTTCCGAACTCACTTGTTTTTCTCTTTCAGTTTCCAGAGGAAAGCGTGGGAGGCCAGGGTGACCAGACTTGGAAGCAGCAAGCTTCTCACGCCCCTGGTCACACAGATCGCAGATAAAGTGTGGGCTTCCCAACTCCTGCTTTTGGGGCATTTTTCACCTTGCAGCAATTTGGGAAGCTGCTGGGCCAGGCCAGGGTGGCAGCTGTTGCTGCCCATGGCCAATGGAACCACCAGAGATGTCCCTACATAAGCACCCCCGGGGGTTCACTCCTTGTGCAAATCTGAGATCTTACACCAGCCAAATACCTCCCGGAGATTTGTGGTTTGTTTGTTTTCTGATAGTAATGCCTTAGCAGGGGAAGCCTTCAGAAATGAATTTCTTTTCAGGTCGTCAAGGCTATGCCCAGAAATGGGGAGAGGAGAATTTAATCAGTGTTGAGACATCCGCATAGCATGTGGGTGAATCTGAGGTGACAGCACGCGCTGAGAGTGCTCTTGTGCCTTTTCCTGTGTGTCCCTTTGATGAACTCTCAGTCCCCCGCCCCTACTTCCTCCACTGAAAAAAAACTAAGCCCGTGCATCACCTCTTCCTGGAAATCTTTTTGTTCTAGCCACTCCTCCCCAGCTCACACTGTGATTGCCCCGACCTGATTCCCAGGAGCTCTGCGGCTTCTTCTCTTCTGCACTTAGCCAAGGGACAACAGTTCCTCCCTGTACGGGCTGGCCTGCCTCCCAAACCACTGTGAGCTGCCCAAGCCAGGGACCGTGCCCCACACTCCTTGGTAGGCTCCAGAGGGACCCTGCTCAGTGTCACTGTATCCAAGGCCCTGTGTAGAGACAGCAGCGCTTGGCTTGGCAAACACCACCATGCTTTCCTCCATCTCGCAGCACCCTCATAATTGGGCTGAGGTCAGTGTTGACTGAACCAACAAGAACGGTTCTGCTACTCTCTCTTCTGATTGCAGAAGCTCAAAGCCTTCTGTGAAGATGGGTCAGCTTGAGCAGCATGAGACCCTGACCCCTGAATCACCACTGGGAAGGCGGCTCACGGCTCACGGGAGAGAGGAATCAGTTGCTGCGGAATAAATAAAAAGTAAATAAGCAAACGGCTGCTAAACCGCTGGCTTTGGGGATTTATTGTTGTAGCATAGCCTAGAATTGATGATCCCGAGTTCTGTGTGCTCAGCAATTGTCTGACTCAAGTGCTATTGAAAAACATGGAAGATGTAGAAAAGAAGAAAGAGGAAGCCAGTAGGGCATGCAGCTTTGTGATTGCGGCCACCAGGGACAGGGATTCAGAGTCCCATTACTCAGGGCTGGCTCCCGGCTCGGAACTGAGGCTTCAGGAAGGATAGAGCACCCAGCGGCTGGCTCTCAGCGGAGAGACCCCTTCTTCCTCTTCTACCTCCACGGCTAAACAAGAACTCCTGAGCAGGGTGTGGCAGGGACTCTAGGGAGCTGTTTAATGAGCAGCTTGTAGTACAAGCTGACCAAGTTATGCGGGGAACAAATCACTCTCGATTTCCTTTCTGTCTCCTCAGCCACTCTGGTCAATTTAGAGACTATGCGTGGCTGACTTGTAGACTGTTTCTTTCCTTTAGCTAACAGCTGGGTGTTAAAACACAAACTAATTAATTTTGCCTTCCCAAATGAGGTTAGCTGGGTGCATCCGGAACACTGTATTGACAATGCACCTTTAATATCCCAGTCTTGAGATTTTAATTAGGAGGCAAAGTAATCTCAAAGAAGGCAGTAATTATTTTTCAAATTTGCCACCCCAATTGCTGTGGTGATGAAACATTGTATTTTATGGGCCCGGACAGCAATCAGTGAGGATTGCCGAAATTGTCTCTATAGTGCATCCAATTTCTCTTCCTGGGTCCTCGTGAGCAGTATGTGACTCTTGTTGGAAAATGGGACCAAGAGGGTTCTCCAAGAAGCTCACAACAGGTGTGCCAGAGCTCACGACCATCTTCAGGAGCGGGACCGTCTCAAAGGAGGAGGTCCAAGGACACTCAGTGATACTCCCTGTGCAAGGTCGACAGCCAGAGACAGAACCCTTGGGCCACTGCTTTCTAAGCTTCCATATCAGCAGCTCTGCCTGGATTCAGGGGTTCCATGGTCCATGCAGTCCCGTCCTTGGGAGATTGTTGAGGGCTCCTGTGTGCTGTGGGTACTGCAGAATGCATCTGTTCAGCTTTGCAGTGATGAAAAGTGGCTTTGTCTCAGAATTTGGTGCTGTCATGAAGCGTGAATGAAGCCACAGGGTGCTGGAGGTTGATTTCTGGTCCCCAGGTCTCCAGGCTCTCCTATGCCTACGCTCTGGCTCAAGCACACCAGGATAACTTCTGATATGACCTTGCCACTAAGGGCTCCCCCAGAGCTCAGGAGTCCCCAGGATAAAATCCAATGGCCTAAACTGGGCTGTGGATGCCTTTGTGATATGGGCCTATGATCCCCATCCCAGAGCCACATGATTTCTTGGTTTCTTCCAGGATACCTCCCATGTGCTTCTGGCCAACAGCCCTTTCATTGGGTCTTGGGTATGTCATTTTCTGTAGGTGGTCTCTGGAATCTTCCTGGATGGTCTTTGTCCTGCATGCTGCACTGACCATGCTACACTATAATTCCTTGTTTATCTGTCTCTTTAAGGTGTAGTGTACCCTCACTTACCCAGGGTGAGTGCCTCAGGGCTGGAGAGACTGCAGTTCCCACCAAGGCATGCCTCTGGCCCTAGGAGCCCAGCAAGATCATTCACTGGGAACTTAAACCTTCTGGTGATTTCTGGAGTTTAAATTGACGCTACTCCAAACAAACAATTATATTCAACCTCACTTGTAATCAAATGGATCCAATTTCAAACAACTATCAGATAGCTTTTCTCACTGGGTTGGCAGAGATAATAAAGAATGTTAATAGATCTTTCAGAGAGGTTGTGGGAAAGCAGGTATTTTCAATCATCATATAGGTGAAGACATAAAGTGGTACCTGTCTCTAGGGAGGGCAGTGTGGTGCTATCTATAAAAATTAACAATACACACAGCCATCTATCTGTTTAGTAAAGACACTTCTAACGAACAGGCCTACAGATGCATACATGTTTGGAGGCATCATAAGACTGATTGATGTGACTTAGAAATATCCTTCCCCAGTGGAGTCGGTGTTCACAGATTCCAGTCCACACACAGTGGGTCTCGAGGCAGCTGTTCTGGACAGGGAGGTGGTGCGGGTGGGGTTATGGACTAACTTCCAGAATGCGGCAAAGTGCAATGTGAAACATATTCCCTTGTGTGTAAAGAGGGATATTCCTGGAAGGACACACACGGAAGACCAGCTTTACAGATTGCCTCTGAGCAGGAGGACAGGGTATGTGGTGTGGTTTGCTTTTCACTTTCAATCTTTTCATATAATTTGGATTTTTTTTCTTTACGATGTGCTTTGATAGTTTCAAACACACACACACACACACGCACGCACACACAGGCACACACATACACACAGTATCCATTAAAAATAAGCAGATGCTAATAGCTGTGTGTTAATATCACAGATATTCATTCCTTCTTTTTAATTTTTTTTTTATATCTGGGGTACTAAGCATTGAACCCCAGGTCTTTACCCTGAGTTACAGCTCTAGCCCTTTTCTGATTTTCATTTTGGGGACAGGCCTTGCAAAATCACTAAGTTGCTCAGCCTGGGCTTGAACTTGAGACTCAGGTGCCTCAGCCTTCCAGGGTGCTGGGATTACGAGCTTCCTGGGCCATCAAGGAGACGGGCTGGGCCCGGGGATGTGCCCTCTGGACTGTGGTGGCCCACCCGTGTGGGCCTCTCCTTCACGCTTGGCTCTTGCTGACACTCCTCCAGGGCCTGCTCTCCTCCCTCAGCTCTCTGCTCCAGTGCCAGGCAGCAGGGTCTGCTGATCCGCCTCCTCCAGCCTTGGCAGGCAGAGAGCTGAATCAGTGCCATCCTAAGACTTCCAAAGCTCAGCACTCCCAATTAGGCGCTGATTCACAGGCGTTTTCTGCACCGGGGGCAGCGGGCTGCTGT
Organism: Hydrochoerus hydrochaeris; assembly: GCA_004027455.1. Lineage (NCBI taxonomy): Eukaryota > Metazoa > Chordata > Mammalia > Rodentia > Hydrochaeridae > Hydrochoerus > Hydrochoerus hydrochaeris. The sequence goes on along the minus strand of PVLA01003962.1, from coordinate 6,281 downwards.
CCTGCCCAAGGGGTGGCCCTCTCTGCAGGCTGTGGCCTCCCTCCGTGCTGCAGTTGAATTAGAGCTATTCACTAGCAGCTGCTGACCAGCTCCCCGTTTCCTGTGCCACACTCAATTGCCCCACTGTCCTCCTCTCTGCTGTTCCTCTCCTTTGCCAACAGCTGGCAAGGGCTCTGGGCTACTCTGCAGGCCGCAGAGCCAAGACCCCTGGAGAGCTGCTCAGGCTGGGGCCTCACCAGTTGCTGGGTTCTGCACTCTGCAATGCCCATATCACAGCCTCAGATGGGCCAGAACCTTATAAGTATCCTGAGTCACACACGTGCTGAATCAAAGTCTCAGAGCGGAAAGGGAGCTGCCTAACCCAACAGTCATGGGTTGACCCATGTCACTCTCAGACTCATGGGCTCAAATCCTGACTCCCAGTACCTTGGAATGTGACCTGATTTGCAGACAGGGTCTTCAGAGAGGTAATCAAGTTATAATTAGACACTAGGGTGGACCTTAATCCAAAATAACTGATGTCCTTCTGAATGGGCAGTGTGGAGAGAGCTAGGAACACAGACAGAATGCAATGTGAGAATGAGGATGGCCACAAACAGGACAAGAGGATGGGCCTGAGACACACCTTTACCTCACATTCCTCAAAAAGGGTAAAACCTGCTAACTCCTTAATTTTCAGCTTCTAGTCTCCAGAACTGTGACACATTTCTGTAGTTTAAGCCACCTGGGTTGGTACCTTGTTATGACAGTCAGACTAATATGACAACTCCATCTGTATGACACAGATGTCCCTCTCCACCATCCCAATAAGGGGTTTTGCTGCTGCTGGAACATCCCCAGGAATGCTGGATTCCCCACCTGCTGATAGAAGCCAGGCTTGGTTCAGAGGATCTTAGGTGTTGGTCTCGGTCCTCTCCCAAGCCTGGTTCTACACCCAAAGCTTCACAGGTCAAAGGGCAGGGGCTGTGTTTTACTGATTTCTGTATTTACCCAGCACAGAGCACCCAGGGACCTTTAGATACCTAAAGGGTTTTTTTTTGGCAGAACAAAGGAAGATGGCACTCATGCTCTTTGGAGCCCTGTTCTCTCCCCAAACCTTTCAACTTCCCAATTCCTCTGCCACTGTGGCTCCTCTCCAGCCTGGTACCCAAAAGTAAATGTGACTCTCCAAGTAGGATCTGATCGGGCAGATAAACAAAGACCAACCTGACCTCCCTGTCTCTCAAAGATGCTATAGAATCCCTATGGTCACCTAAGACTGCATTGTCTTGTAGGGCAGCCACTCACCCACTGATGGCCAGTAGTCTTCACGTCGCTGAACTTGTAACATTATTTTGTCCCTAAGTATAGAAATCTGAATTAACCTATACTACACTTTTTCCTCTTAGATTGATTTGGATTTAACACTGAGACTGTAAATACTGAGAATTCGCCAAAACTCACGTTGCTGATGAATTTGCTAAGCAGACCATTGATAGCCTCATTTAAGTCACTGGCAAAAATGGGGACAGGGATTGAGCCTGGTGCCAGGTTTCTAGAGATCTCCATGAGGTGGGAACTAATCTAATTAATTCGCAGCCTTTGGACACCAGTGGGGAACAGGATATGAGAAAGGGGTTGCAAGGGGGAAGAGCAGAGACCTTTGGATACAATACACTGAATCCAATCCCAGCTCCTTTTCCTCCTCATCTGCACAACCTGGGACAATGTACTTAACTGTGCCTTAGTTTCCTTATGAGAAAAAGGGCTGAAATTGTCTCCCATTCCCTGGATTATCAATTGGGTCACAGGTCTCCAAGTCACCCACAGAATGCTTTGTCAAAGTAGGTGACAATTCCAGATACACAATAACTGCACAAATCCCACACGTAGCTGCCTGCCCCCCTCACAAAGGCACACTACCTTTCGAGTGGTATTTCCCGTGAGCATATTCTGCTTAGGATGTTTACTGCCCCATCTTTAAGTATTTATGAGCCACTGAACTGATAACCTTTTAAAAGTCTATTTGAGGTGGATATTAAGCTCATAGGTGTTCATGGTGTCCCCAAGTTTAGAAATCGGGGCCGAGGCTACCGCCCAGAATTCCCCTTTTTAACACTGCACCATCGGAGAAGACCAAGGCCAGCTGCTCAGGGGTCTGACTGCAGGCTTTCCCTGCAATGTTAATTAGTCCTGATTGTATTGTGTTATGGTTCTCCAACATACACCATGCACCTGAATCGTCTGGAAGACCTATTAAGGCACATTTTGCAGGGCCTCAGAGTTTCTGACTCCACAGGTCAGTGGTGGGTATGAGAATCTGTACTTCAAGCCAGCACATAAGGGAGGTCGAGGTTGGTGGTCCAGGGAAATGCTGGTCCAGAGAATTGAGGAATGCTGATTTCAGAGCTGCAAGTCGAGATTATAAAGATACAAAGACCTCATTACTCTACCCAGGTAAAAGACCTATCTCTTGCTAAGAGAAAAAAGTATAGAACAGGAGTTGAGGCATTCATTTTGCCTCTGTCCTCTGTAATCTCACAATCCCTTCCCTTATTTTCTGGGTTCTTCTTACCTGAAATATAATACATTTTTTCCTATGGTGCTGGCAACTGAACCCAGGACACCATACACGTTAGGTAAGGGCTCTGCCCCTGAGCTACCCTCTTTTATTTTCACAAGGTCAAACCTATTCTGGCTTTGGCCTTCCTGGTTCATTCTTCTAGAGCCTCATCACTAATTCCTGGCTATGTGCAAGGTTCGGTTTTTCTATCTTTAAAATGGAGATAATGGTAGTGGTTCTTGAATTACGTGAGATAATGCTTAGCACGCATCTGGTGCATGAGCTTCAGCGAGGGTAATGTGTGCTTCTTACCTGGCTCTCCTGTCCTACTTCAAACCCTCCACCCAGCATTCACACAGGATAGAGATTAGAAGAGTTGTTGGGGTGATATGGCTGTAGACTACTCTGGCAATCAGAAAGGGTGAAGGGCGAATGCCATTTGCTAGTGTCTGCATTTTTTTCTAAAAGATTCCTCAGATAAAAGAAAAAAAAATTCCTTAGAAGTAAAGGAATAGTCAAGCAAATCTGGGAAGGCTAAGCCAAATTCCCACCTGGTCAAGGGACAAAAGGGTTTCATTCAACAAGATGGTGTGAAGCCCAGGTGTTGTTCTTTCAGCTTGTTCCACCTGGTGGGAAAGCTGTGTCTTGCTCCGAGCAGCTACAGTGCACATGCAGTCTCAAGGCACTGCTAACCAACATGATACCTCCCCATCCACACAGCTCTCACTGCTCCTGTCCACTGCCCACCACCAGAAGTGGGTGTGTGCAAATTTATGCTCCTCCTGGTGCTCTGCATGAGAGTCAAAAAATGTGGTTCTGTTCCTGGCTGTGCCACTTGAGGGGTGGGAGACCTTGTCCAAATCACCTACCTTATCTAAGCATTAAGCCCCTCATTTGATCTAGCACTTGGAAGGCTGAGGTAAGAGGCTTGAAAGTTTGAGTACCATCTGGTCAACTTAGAGAAGCCTCCTTTCAAAAATAAAAAAATAAGCAAACTTGTTGTGAATGTCACTCAGTGCAAAGGCCCTAGCTTCAATCACCATAACACACACACACACACTCACTCCTCGTTTGCAAAATGGGTCCTAGAGTGTCACAAAAGTTAATTCTTAGTTGAAATTTCCAAAATTTAAAGCAAAATACAAGAGTTTCAATTTCTCCAGATCTTTGCTAATATGTTATTTTTTTTCTTCATAACAGCTGTGGTAGTGGGTATGAAATGATATTCAATTATGGTTTTGTGTTAGTGACATTAAATATATTGCCATACACCAATTGGCTATCTGAATATCTTCCTTGGAGAAATGTCTATTAAAGTCACTTGTCTAGTTTTGAATTGGGTTGTTTGCTTGTGTTTTTTTCTTCCATTGAATTGTAGGAGTTCTTTATATATTGTAGATGCTAACCTTTTATCAAATATATCACTTGTAAACAACTTCTCCTATTGTCTGAGTTCTTTCTACACCCTTCAGAGACAGTCCTTTATGAAAAATGCTTTCAATGGTATTTTAAGATTAAGTTTCTTTTAAGTGAAATTTACCCTTAAATTACTAAAATGGTAAATTTAATTTTATGCATAGTTTATCACAAGAAGTTGATCTCCTTGCATCCCTATCCATGGGATTTAAAGGGTAATGGATTTTCAAAGAAGGAAACAATATTAATCTGCGAACTACTGTTCATGATTCGGACTCCACAGTGAAGAGCTTGTGACTAATGTGATTTAGTCCATTGCGCTGACTCCTATAGAATCCTGTAGTTCTGTGCATTTCCCCTGTGGCTCCACTTCTGCCCTGTGTTACCATTTCTGAGTTGTATGACAAGTTTAATCCCTTCCAGGTTCTTGGTGGCAGCAGCTATGATCACAATAGCCCCAGTGACTGATTTCCTCTACCCACAGCACGGGACACATGTTCTAAAGCAGGTAGTAGGGTCCCCCAGGGAGAAGACAAAGAAAGCAGCCCTTGGTGTCAGGGAGACACACAACACAACCCAGCAAGTAGTGGGACTAGGAGGTGAACCATCAGAAGTATCTATATTTTGGATACAAGGCCACATTGCCCCTGCCAGGTTGCAGCATGCTATTTAGCCTTCTCCACAATCTCTTGGTTTTCCCCATGTCTCTCATTCTGCACCCCTCACCAGCCTCATTCTCCTGGTAGTACACACCAAATTGGTTTCACCAAGGCAGAAGCGAGCCAGCCTGTCCTCTCATTGCACACTGTCACCCTCTCCACTTCTCAGAGAGCCTGTTGAACACAGCGCTCTAAGGCCCAGTGGTCCCATGAAGGGAAAGGACATTAGTGGAGACACATTCCAGGGCCCTAGCAGCCCTTCTCCTTCCTCCTCCCCGTGCTGAAAGCAAGGCCGCTCATTCATCTTTCAGCAGCCTTTCCTCCCTGGAGCTCCTGCAAAGGAAGATGCCGCGATCTCAGCAATAACAGCCTGTTTGTTTAAAGGGCTTATTACTGGTGCTTAATGCTATTTTGACAGATGAAAGTGAGTCAATTATAGCTGGAAATAGCTCAGGCTACATAAGTTTCTTCCAGGTAGTTGCCCATTCCTTGCTCCTGGGTCTTTTCCCTTGGTTACCAAAGCGCAGTATTTTCCTTCTGTGAGCCCTCTGAACCCCCAAACTATTTCAAGAGTTTCTTCAGTCCAGGAAGAAACAACATTTAAAAAACAGAGCCTAAATCGATGAGATGAGGGTTGTGTGGCTGTCCCCCTCCGTGACAGGTGTAAAACGCAAAGATGATGAAGGGAGCCTGCAGGTCACCTGATGTAGCCCAGGGAGCCGTGTCCAGGCAGATGGCACTCTGACCCCATCAGCCACAGATATAGTTGCCCCTTACTAAATATCTCATCAGGTATTTTTTCCTGGTGGGGGGCAGTGGGTTCCCTGTGTTCATACCCACCAAAATGAGTCCAATATTGGTCCTAGGCTTGAGTACATCAGAGTCATCTTTATGGGCACAAAAGTCCTCCTTGGGTGGCTCAGAGGGCTTCCTAGTGTTAACAGGAGGCCCAGTGGAGAGTACCTGGTGACCCTCGACTGGTGAGGAGTTGATATACTGAGCTTGGCCACATCCCTGGCACAGGGCTATGGTCTGCCATGCAGGTGGCTGCACAGTTAGGTGCCTGGGTGACAGCTGCAAAGTGGAAAGTGAAGCATGGTATATATTTGTAGAAAGCATCTCAAACTTACGCTCAAGAAAGAACTCTTTTCCTCTCAATACCCCAAACACACACAGGCATCTCCAGGCTCTCCTATCCCAGGGCATGGCACCATTACCTGCCGCTTGTTCAGCCTCCTCTAGTCTTGGCTCATCCTGGACTTCTGTCTTCTGTCACCCCTGAGGGCCCTTCCAGAGAGCCCATCAGCAGAGCCTCCACGCAGGCCCTGCGCTGTGGAGCAGATGGCTGGTGATGGTAGCCCCGGGGTCTCTCCTGCCGTCTCCCTCACTGTATCAGGCACTTCCTGTACCAGGGCCTCGTTCAGTCTGCACATTCCTCTGTGCTCACCCTTCCCATCCCTATTTCACTGGTGAAGAAACTCAAGTCTAGAGTGACTAAGGTGACATATTAGAAACCAATCCATTTGATCCCTACTTTCTTCAGAATCCCCTAGCTGGGATGGCCGACAGGTGACACACTGGCCGCCCTCTCCCCTCCCACATTCATAACCTCTGTTCTGTTCCACTGAGCCTGCGTACAGCCTCAGGATCATTCTCAACATAAG
>PVLA01003961.1:111101-192548 GCA_004027455.1 Hydrochoerus hydrochaeris | reverse complement strand
ATTAAATATATATGATATACATATATGATATATATGATATACATACATATACATATGAACTTAAAATTATAGTGGGGGTGTTACTCCTATAAACATATAATATATATATATATGTAATCATGTATATATGCCATATATAATCATATATCTTAATTATATATGATATATATATTAAATATATATGATTGATATATATATATGTATATATGCATGATAAACACATCTACCCATCATTTTGCCACTTTCTAAAAGAGTGCTGAAAGATCTCTTTTGTGAATGTCTTTAGTGGGATAGTCCTGGCTGCCTAGCTGTCATGTCTGATTTGAAACCTTTACTTTCGTGGGCATTTTGACTTTAGGGAAGAATCAGAAGTCACAAGACACCAGATCTGATTAATAAGGTATCTGGTTAACAAGGTTAATCAGGATTTACCTATTATTTCTATGAATTTGACATTTTGTTTTGTTTTCTTTTAGAATGATAATTGACAGCAGATCTCATCATGTATTTTTTTATCACATCTATTAAACAACTCATAAAAAGGACTGTTATTACCACTTCAGAAAGAGGCAAGAAACATGGAATAAGAATGTTAAAAGCTTGAGACAGTATTCTGAAAAGTATTAATTGCAATGTGCCTTTTACTGTAACAGTTTTAAAATATAAATATCATATATATGTATATATGTATTTATAGAGAGGGAGGACACAGAGAAATTTATGACATTGTGCTAAGCTGAATACAAGTTTACAACCACATTTGCAGAAGTGTTAGATTTGTAGATGGACTAGCAAAATTCTAAGCAACATTATTAGATAGAATGATTATCAATATTTAGAAACAATTACTATGAATAAGCAAAATTTCATTTAGAATAACAGACCTAATAGATGACTTTTTTTGCAGTTACTAAACTGATATCTTGGTATCACTCCTATAAACATATATTTGCATATATATACACAGCTATAATTAGCATTTAATTTTCTTCTTGTATTTTAATACATTTCAGTCTCTATGTAAGTGAGAAAAGCCATAAAGTTTATCTCTTTTTACCAGACCAAATCACAGAAAATTGGTCCACATCAATGATAAAAATAGTACATATACATTGTAACAGGACAGCTGATGGATTCTATAACTAAATGATATTGAGACAATGTCAAAATGTTTTAGTCTGAGAAAATATACCACTACTTTTTATATTTATTTACTTGATTTTCTTTGTAACAACTTTACCAAAATGTTAGTGTCAGTTATATTTTAAGCCAATGAAAACAGATAAAATTTTAAAATGGTATGTATTCAGACAACATATTGATTGTTAAAAGGTAGCAAATACTAATATGATAAGGTAGATGTACATTTTAAATGAACATCAACAAACAGTGTAAAACTGATGATTTATAGGAAATAAGATATGGTTTACAACCATACATTGGAAATGCAATTCAAGTACTGAAAAATCCCAGCATGTTTTAAGTTACTACTGGATGAAGATGAAAACTTCAAAGTATCTTAGATTTATTTTTGACCCTCTGCATTCCCTTTGAAATATATGACATTTTGTACCAAACAGGCATTCATTAAATATTAGTTGAACTGAATTAAAAACAAATGCTCTAGTATCAGATTTATAACATCTAGATCAAGGAAGCTAAGTACCTTATAGTATCCATAGTGAGTAGACACTTGGGTGCTGCATTTAATATTGATGACAAACTGAAATAAGTGCAAAAAACAACTGTCAATATGATGACTTTTCTGAAAACCACACATTTGGAAAATATAGGTATTTTAGGTAAATAAATTTTATGGATGGGGTAGTAGTATAAGTAATTTCAAATTAATATTGTAAAAATAATTCAGGTAGTAGCAAGAATAGATTTATTGTTTACTTGTATTAGAATCATGTCTAATTTATATTTCTTAGAACTACCCAAAATAAAATTTTGTCCTTTGATGGAGGAAGTGTCACTTTACTTACAAATAGTTTACATTTCATATTTACTTACATATAGTTTACATATATTACTTACTAATATTTACTTACATATAGTTTACAAATTTCAAACTATAGGTAAAATTATTTTATGCCACAGAAGAGAGAAGTTTGGAGATTTTCCTAGATGACTTGATACATAATTTTTAAGTCAAGTATTTTGTAATTATATTTTTCTAAATGATTGTTCAGCTGGAATGCTAAGACTCTTAAAGTTTCTTTTTAAACTTTTTTCTCTAATTATTTTTATTGTTACAATTTAGATATGCATAATGGTCACATTCATCATAGGGAATTTGTACCTGTACATGATATATATTCATTCCTCTCCTTTCCCCATTCCACTCCACTCTCTTCAACCCCTCTTCCTCTTCTTATTTGCAAAACTTTACTTCTATTTTATCTTATTTTGCTCATTTTCTTTTCTTTTCCCTACCACCCTGCTATTTCCTTTTCGCTTTGAGCAGTTACTTCCTATTGCACAATATCTATTATACATTTTGGTTCTTATTTGCACCTTTAATTTCTCACAACAGAGAGACAATCTGATATTTATACAAATGTGTCCAATTTATTTCACTTAAGAGTATAGTCTCAGGGTACATAAATCTATCAAGAAGAGTCTCTAGTTTATCCTTTTATCCATTGCATTAAAAAAACTGACATCTTTTTTAACCATTTGTCAGTTGATGATAATTTGGGTTGCTTACAAGTTTTACCCATTGCAGGAGCCATGGATTTAGCTCAGCAGTATAAGCATCTTCCTGGCAACTACAAGGTTGTGAGTTTGATTTCTGCTACCAGAAAAAACAACAGACCTATCTATTACAAACTGTGCTGCTATAAACATGGGTATGCATATATATCACTGTGGTATGATGATTTGATTTCTTTTGGGAAGATATCAAGAAGAGAAATATCTGAGTCAAATGTAATCTTTTTCATAGTTTTTTGAGGAATCTCCACACTGCTTATCACAGTGTGCACCAGTCTACACTCCAATGAATAGTAGAGGGTTCCTTCTTCTCCACAGCCCTGCCAGCTATTGTTACTGGTTTATTTATTGAGAATAGCTGTCTAGAGCTGTCCAGTCACAAATGAATTTGTTTTGAACATGACAGTTTCAACATTCAATGATTTTTAATCTTGGTGTTCTCACCTGCCACATAATTAAAGCTTTTATTATAACATTATCATGTATCTTTTATTACCTCTACATTCTAACAAAGGGAACTTGAGCTTTCAAACTATGTTCTTTGGACCAGATCATAGAAACTTAAACTATGTCAGTAACAATAAAAATACAAATTCTACTAATAATATATGCACAGCATATTGTAATTGTAATGTGCATTAATATTTTAAAAATACACATAGCAGCAGAAATACTCTATTGTGTAATACTAAGCTCACACATTAATTGTTCCTGGATTAATTTTTGCCTCTGTTTTGTATAATGAACTACAATGTGTTCTTTCAGAGAGTCTGAAATGCTCTCACATTTTCTTTGATTAGAATAGATAAGAAAAACTGCTAATTTTCCCTATAGTGAATTTTTCTTTCACTCTTAGATTTGAAAGAAAACTGCTAAGATTTTGAATATTTTCCAGTTTAAACTGAGTATCTTACATAAAAAGCTTAAAATTGAAATGTCTTGAAAAGAAAAAGATTGGTTATGTAATGTTAGAAAAGAGAAGAACTGGTTTCAAAATGGAAATTTTAAAATGTTTAACAGAATCATTGCTTATTTTTCAAATGAAAATTTTAATCCATCTCCTAGTCCATAAAATATATTTCCAAAATAACTAGGATTATAAAGTGATTCATAGGACAGTTGTGGATTGTTGGCCATCCCTCACCCTCAACCCCAGAACTATGAAGCCCACAGATTGTTGGCTGCCCCTTCCCATTGACCTCTGGACCATGGACAGCAGTGCATTACCCTTGCTGGGCTGATGGGGGACTGAGTAACCCCTCATTCACACAAAGGCTCAGTGGTTTTGTGACAGTGTGGTGAGTTTTCACCTCAAATAGAGGTGCTTAATGGGTAAACAGGAGCAGTAGTGAAGTCCGTCCCAGCAGTAGGACTTTGTGAGTATCGCAAGAGTGTGGATGAATCCTTCCTCCATAGATAGATCACCATGTGGGTTGAGAAGAATAAGCATCCCCAAACCTGGAGGAAATCAAATGGGCTTACAAGATATCCTGTTGTGAGTGACACACTAGGGTCCCAGGCGAGGCAAACAGGGATAGCCAGGTAGACCTGGTGGCCTGGAACAACCAGAAGCCATAATAACAGCAGGAATTAAGGGTTGGTTTACATCAATACTCCTAGGTTAGTCAGCCTACAAAGAATATAGGGCTCACCCAACAGACCCAAAAGGAGGAATTCAGATGACTAGCCCTTGCCTTTATTGTGGGACCCAGTACTTGGACAAACATTAAACACACCATAGACAGTAAGACACATACTGTGGACAGTTGATATTAGCAGGATTCAAAGATCAAATATTAGCCAAAGAGGTGAAAATGACAATACAAAAAAGCAAAATGAAATCTCAAACATCTAACCCATCAGAAATAAGTACAGGAGGCACTGAAATAGAGGATATTAAAAGTCATCCATCTGAAATTTCTGAAAACATAACAAGTGAAACAAAGAAATAAGTCCCTGAGGCTATAGAGGAAATCAGATTAGAAATAATCTCTCACATAAAGAAATGGTAACCTTAATAAAGGATTTTCCCAGTGTAGTTAAAGAAGACATAAATATAAAAAAAAAATACAGGAGCATGGCAAAATGATGAAAACCTTGAACGAACAATATAGAAAAAAAAGTAGAATGCATGAAACAAATTCAAAAAGATATAGAACAAATAAAAATTTCTACTGAAAGCTGGCAAAACCATTTGAATGAAACTGAGGATAGAATTTTGGATATTGAGGACAGGATCACAGCTAATGATCATGAAAGCAAATAAATTTTAAAAATAATGAGGAAACATGAAATGACAATACAACTGCCTCATGATGATGCAAAGAGAAACAATATAAGACTAATAGGCATCAATGAAGATGCAGGGGTCAATGCAAATGACATCAGGAAACTATTCGTAGAAGTAATAAGAGAAAATTTCCCAAACAGGGGAAAGAATCTGATGTTCAGATAAGAGAGGCATATAGTACACCAAATGGTCATAACCAAAATAAATCTACACCCAGATGCATGTTAATCTAGATTCCAGGCATTCAGCATAATGACAGAATACTAAAAGCTATTAGAGAAAAGACACAACTCACATATTAAGGAAAGCCCATTAGAATAATGGCAGATTTTTCAGCACAAACCCTCAAGTTAAGATATACTTGGAGTGAAGTATTTCAAGCCCTGAAAGAAAACAACTTTCAACCCTGATTGATGGACCCTACAAAATGGTCTTTGAAATTTAATGGAGAAATAAGATTCTTATATGATAAAGACCAACTGAAGAGATTCATATCCAGCAAACCAATGCTAGAAAGTATACTGAAAGACATATTCAAGAGAGAAAAAAATGACTACCATTCCCAGAAGAACAACAGAAAGAATCCAACAGACAGGGCAAGCAATTAAACAAGGGAGAAAAGCAGAAAACCAACAGCATGAAAATAACATGACAAGGTTGAGTCAGTACATATCATTTATATTCATCAATGTAAATGCCCTCAATTCACTTATTAAAAGAAATAGGTTGAGAGACTGGATCAAGAAACAAGATCCAACAATATATTCTATACAATAAACAAATTTGTTTAAAAAACTCATAGATTAAAAGTCAAAGGATGAAAAAACTATTTCATGTGACAGGAACACAGAAAAATGAAGGGGTAGCTATTCTATGTGCCGACAATGTAAACTTCAAACCAAAAATGATAAAAACAGATAAAGAAGCTTACTAAATATGTGTCAGGGCAATAATTCAAGATGAAGACCTAACAATCATAAGCATAAATGCTCCAAATACAGGAGCACCCAACTATGTATGATAAATGGTAATAGACATGAAAAACCAAATAAGCAACAACACAATTGTAATAGGGAAATTAATATCCATTGTCACAAAAACACAGATCAGCTAGACAAAAAGTCACTAAAGAAATGACAGAACTGTATCAAACTTGTGAGCAAATGGAATTAGAATATGTTTACAGAGTTTGCCACCTAACCACATCAGAATATACATTCTTCTTAACTGCACATGGGACATTCTGCATATTAGATGATACATTAGCCCATAGAACAGTTTTAAGTAAATGGAAAAGGATTAAAATTATCCCATGCATATTATCTGACAACAATGCACTGAAATGGGAAATTAATGGCAAAAGAAATTGCAAAACCAGCATAAAAATGGAAATTAAATACAATCTTTTGAACAATCAATGAATTAGAGGTAAAATTAAAGAAGAAATCAAACAATATTACACTGCAATGAAAATGCAGATACAACATACCAAAACACTTGGGATGCAATGAAAGTGGTTCTAAGAGGGAAATATATAGCAATAAATCATAACATCAAGAAAACAGAATGAGCAGAAATAAAAAAGCTGTTAAATCTCAAGCTTCTAGAAAAAGAACAGCAAGTAAAACCCAAAGCTCATAGAAGAAACTATAAACATTAGAGCAGAAACTAATGCAATTGAAACTAAGAAAACAATAAAAAGAATTAATGAATCAAAGAACTGCTTTTTTGAGAGAATAAACAAACTTGATAAACCTCTAGTCAATCTTATCAAGAAAAAGAGAGAAAAAACTCAAATTCATGGTATAAGAACTGAAAAGAGAGAAATTAGCATAGATCCCATGGAATTTCTAAAGATCATGAATACTTTGAAAATCTTTACTCATCTATGATGGAAAACACAGATGAAATTGACAGATTTCTAGAAACATATGAATTACTAAAGCTAACTCAAGAAGATATAACAGTTTTGAATAACCCAATATCAGGTATTTAAATTGAAAACATGACTTAAAACTTACCAACAAAGAAAAGCTCAAATCCTGGTGGATTCATGGCTGAATTTTACAAGAAATTTAGAGAAGATTTAACATCAATACTTTTCAAACTATTCAATGAAATTGAAAAGGAAGTAATTCTCCCTAACTCATTCCTAGAGACAAGTATTACTGATAGCAAAACCAGAGAAAGACCCAACCAAAAATGGGAACTATAGGCCAATCTCACTAATGAACATTGATGCTAAGATTTTCAATGGCAAATAGAATGCAGCATATCATCAAGAAGATTATGCATCATGGCCAAGTGGGATTTATTCCAGGAATGCAGGGATGGTTTAGCATACGAAAATCAATAAATGCAATATACCATATCAACAGAGCCAAAGATAAAAATCACATGATCATCTCAATAGAGTGAGGAAAAGCTTTTGACAAAGTACAAAACTTGTTCATGATGAAATCCCTACAGAAATTTGGAACAGATGACATCTACCTCAATCTGCTAAAGGCCAACTATGATAAACCAACAACCAACTTTATACTAAATGGACAAAAGCTGAAAGCTTGTACTCTAAAATAAGGAACAAAACGAGGATGTCCTCTATCACCACTCCTATTCAATATAGTTCTGGAAATATTAGCCAAAACAATCAGACAAGAGAGAGAAATAAAAGGAATAACGATAGGAAAGGGAAAAGTTAAATTACCACTATTTGAAGATGACATGATACTCTCCATAGAAGACCCTAAAAACTCAAACAAAAACTGTTAGAATTAATTAGAAAATTCAGAATTGTATCTGGATACGAAGTCAACACAAAAATCAAAAGCACTCCTGTACCCAAGCAACAAACCCACTGAGAGAGAAATTGTGGAAATAACACCTTGCATAATAGCATCCCCCCAAAAATGAAATACTTAGAAATCAACCTAACAAAGAATGCAAAATATGTATGTGCTGAAAATTATACTTCTCTTTAAAAGAAGATTGAAGAGGATATTAAAAATTAGAAAGATATCCCTTATTCTTGGTTAGGAAGATCCAACATTTTGAAAATAGCCATACTCCCCAAACCATTATACAGATTTTATACAATCTCAATCAAAGTACCATTAACATACCTTCCAGACCTAGAGAAAGCATTCCTAAAATTCATTTGGAAGCAGAAGAAACCTAGAATGGCAAAAGCAATTCTGGGAAACATAGGAAGGCAGGAGGTATCTTGACCCCTGTCTTAAAATTATATTACAAAGCTGTAGCAATAAAATCAGCATGATATTGGCAAAGAAATAGAGCCAAAGATCAGTGGAACAGACTAGAAGATGTAAAAGCAACTACAAATACATTCAGCCTCCTTATATGTGAAAAGGGGCTAAATATGTTTACTGGAAGAATGATAGCTTTTTTAATAATTGGTGCTGGAAAAATTGAAGTTAGACCCATATCTATCACCATGCACTAAACTAAAGTCAAAATGGATCAAAGATATAAATATTGAAACAGAAACATTAACTCTACTGGAAAACCAGTTAGGTAGAAATCATGAAGATATAGGAGTAGACAAAGAGTTCATGAACAAAATGCAAAACACACACAAGAATCAACAACTGGGATCTCATCTTATTAAAAGGTTTTCACACTTTAAAAGAAATCATCAACAAAGTGAAAAGAATACTCAAAGAATGGGAAAGAAGTTTAGCCATCAGTTCCTCAGACAAAGGACTTATACACAGAACATATACAGAATTGAAAAATATCAACCCCCCAATTCAAAGACCCACTCCAAAAATGGACATCTGAAAAGAAAAGAATTTCTCAGATAAAGATATGAAAATGGCAAATAAATACATGAAGAAATATTCACCATCACTGGTCAATTGAGAAATGCAAATTAAAACACCATTGAGATTCCATCTCACTCCAGAAAGAATGGCTACCATAAAGAAATCAACTGATAATGAATGTTGGCAGGACGTGGGGACAAAACATTTCTCCACTGTTAGTGGGAGTGTGGAGTGGTGTGGCCACTGTGGAAGTCAGTATGGAGATTCCTCAAGAAACAAGGATTAGAAGTCCTGTTCAATCCAGCTATTCCCTTCCTGGGTATTTTCCCAGAAAAATTAAAAATGTCATGTTGCAGTGATATATGTTTGTAGCAGCACAATTTGTAATAGCTAAATCTTGGAAACAACCAAAATGCCCATCATCTGCAGAATGGATGAAAAAGAGGCTGTATTTTTATACAATGAAATATTACTTAGCTATAAAAAAGATGATCTTGAGGCTTTTATAGATAAATGGAGGCAACTTGAGACTATACTCATAAGTAAAATAAATCAGACTCACATTTTTAAATATCATATTGTCTCTTTAGTATAAAAATAAATAATAAAAAACTGAAAGAGTCATAAGATCCAAAATATACAATACATAAAATAATGAAAGGCAAAAAAGTGCTCAAAATGAATGAACAACTTGTAGATATACACATATAGCTGTATGTATGTTTAAATGTGTAAGATAGATAACCTTACTACTAATTCTGTTAGTTCATCAAAAATAATAGTTTGTGCTGTCATTTCTTGATTCTCTGTTCATCTGTAATGCTTTGATTTTGTAACTTGAGCAACTGCTTCTAAGATAACTATGTGTAATACTTTAAGTAGTGTTGATTTCTTACTGTTCTTCTTGAAATTCTGTATTAATTCTACTATTTTTTCTGTATTGATTTTTAAAAAGAAAATAAATAAAGTGATTCATTTCTGCTAAGGTCTATTTTTGCATTTGTTCATCCATTTACTCAACTGCACATGTCATCACTATGTCAGACATTGCTCTGGCATCAGATACTAAATTATGAACCATATGTAGGAAATAATTGGCAATTTTAAAATTTAAATGCAAAACAAATCCTAGAATACCTTTAAATTAAAAAGATCAATTTGATGTGAATGTGAAATATGATTTAAAGGAATAACAGGAATGAAACTGATGAGGTTAGCAGAGACAAGATAGGGATAAGGATATCAGTCTATGGACTTCAGATATGAAAGGTTTTAAATGAAAGTATCATGTGATTTTTTACATTAGAAAGATTATCATGTAAAATGAATCAATTGGATACTTAGAATATTGAATGTAACATATGATAAAGAATTGAATGTTCTCAGGCACAGTAGAGAGATGGGGAGGTACAAACTGATATGGGGGAGTGAACCCTTGAGGCAGTGTAATTTAATCCAGAATAAATATCCAGGATAAAACATGATATTTTCCATCTGGAAATTCAAAATGGTTGTGAAGCCTGTCATAATGGCATGTGCATGTAACTCCAGCAATTTTACAGGCTGATGCAGAAGGATACAAGATTTAGCCCATGCTGGGCAGCTTAACTACTTATGAGAACTTAACTCTAAACAAAAAATTTAAAAAAGGCTGCAAATGTAACTCGGTGCAAAGACCTTGGGTTCAATCTCCAGTATTTGAAAAAATTAAAACTGTAGTAGCAAAGGTAAATGAATAATTTAGGATAGCATTGTTTAAAGAAATACAATGAAAGCTGTTTAGATGACTCTACATTTTCTGGTAGTTTGCATAAAAGTGGAAAAATAAGTTAATTCAATTTTTTAAATATTGATAATATTTTCTTTAAAATATGTAATTAACATAAAACATGCACAAGGATGTGTGTGTGTGTGTTCATTCAAAATTTATATCTCAATGCCAGCATGAAATTGTTATAGAAATGCTTTCTTGATATTTACATTTCATGAAATGCAGTTTTAAAGTTTTTTATATATACTCTAGTTTTTCCAAATGCATGCAAAATTCCCAGTTACTGAGATGATTTAATCATTTAAATTTCAATCAAGAAAAAATATAGGAAATTTATATCCTTAGTGGTATTGACCACATTTCAGGTGCTCACTAACCAAATGCAGATATTGGCTTTCTTTTAGTACAGTAGAGATTTGGAGGATATTGAGAAAGGAAATATGAGCCCATGTATCATAGCACTGGATACAATGGATGAGGGTTATGAAGAGTAAATGTGAAGCCAGATTTTATGACACAGGCAATTTATTTGGCAGCAGAATCTTCCCATGAAAGATACTAGGAGAAAAATTTGGATGAGATGAAGCCAGAACAGTATGCTAAACATTGTATGTATGGTTAACACTTCTGAACATTTTCATGAACAAGAATATACTTTCACCAACTCTCATACATTTTCTTGTTTTTAAATCCAGTATATGTGTACAGTAGCTTAAGAATTATTAGTCTAACAATTCACCTATCATGGAAAGCCCATTAGAATCAAAGCAGACTTTACAGAAAAAACCATCAAGTCAAGATGAGCTTGGAGTGAGGTGTTACAAGCCCTGAAAGAAGACAATTTTCAACCCAGACTGATGTACCCAGCAAAACTTTCATTCAAATGTAATGGAGAAATAAGATACTTCCATGACAATGAACAACTGAAGAAATTCACATCCACCAAGCCAACCCTAGAAAGAGTATTGAAAAACATACTAGAGATAAAAATAACCACAAATCCCAGAACAACAACAGAAAGAAACCACCAGGTAGGACAAGCAATTAAATGGGGGGGGGGCAGAAAGCAAACAACTGGAACATAACATGGCAGTAGAGCCAGCACATATCAATGATATCCATAAATGTAAATGGCCTCAATTCACCTATCAAAAGAAATAAGTTGACAGAATGGATCAAGAAACATGATCCCACAATATGCAGTATACAAGAAACACATCTAACCCAAAAGGAAACTCATATATTAAAAGTCAAAGGATGGAAAACAGTAATCCATGAAACAGGAATCCAGAAAAAAGCAGAGGTAACTGTTCTATTTGCAGACAATGTGAAATTCAAACCTAAAATGATTAGAAGAGATAAAGAAGGTCACTACATACTCGTTTGTGGAAAAATTAAAGAGGAAGAACAATTATAAATATATACGCACCAAATACAGGAGCACCCTACTATATAAGACAATACTAATGGACATGAAAAACAAAATACACAAGAACACAATTATAACAGGGGACCTTAACAGCCCTTTGTCACAAAGAGATAGATCAACTAAACAAAAAGTCAGCAAAGAAAGAATAGAACTGAGTCAATACCTGCCAGCATTTGGACTTAGTAGACATTTACAGAGTGTTCCACCCAACGACATCAGAATATACATTCTTCACAGTTCCGCATGGAACATTCTCCAAAATAGACCATATATTATCCCATAAATTGGAAATTAATAGCAAAAAGTTGCAAAACCTGTATAAATAAATGGAAAGTAAATAACAACCTTTTGAACAATCAGTGGGCTACAGATGAAATTAAAGAAGAAATAAAGCAATACCTACAATTCAATGAAAATGTGGAAACAACATACTCTAATCTGTGGGATGCAATGAAAACGGTCTTAAGAGGGAAATATATAACAATAAATTGTCATATCAAGAAAACAGAATGAGCACAAATAAACAACCTAATGCTTCATCTCAAGCTTTTAGAAAAAGAAGAGCAAGTTAAACCTAAATCTTGCCAGTATGGTGGTTCACGCCTGTAATCCCAGCACTCAGGAGGCTGAGGCAGGAGGAACATTTCAAGTTTGAGACCAGCCTGGGCTACAAAATGAGCTCAAGGCCAGCCTGAACTGCACACTGAGACCCTGTCTCACAAAGACAAAATAAATAAATACATAAAACCAAAGCTCATAGAAGAAAGGAAATTGTAAAGATTAGAGCATAAATCAATGCAATTGAAACTCAAAAAACAATACAAAGAATTAATGAATCAAAAAGCCATTTTTGAGAGAATAAACAAAATTGACAAACCTCTAGCTAACCTCATAAAGAAAAAGAAATAAAAAACCCAAATTCACACAATAAGCACTGAAAAGAAGGAAATTACTACACACCCCATGGAAATTCAAAAGCTCATGAACACCTACTTTGAAAATCTCTACTCACATAGAGTGGAATACACAGAGGAAATGGACAGACTTCTAGAAACATATGAACTACCAAAGCTCAACTAAGAAGATATAGCAATATTGAATAACCCAATATCAGCTATCGAAATTGAACATGTAATTAAAAACTTACCAACAAAGAAAAGCCCAGGTCCTTATGGATTCACAGCTGAATTCTACAAGAAATTTAGAGAAGATTTGATACCAATACTCCTTAAACTCTTCAACGAAATTGAAAAGGAAACAATCCTAATTCATTCCTGGAGGCAAGTATCA
Organism: Hydrochoerus hydrochaeris; assembly: GCA_004027455.1. Lineage (NCBI taxonomy): Eukaryota > Metazoa > Chordata > Mammalia > Rodentia > Hydrochaeridae > Hydrochoerus > Hydrochoerus hydrochaeris. The sequence continues at coordinate 179,265 of PVLA01003961.1, read as the reverse complement.
CTTTTATACCAAAACCAGAAAAAGACCCAATCCAAAAGGAGAACTATAGGCCAATCTTACTAATGAATATTGATACAGAGATTCTCAATAAAACACTGGTAAATAGAATGCAGCAAATCAACAAGAAGATTATACATCATGGTAAAGTGAGATTCATTCCAGGAATGCAGGGATGGTTTAACATATGCAAATAAATAAAAGTAACACACCACATCAAAAAGTAGAGCCAAAACCAAAAACCACTTGGTCATCTCAATAGATGCAGAAAAATCTTTCAATAAAATCCAACACATGCTCATGATAAAAACCCTTCAGAAACTCGGAATACATGGAGTCTACCTCAATCTTATAAAGGTCATGTATGACAAACCAACAGCCAACATTATACTAAATGGACAAAAACTGAAAACTTGCACTTTAAAAATCAGGAACAAGACAAGGATGTCCACTATCACCACTCCTATTCAATATAGTTCTGGAAATACTAGCCAGGGCAATCAGACAAGAGAGTGAGAAATAAAAGGAATAAAGATAGGAAAGGAAGAAGTTAAATTATTACTATTTGCAGAAGACATGATAGTTTATATAGAAGACCCAAAAACTCCATTAAAAGACTATTAGAGGTAAGAAACAAATTCAGCAGTATAGCTAGATACAAAGTTAATGCTCAAAAATCAATAGCATTCCTGTATACAAGCAAAATTTCACCAAGAGAGAAATTATGGAAATATTGCCCCTCACAATAGCATCTAAAAAACTGAAATACTTAGGAATAAACCTAACTGAGAATGTAAAAAAAAAATATATGGAATGGTATTCCTTGTTCTTGGTTAGGAAGAACCAATATTGTGAAAATGGCCATACTCCCAAAACTGTTACACAGATTTAATGCAATCCCAATCAAAATACCATTAACATTCCTCACAGATCTAGAGAAAACACTCCTAAAATACATTTGGAAACAGAAGAAACCAAGACTAGCAAAGGCAATTCTGGGCAACAATGGCAAAGCAGGAGGCATCTCAATTCCTGACTTGAAACTATAATATAAAGCCACAGTGATAAAACCAGCATGGTACTGGTGAAGAAATAGACCTGAGGATCAATGGAACAGATTAGAAGATGCAAACACAACTAAAAATACACTCAGCCACCTGATATTTGATCACTGGAATAATGATAGCCTCTTTAATAAATGGTGCTGGAAAAATTGGCTCTCCACATGCCGAAGACCGAAGCTAGATCCATGCCTATCAATCATGCACACGACTAAAGTCTAAATGAATCAAAGATCTAAATATTAAAACAGAAACACTAAATCTACTGGAAGACAAGGTAAGTAGAAATCTTGGAGACATAGGGGCAGGCAGAGAATTCATGAGCAAAATGCAAACTGCACAGGAAACACTTCAAAGAATCAACAACTGGGATCTCATATTATTGAAAAGTTTCTGTACTTCAAAAGAAATCACCAACAGAGTGAAAAGAAAACACATAGAATGGGAAAGTATTTTAGCCAACAACCCCTCAGACAAAGAACTTATATCCAGAACATATAAACAATTGAAAAACATCAAGCCCTCCACATTCAAAGACCCTCTCCAAAAATGGGCCACTGAGATGAATACACAGTTCTCTGATGAAGATATACAAATGGCAAATAAATACATGAAGAAATGTTCACCATCACTGGTCATTCGAGAAATGCAAATTAAAACAGCATTGAGATTTCACCTCACTCCAGAAAGAATAGCTGCCATCAAGAAATCAACTGAGAACAAATGTTAGTGAGGCTGCAGGAGTGGGGGGAACACTGCTCCTCTGTTGGTGGGAGTGCAGGCTGGTGCAGCCACTATGGAAATCATTATGGAGATTTCTCAGAAGACTAGGGTTGAGAATTGAGTCTATTCTCATAAGTGAAATAAATGAGAATCATATTTATAAATACCACATTGTGTCTGTCATGTAAAAAGTAGTAAGAACTGTAGGAGTAATAAAATCCAAAATGTGTAATTGCTATTGTCAAAAAGAGAGGAAAAGAAAGTACTCTAAAGGACATAACTGCATGCATGCTTAATTGATAGCCATATTACTAAGTTTTTGCTGGATCATTGAGCAGAAGTGTTTGCAGTTTCACTGTTTGAATGTCCACTTTGTGTGTTTTAATTTTGTAACTTGAACAACTATTTCTAATACGACAGTATGTAATGTCAACTAGTGATTTTAGTGTTTATTTTATTTTGGAATTTTGTAGTATTGCTTTCTTTTTTCTGTTTTGCTTTTTTCTTCTTTAAATAAAAATTTTTAAAAAATTATTAGTTTATACCTCCAAAAGTCTGACAATTTTCTAAATTCCATAGAGTCAGAAATGTGTCATGCATCCTCTCCACACACCCTTTCCATAGTCTTAACAATGCAATACAATTTCTTTGAAATGCAGTTTGGTTATTCTCCATCCAGTCCCTGAATCTCGCAAAGAATCAAAATACATTTTTAAACTTTGCCTGTATCAAAGTGTATTCTATGTGCTTAATATTTTATAGACTTTGAGAAAGGTGTAGTGTCATTCATCACTATCATAGTATGATACAGAAGAATGTCCGTGATGTTACCGATTTCCTACACTTCCACCAGTCAGCCTCCCCACAGAGTTTTCAACCACTCATTTCTTTCCTGCATTTAGGTTTTACTTCTTACAGAAAGTAGTATAAATGGGACCTTATTTTACATATATTTTTTCAGAATAGTTTATTTTGCTTAGCAATACAGATTTAAAATTTATTTGATGTCTTTGAGAGGGTGTGACAGTCAAACTTAATTATAAATGTAATTGATTTAGGAGCCACCTATAGATTACTAACAGTAGAGATGTCTAGCACTAACTAGGTGCATCACAGAGGCATGAACTTAAATACTATATCTAGACTCTCAACTCTTCCTTTTTGGTGCTGTCCCTGCACTCTGATTGCTGGCAGCCGAGAACTAAACAGTTTTGCTCTGGTTTGCCCACCCACCTGGATGTTTCTGCTTTGTTGCTGGCAGACCATGATTGAAATCTCTAAAAATATGAGCCAAATAAATTATCTTCTCCATTCAGTTATGTATGTCAGACATTTGGTCCTAGAAACAAAACACTGGCTAATGCAAAATACATCAAAAATAACTTCACGTATTTGAATGGTTTTGTGCCTTATATTTCTGGGTAATAGTCTATAATATTCCTCTGTGTGAATAGACTGCACTTTTTTTCATTCACATATTGAAAGAATTTTTAATGCTTACATTTTGGAATAGTATGAAGGAAAAAGAAAGGCAAAATTCCCATGTATATTTTGTTGTGCATGGAAATGTAAGTTTTCAAATGAATTAGGTAAACAGGACCATGAGTTCTGAATTGCATGAAAGACAATGTTTAATACTGTAATTAATGGTCAAACAGTTTTACAATATAGCTATAGAATTTATACTCCTACCCAGCAATGAAACAATATTCTTGTAGCACCACATATTCATTAATATCTGATAACGTCAAGCTTTGGATGTTATCCATTTTAATAAGTGTGCAGTACTATCTCATTCATGTTTTTACTTACAATTCCCTAATGATATCTGATGTTGAAAGCAATTAATATACTTACTGGTCATCTGTATTTTTTTAGATAAAGTGTTTGATCAGAACATTTTACAGGTTTTTTGTGGGGTTGTTTATTGCCCTTTGCTACATTTTGTTCAGTTTTACATGTTCTTTTTCTATTTTACACATGAGTTGTTATCACACAAATGATTTTTCAAATATTTTATCTTAGCAGCTTGATTTATATTTTCTTACTAGTGCTTTTCATGGAGTAGAGATTTAATTGTAATAAAATCTCACTTTTTTGTGTTGTCTCTAAAAATACATTGTCAAGCCCTAAGTAACAGGTTTTTCTCCTATGAATATGATTAGAAGTTTTACAGTTTTGAATTTATAGCTACATAAATGATAACATATGTGGTTTTTTTCTAGGCATTTCATAGTTTTTTAATCTATGTTCATGAAAGATAGAAAAGTCTGTAGATTTCCTTGCTTGTAATGTCATCGTTTTTCTGTTGAGTTGGCTTTTTGCTTTGCCAAGAATATACTTAAGATTCATGAGTCTACTGGTAGAGTATCAATTTTGTTCCATTTCCACATTTTCCTTAGTTTTATGATGTGTTAAAGTTGTTAACGTGAGTCCTCGAACATTGTTTTTATTGAGGATTGTTGGCTTATTCTAGCTAGGTGTTTTTCCTTTCCATATAAATTGTACAATCTGTTAGTATCTACAGAATACTCTTAGAATCAAGGTTTCCTTGGAATTATTTCCCAATCTATAGATAAAGTTGGAAAGAACTTGAGTAGTAACAATATGCATTCTTTCAATTCACAAATTTATTTAAAATTTCTTTCTTTAATCAATGCTGTATGTATTTCTGCAAATTGATCCTGCACATATTTTGTTAGATTTATAACTGATTTCATTTTTCTGTCTCTCTGTGTGGGTTATTGTCTATAATTTAGGATTCTAGTTTTTCATAGATAATATAAAAGAAAAATTGGCCTTGAATGCTATAGTCTATCAGCTTCATATATTTTCTTGTAAGCTGTTTTCTAGAAAAACATTCATGTTATCTCTTAAAAACATATTTTATTTCTTCCCTGCACAGCTTGTAATATTAAATTGTTATGATAAGGAACATATTTGACTTTTTCGATCTCAGGGATATAATACCTAGTCTTTAAACATCAAAATGATGTTAGCTATAAGTTTTTAGAATATTATTTATCAAGTTGAGAAAGATCGCATGATTTTCAGTCTTCTGATAGTTTTTATCATGAATTGGTGTTGGATTTTTTGGTACTTTTGCTGTGTTACTTTATCCAGTCCCATAATTGTTTTTCCAATATTTTGGTATGATGGATTATATTTATAGAATTTTTAATGTTAAGCAAGCCTAACATATCTAATGCATATCTAAATTAGTTGTGTAAATAACTCATTTCATGCATGAATAATGTGGTAATGTTTATAGAAGTTTTCTGTATTTATGGCCATGAAAGATAGACAGGTTTGTAGATTTTCTTTCTACCAATGCCATCCTCTGATTTGTACTTAGGTAAAGTGTGGTCTCATAGAATGAGTTTTAAAAATATTCCTGCTGTTTGTATTTTATGAAAAGATTATAGCTAGCAGTAATTAAATGTTTATAAAAACTAGGTGGAGAGCTTTGGCCAGTGTTTTTTTTTTTTTTCTGGTAGGTTTTATTTATTAAAGTTACTTAACGGTCTTATAGATACTCGTTCATTTCTAGTAGTTGTTCATTCAAAGAGTTCTTTAGTTCCCTTAAAATTGCATTTATGATCATAAAGTTGTTAACATTCATTTTTTTATGTTAATAACCATGGAATCAACCATGATATCAGTGGAATCTTTCTTCAATGCTGATATACCCAAATTTATTTTGTTATATCTTTAAATTTCTTTTCCCTAGTTGGATATTATAGAGCTTTATAATTTCCTATAACTTTCTAAAGAACCTTTTGATTTCATTGATTTTTTTATTGTTTTTAGATTTACCAATATAATATTATTTATCTATTTATTTATTTATTTATTTATTTATTTATTTATTTATTTTTGCTTTAGTACTAAAAGCTTTTTAGTTTTCTAAGGTGGAAAATTATATTCCTGGCTTTTAACCATTTTGCCTGTGTGGAATATGTATTTAATACTATAAATCTGCTTATAAATCCTGTTTTCAATACATCTTACTGACTTGGTTAAGGGGCACTTTCTCAAAACTTCTTTCTGGTTTTTCCTTTATTGCAGTTTGAAGATAACATGAATAATAATTTGTGTTTTTAATTACTTTGATTCTTTTATTTTCAAATTTATGAATCTATCCTGGATAATGTTCCCTGAGCTTCCTAGGTGTGTGATCCTCACTGTTGATTAATTTTGGAATATTCTCAAACATTATTGTTTAAATTATTGCTTCTGTTCATTTCCTCTATTTTTCTTCTTAAATACTGTGAATGCATATGTTACATATTTTGAATCTGAGTCAGATTTTTTATGCTTTTTTTTCTTTACTTTCAACCTTTATTATTTTGCATTTCAGCTTTGAATAATTGTTAATTTATTTTTAGCCTAGCTGGTTTGGTTTCCTTGGCCTTTCTGCTTCTCCAGAGATCTTGTTGTGTCCTACAAACTCTTATACTTTTCTTTGGCTACAGCATTTGTAGTTTATTTCTTTATAGCTGTGATGCTAGTTGAGTTTGGTTTATTTGGTTTTGTTTTCAGATGAGCGAGCAAGGATAGAGAGGTTAAAGCAGGAGAAATGTACTTTCTCAGCTGGTATATTGCTCTTACACGGCATCTTTTGAAGGACAGAGTACATGTTGAAGTAGAAAACATTCTGTACCTGTTTCATAATGATTAATCTTCTCTCCTTTCTGCCAGAATCATGAGCAAAATCTTTTCAGTTTTTTTTTCTTTCATGTATCTTGAAACCATGACAGTATATTAAATAAGTCTAACACAAAAAAAATTAAATGTCACATAGTTTATTTTATGTGAGAAACTCAAAGTATACATAGAGGTCAAAGTAAAAGATAAATAATTGTAATTAAGAAGGCAAAACTTTCTTAAAGGGAAAGAGGATCAAGAGATAGAAGGTGGGCTTGAAGTGAGGGAAAGGAGAATAAAAATTGAATTCAAATGTGTTATACATATGTACAAATTTCACACAAGGAGTGTAATTACTACATGTGCAAATATATACAGGAAAAAAAAAGAGAAACCAAAATGGCTGGAGAGGGGAAGAAGGGAAGGGAAAGGAGATGAAAGAAAATAATTAAGATATATCAGTTACATGCAACAATTCCTCATAAGGAATGTAAACATTATGTACTACAGACCTGTAATAGTTGAAAGGGAAGGGAAGGGAAGGGAAGGGAAGGGAAGGGAAGGGAAGGGAAGATAAAACCTGATGAACTTCCCAAGTGAACCCATAAAAGCTTTGGAGTTCCACTAAAACTTTAACATCCAAGGAATGCCTTAGTTTTATGCTAGTTTAAAGTCACTGAATTCCTCTTGTATGTATTCTCACCATTTTACACAATCTGTTGTTTGCTCTGTAGTTAAGCCTCTCTTGGTTGTTCATCTGGGTGCTCCTACCTTTTCCCTGTGACCTCAGATGTCTAAAGAGTCTAAATAACATCTGGGGTTTTCTGCTTACTAGGCTCTGGGTATTTTTTCATTTTGTTGTTGTTGTTGTTGTTGCTGTTTCCAAATATGGAGCCAATGTATTCTAAGGTCTTAACATTTTAGATTTGAAACCAATAATGCAACTTAACCAGTTTTTCCTTTGCCTGTAAGTTTCGCATTTCATAAAGGTCCCCTTTCCAATATTGTCATTGTATTGCCATATATATTATCTGTTCAGTGCTTTTACTTTTTTCACAGGGTCTCTACCACAATTAGATATTTTCTCTGAAGCTTGGTATCCAGTTTCCTATCATCCCAAACAAGATACATTGGAAAAGAATTGCTTATGTCCTAAGCTCCTATTTCCGTAAAATTTCCTCCTCATCTTTTATATCTCAAAATTTAGATATCTAATCCTTTCAGTAGCACAATAAGTGTCTACATTTTCAATTCACTTATTAAATCTAAACTCAATTTAAATAAATTTAGTTGTGTATGAGTATATACGCATACATATGTAATGACATTAATGACTTTTATACAATTTAGTAAGTATTTAAATTTCATTCCTTTGTTGCATAAAGTCTAGTCTCAATAATCTAGAAAATATAAGAAAGAGTAAGAGGATATATAATTTGGCTAAAGGAGGGTAAAATTTTAATTGTCTTTTTAAATATTTTGAGGATTAAAATCACTATTTCATTGAGTTTAATCTTTAGTTCCATAGCAAAAAGCAAGAAAAATTATTATTATTTAAGATAATTTTCACATATAATTTGGAAAACATCATAATCAATATCTAAAAAGCACTATTTCTTATTTGATTTTGTTATTTACTTCCAGAGGTGAGTTCTGTTTCAATGAATGATGCTTTTTTACTTACTCTCTCATCTAATGTAATTACACTTTATGTGGAATTAAGTACAATTTCCATTTACAGTACAGGCAAAGTAACTCAAGTGGAAAACTGATTTAATTGACATACTCATTTTGGTTTAGAATTCCTTAGTTTGGACATCACAAGCAGATGATCAATTTATGTGCTTTGGTTTCAATCTATGCCCAATAAATCTATGTGGTATTCTTGTTCACCAAGCCAGTCTAATTTCAAGTTCTTTATTAAAAATTTAGAACATTATTTCTCTGCAACATTAAAGGTAATTTGGCATTTCATTTCATACTCTTTGAATGTTTCATATGTATTTAATTGTTATGGTCCACCGCTATTATGTCTGCTTATATGTCTGGCAATGAATGAGGATGGCATATATAGAAAGAAATAATAATTATATGAATGAATTTTTAAAAATGTTTACTTGTCTTCAATATTTTAATCATCATTTGCATCTCAGATTTTAAGATAAATTTAAATTGCTATTTTAAACCTATTGATTTACTTTGACACAAGTTGTTATGTGTATGAATGAGGAAAAGCTTGTATCAACTGATTTTCTTATATAGCCCCTATTCTAATAATTTTAAACTTACTTTGATAAAATTAGAAGTGTAAGCACTACTCTTACTTTCATTATAGGCACTTATTGTCCTTTTTAATACATGCACATCATTAAATTAAAGCAACAGATGGGCACCCTATGGAAACATTTTGAGCTCTGGAACTCAGTAAGTCACTCTAGTGCTGGCTTATTGACAACTCAATCATGTCAAGAAAGTTAAATCCAACCTACAATCAAACACCAAATGGTTGTTTATTTATAGTTGTGCTGCAACTAATAGAAAGTATAGAACTTCTGCTCTTCTCATTGATAGCCAGGAAAAATCAATTTGCATCTTAATTTTGAAGAGTTTATAATTGCCTCATTTGGGACATAAGCACACATGATAAATCAGTATTAAAAAAAGAAAAATGTCATGGATTGCTGATAAATTATTGAAAGAAGCTTTAATTGAAATAATATTATGTGTGCACATACTTTTTTACAGAAGAGAAATAAAAATATAGGGGTAACAATCATTGTTCCACTTTCACTCAACTGCATATGAACAGATTGTATTACACATATGTGTGGTGTATTTATATATACATTTCACTATACCTCATTACCTCCTCATATCAAAATAGGTTTTAAATCAATTTGAATTTATAGTCAGAGTAAATTAAAAGTTGCCAATGGCTTAATGTTTATTTTAAATATTAGTTTCCAATTGTAAATACAGAGGACTTTTATGAAAAGAAAACTTCTTAGGTGTCTGAAAGGTAGCAAAAGAATATTACTTACATTTCAGTTTTTCTGTATTTTTAAGTGTTTGTTTAATCAGTGAAGATTCAGAGTGAAAATTTCATAGTCATAGTTATGCAGTTACTTGATGTTAACTGAAATTTCACATTTTGCAAAAAAGAAAAAAATAGTCATCTCCTCTCACCCTCAGAATCCCAGTCAGATATATGGAGAGTTTACCAAAGTCCATAGGTGGAAATATATAATTCAAACAGTAAACATAGCTTCTTCCTAGTTGCAACAATTCAAGTCCTACCACAGACACCTCAGTGCAAAGCAAAAAAAGGTCAAGTTCTTTTAACAAGAAATGGAGAGAGAGTCTGGGTCAGGGTACTGCTGCAGTATCATATCATATCATATAATATCATATTATATTTTAAATCAGTTTTTCCGGTAGTTTGTTTTCACAGGATAGTTGACCTTTCTGACAATATGAATTTATGAAAAACTTTGTGAGGTTCAAGAGAAGATAAAATTTTCTTATCACTTTATACTTCCAGTTCCAGGCATAGATACCGACACTCTCTGTTAATAGTGGATGATCGCCTTTACATCAAGTCTTGAGACTCATTTTGTGGTACTTACTTTGACATTCAGCATCTGTGTGATTTAACATGCACCACTTAAATTATTTTAATTTCAATTTTATTATCTATAAATGGATCTCTCAAACATATTTAAAGCCCATGCTCTACTATTCTATCAGCTTTCATTTCAATTTGTAGTCATGGGGAAATTATTTCATTCATCATCAATACTACTTGACACTTGCCATTTGACATTTCCAAAATTTGTGGTTAAGATTTTGTCTTTGATTAATGAAACTGTGAAATATTAGCATTATTTATAGGGATGAAAAGGCATTAACTACAGATCAAGTCTTGTAGAAGTTATTAGGAGCCAAATAACAGATTTTTTTTTTGCTCTGAGAAGTAAAGGCTTATTATAATTTAGTTGAACTTTTGACAACTATAAATATTCTTTCTCCAAGTCCAGGAGCTTGAATCACAGATACATATAAAAAATGTGTACCTTTCAGACTTTAATCATTTAAATTTGGTCATAATGCATTTATTATCATTTCATTATGATTTAGTGTTTCAATATAACATTTTCTTGTGTAAGAGAAACAAATATATAAATAAAGAGCAAAATAAAATATAGATAGTAGAAACTAGGGAGAGAAATCTTTTGAAAAACAGAAGGATATGAAGAGATGGAGGGAGGGTGGGGAAAAAGATGTGAGGGGAAAGGGATTAAAGGAGGATTAAAATGTGTCATGTACAGGTACCAACTCCTCATGAGGAATGTAAACATTATATACTCCAAACATGTACTAATAAAAATAAAAGCTGAAAAGAGTTAAAAATAGAGAGAAGTCAAGATGGTTGATCAGTGAGAAACAAAATACAAAGCCTCCCAGGAGAAACAACTCATTTGCCAGATTAAAACACCCTGGGGAGACCCAGACAGAGGGAGATGGATCCTCTTGACACAGGAAGAAATTAAAACATAAAAAAGCTCATCAAAAAGGTCGGGACTACAACTGAAACAGCTAAAAATTATGGGACCCAGCGTTTTCGCAGTGACCCACCAAGTTTGCACCAGCTTGAGTCCACACCAGCCAGCAAAGCTGTCCAAACTCATTCCCATTGCCACTCACAGGAAGCACAGCAGCCCTGAAGTCAGGGGTTGGTGAGCCCAACAGAGAGCGGAGCTGGTGAAGGGATCTTTATTAATCCATGATAAGTGCTGGGAATGAGACCCCCACCAAGGGAAGGGTGCAACCAAATGGGCCACATGTTGGAATCAGGCAGTAGGAGCCTGAACTGGGAGTGACAATGAATTCAGTTGGTGGCTCCCTCCCCAGAGCAGATTTGTGGGATTTGCTTTGACTGGTCTGCGCCCCTGGCTGGGACCCAATGAGCCATCCCAAATTGATTCCCTGTGCCTAGCACACACTAAACTGGTGAAGGCCCTGAAGTTTGGCTGGCTCGGTAGGGAGGGCAGGAATATACAGCCGCTGCTTACACCTCAATGACAAGAGCAGGCAGGAGAGGGCAGAGGTCCCTCACCAGTGTGCTTCAGAGGAAGTGTAGCCAACAGGGAAGGGGGATGGGGACCTGCACTGTAACCTGTGTGGAGGAAGCCAGGGCCATGACAGGAGAGAGAGGCAGGAAGAGGCCTCCAGCCCAGAACCCAGACAGCCCTGATCCAGGAGAGGGAAAAACAAGGGAAATTGAAGGCAGCAAACACACATCAGACATGGCTTCAATGGACATTAAGAGATATCTTCAGGACCTTGTAGATGAGCTCAAAACTGAAATATTAAATCAGGTAAAGCAAGACATGAGTAGAGTAATAAAAGAAATGCTATCAGGAAGCATCTCTCAGGTGATACAGACAGAAGAAGGGAGGAACACAAAAAAAGGAGAGAAACGTTCGATAAAGAATACAAAGAAAATGTAGAGTACATGAAGCAGATTCAGAGACTACCAGGAAATTAAAAACTCCATTAAAAGCTGGCAAAATGCTTTAAAAGAAACTAAGGATAGACTATCAAAACTTGAAGCCAAGTTTGCAATGTGTGATCATGAAAGGAAAGATCTCTTAAAAATAACAAGAAAACAGGTAGTAACAATACAAAGGCTAGAAGATGACAAGAGAATCTACAATTTAAGAATAAGAAATGTGAACGAAGAAGCAGGTATACATACAGGTGAATTACAAAGACTATTGATGAAAATAATTAAGGAAAACTTCCCAAGCATGGGAAAAGACAAGGACATTCAGTTGTGTGAGGCATAGAGAACTCCAGCCACCTACAACCAAAACAGATCTACACACAGACATATGATAATCAAGATGCCAGAAATTCAATATAAAAACAGAATATTAAAAGCCATTATAGAAAAGAAATAGATTACCTATAAAGGTAAGCCCATCAGAATCATGGCTGACTTCTTGACACAGACCATCAGATCAAGAAGAGCTTGGAGCGAGGTATTCCAAGTCCTGAAAGAAAATAACCTCCAGCCCAGATTGATGTATCCTGCAAAACTGTCACTAGAAATTAAGGGAGAAACAAGATGCTTCCATGACAGGGAGGAACTGGGAGAGTTTGTGACCACCAATCCAACCCTACAGAGAATATTGAAGAGAGAAAAAAAAATACCAGAATTTTAGAACAGCAGCAGAAAGGCCTCAGTGAGTGGGGCAGGAAGTACAATGAAGAAGAATACTAGATAAGCAAAGGCAGAAAAATAGCATAGCAGAAATGAGGCAGAGAAGGATGACTAGTATCTCTAACATAGATGGCCTTGATACACTATATTGTTAATAGTGCACCAGGATTTAAAACCCACATTACTCACACTACTCTGCTTAGATGTATTATATTCTGTTCCAGTCATTCTACCTGAACTAGATTTGAGGGCACAGACAGTAATCCCAAAAATAACAGGATATAGTATGGTAATCATCCTTAATTTCCTATTAACTTAATCTAAATCTCTGTAAAACCTACACTGTTTACCATGACTGATTGCAATCGAATCTGGTTTGTTAGATTGCTGATTTGTATTGACACATTTTATTCAGAGTAGTTATGATTGATAGTATCAAGTCTGAGAGTATAGGCAACTGCACTTAAGATGACAAGATTCATTAGAATATCCACTCTGATTTGATTATTACCTGCCTTTGAAGTTTTATACTGTCCACAATGTTTTATTTTTACTAATATTGTTATGTACTGCTATATTAAATTATACTGCTATATTCAATTATGCCTCATGATATAGACAATTCTATTGAAGATAATAAGAAACAACACAGTAATCATTGTAGGTCATCTTGTACTGTGGTTTTCTATGACTTTTTGGTTTCATGTTTTTATAGGAATTTGTTTTGTTTTGTCTTGCTAAGTTTTGTTTTTCCCTCTAATACAGAAAGGATAGAAATACATGTAGATTCATACATGAGTAGCTCTTTAAACTCCACTGTTTGAATATCTACTTTGTATGCTTTAATTTTGTAACTTGAACAACTATTTCTAAGAGGACAATATGTAATTTATCAACTAGTGATTTCTTATTATCTTTTTTTTGAAATTCTGTATTATCTCTACCCTTTATGTGCTTTTGTTTCTCTTTAAATAAAAAAGAATTAAAAATAACTGAAATATATGGACTATACTTTCTTATAAAATGAAACAAAAATATTAAGATATAGGAAAAATAGAATTTTTATAAAATTTTGTGCTGCTTTCAGTGCTCACCTGTTTTATTTTTTAAACTTCTGTTTTATTATTTTGACTTTGATTCAAGGGGTACACTGGTTCTTGATATTTCTACCATATTGTTTTGGATATGGATATTATAAATAGTAGGTACCATAATGGTTTGATAACATTTTTTGAGACTCTGTCAAAAGTCAGAACATGATACATATTAATGCCAAACATGAAATCACTATCTCTTTTTTTATTACAGCTACAAGAATGTGAATTTTAAACTGCCTAGACTGGTTTGTGATGTGTAGTTACAGAACTGACCATATCTGGTGTCTCAATTTATTTATTTGTAAAAGAGTACAGATAAATAATTTTGATTAATAGCAATGTTTATAGCATTTTGATAAATTTTAAATGAGTTATTATATATCAATTACTAACAAGTTTTCAAAAAATATTACCAAGCATTACTATAGTAAGATTAAATTTGGAATTATCTTTTGATGAATGTTTAAAGATTTTAAAACCTAAATTTTGAATAAAAAATAAAAACATTCAGTAGAATAGAAAATGATAGCTTAAACTACAATTCATTCACATTTTGTAATATTCTTAAACTGTTATTTCAATTGAACATTATCCTCCATTATTTACAGAATCCCAAAGAATAGTAATGGCCTCTATAAGAAGCATTAGTAAGCATTATTAGACATAACATGGTTTTATTTGGTAATTAGTTTTCCTAGTGGAGGCTGAGGAGAGGCCCTGCTCCCATAGGAAATAATAGGTATGAGGATAAATGGGGCACAGGTACCAAAGAATAAGATATAAAGCTTTTTACCTATGCAATGAGTAGCAAAATGATAACATAAGAAGTGCTCAGTTTTGGTCTATAGTAACACAAGAGGTTTGGGGGTAGTCATATGGGCCCGCATGATAGTTCCATGTGTAAGGGATGATTTGTGCCAAGGAAAGTAGTGCTCACCCTCTATTTCTAGACATCCCAGGGATGAGACAAAGGAGAAAATGGCAGGTGTATAGTGTGCAGTCTGTCAGTGGTCCTATATCAAGAATGGAATTTGATCCTCTATTACAAATTTACACCAGGAACAACATTTACAAAATTATAACTAGAACAACAACAACAGCAGCAACAACAGCAACAAAAAGTAAGTCAACTGGTCTTGGCCATCGAGAAATAGAGCCAAACATTACCATTTTACTTTCCATAAGTAAACAACATCTGATAGCCACAACTTAAAGGTACATGTATAGCCTGACTCCTATTTTAAGAGGATTCAGTACATTGCCAGCAAGCACTCAGGCTGAAACCTAACAGCAGAACGTGGTGGAGCTGAACTTACTTGCATAGTGACTCCTGAGAGGAACACCAGGGGAAAATCTTAAAGAGAGAGAGGCCAGGGAGGAGACATGGACCTGGAAACCAACCATGACCCACTCAAGTACACTTTGAAGAGTAATCCACCAGGGCCTCAAGGGCCTTACAAGGTCAACTCTGTTGATAATTTACCCTGCCCAACACACACAAAGAGTAGGATGGGTCAGGTGGGATGATTCTTTAGAAAATAGTACTATGAGCATAGGTGTGGCCATGTATATGATTAGTAAAGGAATGCAAATAGGAAGATAATTTTAATCTAATAGTTTGGCAAAGAATTATTCAAATGAATACAACTCTGAAGTCCAATATCGTTGGTGTTGAGGTAAAGAACAATAATTTGATGAATGGATTGAAATACCAATTTCAGTCAATAGCATTAAAAACAAAAACTGACAATCCAGCAAACAATAGTAGCAAGATCAAAAATATAAATATTTAATAAAAGGTACATATTTTATTGAAATTAAGAATAAAATCTTACATGCAAAGATGGGGAATTAAATATATTTCCGTATAGTGAAATTTCCATGATTCTAGATGAAATATTGACATAATGGTTATATAATTTAGCAGGAAAAAAAGATCACCTCAAAATTAATATAAATATAAAGCTGTGTTTCAATAAAAATCTGCTAAAGCAACTATGACATCTAAAGATTCAGTAAATCTCTTCAAAGTAATGTACAATTAAATAAAAATTATCCTTCATTAGTATTTTACCTTAAATAAAGTTAACAAGTATGTAATCAAAGTTACAGAGCATTATTACATTTTAAGAAAAATACATAGTAAATGTATAAGTCTACTATACATTAAAAATGTATAAGTAAAGAATGGAATATTCACACTTTAGTGTGTGTGATTGTCTAAATGGGTGAATTTTCTTATGCAAGTTTATAGAAACTTTTATTTAAATTGTAGCATACTATTTCACATTCCTTGTCAGAATATTGTCTTATCTGAGTGTTTATTTACAAGATACATTTAAACAGTAAATATTATCTTTCAAAGTATTGTGTGTTGTATAATATTATATATTATAATAGAAAAGACTTATGTAATTGCACCTTTTATGAGCATGGAAAATATGTGAAGTCATATATATTAAGTTAACATTTTCCAAATGGAATAAAATGTTAGAAGACAGGAAAAGTAATTCTATATACATTTGGGGTTATTTACTTCAAAATTTGTAAAGAAGAAAACACATACTAGCAATGGAAAGTTTTAGAATATTAAACACCAAACTTATAATGTCTGAATGCCTCATAGGAGAGTCTTGATAGTAGAGGAATAAATTAGAGAAACATATACTTTTCATGTAACATATTTCTATGTTTTATTTAATTTTTATGAGTATGTATATGTACACTTTAAAAATATTCCAAAGTTCATAGGATATTCACATTAAATTATCATACATGAAATTTAAAGGGCAAGGAAAATACTCTGACATTTTGCAAAGCAGTCACTGAAATCCTTAATGAATCGATTTTCTCAGCTCTTCAGTTTCAATAGTCAGTTAAAGGTCTGTTACACCTCAGGTTTTCTTACAACAATTGCCCAATGGTTGAATAAGCAGAGACCCTGTTATGTCTCAAGGAATTCATAAAATTCCTGCAGGAAATAAAATTCTGACAAGGAATATAAAATGATATATTACAACTTAAATAAAAGTTTCTGAAATCTCGTATAAGAAAAATTCCTTGAAATGATGGCAAACAAAAAAGGAGACATTTTATCTAAAGAAATGAGAACTGAAAACAATATGAAGTACAAATGTGATATGAATAATTATACTTGTAGGCATTTATATTTTTGAAATGTTAATTTACATAATTAGATAAATGTTGCTATGTGGTGTATGATTTGTAGAATCCACTGTCATGTAATCTTTTTAATTAAAATTTTCTTTTATTGGTGCCTGCATTCTAAACTCTAATCTATAGATTCATATTTCTGCTACCACTCATTTTTCAAATGGTCTTATAATTTAGGTGATGTAGTAAGCGAATAAAAACAACTTTGATTGATTTTAGCCTGAGCAGAATATTCACAAATATCTCACTATAAAATTATGTAAGTTATTTTACTTTGCCATCATTACCTATGGAGCTATTGACTTCTTAATTTGTTGTAACCAGTTAAACAAAATTATCAAAATGAATTGAGGTATGAATTGGAAAAAATTATACCAAGCAAATGCAGATGCTATTCCCACAGTAGTTACTGTCAATCTTGAAAAATATTCAGTTTACTGACAAACATACTTTCTTCATTATTATATAAATATAGATTTTCATCATTGAGGGCCCTTAAGCCATTGCAGTGTTATCAGTGAGATGAGACATTACGGGGTCCTGACCTAGATCCCCAATCTCCCAAATGAGTATATGGCAAAGGCTTAAGTAAAATGAGACAAGTGGTGTGATTTTAGAGCTCCAGGAGGATCAGAACCTCTTAGCTGAGTTTGACACTCTGAGGGCTAAAACAAAGACTTCTCTGGACCACCCATATTTATTAGGTCCAAAACAAAGGGTGGGGAAACTGAGGAATGCTCAGGAAATGAGCAGGACCTTGGGAGTCACTTCAAAGACTTCCCAAATAATAAATTATGCCAATTTAGGCAAACTGTCTTATCTCCATGATGACATTTATGATAGGAGTGGACTGCAGAAGTGAGATTCCTTCAGCTGCAGTCTTTATTTACTTAATTAGTGCTGGTGCCAAGGTGTCCTCAGCTGTGGCCTTATCTTGCCCTTTGAGGTATCTCTGGCCTCACAGGCCACTACAGGCCTCAGCCAGGACCAGTGATTCATAGAGGTTCACTTACTATGAATCAGCTCCCATCACCAAGCAAGGGGCTGAGGCCTCGGACAGACTCACAGATAAACACAAAGGGCCAATTAGTTAATTTTAAATCCTGCTCAGAGCTGCTTCATTGCAGTCTCCAAAAAGACATGGCAAAAATTTTCCATATTATTACAGAAGAACTGTAGGATTAATATAATTGAAATGATTACATTAATTTGAAGTCCAATCTGCTAAGTGTAATTCATGCTAAACTACTTTATATATATGGCACAGTGTTATACCATTTTACTGATCATTTTACTCTTTTACCTACCATTTTTGTTTCAATGCTCCAATAGCCTTATACAGATATGAAATAAAGAATAAATTAGAACTTTTTTATAACCATACATCATATAAATTTACAAAGAAAATTTGTAGTCACATAAACAGTATTCCATTTTGTTATTTCATAAATTTCCTCATGAAAAAAGTCGGTGTTATAGCATAATTGTACTTATTTTTTGATTTTATATGTTTATATCATCTTGTCAAATAAGCAAAAGTTGAATTGAGTAAAGAGATTTTTCAGTTTCTGGTTGCTGCAAGTCTTCATGAAACATTGCTACTTTTAATTTCCAGTGACACTTTACAAGTCATTTGCTCAGCTTGCACATTTGAAACAGCATCTCATTAGGTAAACTGTCAGTATTAATAGTCTCTCTTTATTTGCTATAAACTTCTGCATAAGTAGTAACTTGTAACTCATATTGGTTTTTGTGTTTAAAGATCTGGTAGATGAATAGAAAGAATAGGTAGGGTAGCAGATATAAAATTAAGCACTTATCATAAATTCAATAAGACCTTCACTGTTATCTTAGTGATTTTGAAAGTTTCACTAATCTATAGATGATTATAGTATTACTCTTCAGAATTTCTTCCTTCTAAGGTATAACTTTGATGTGATTTTAAGTTAAAGATATTCTCCTTTTGAAATAGAGGCTGACCTGGAATAAATCAAATATCATACATTCATGCCTGTTATCTAACATATTTGATCTATTTCTGCATTATTTTAAACTGAAGTCATGCAGAAAATGACACATTTTCTAAAAAGCTTATAATTTTAAATTTATAAATTATTATTATGAAAAACCTTTTTTTTTTAACCAACATTGGAAACATATGTGGTTCAAAGTTTGGTTTTTTGCTCACAAATAAAGTAATTGAAAAGGGAGATAATGATAATTTCGTAAGCATTTCCTTTACCTTTGTTTAATGTATCCTTGGTCCTCAAGGACTTTTAAAATACTTTTATTTAGGAATCTACAAAGGTAAGAGATATTTTCAATTTATGCTTAAAGATATTTTACTTCTACCCAAACTGAAAAGAACATTCAGTATTGCTTAAAGCAGAGGTCTCAACATTTTGAGAACTAGGAACTGGTTTCACAGAAGACAATTTTTTCACTAACAGGGGGAAGATGGGTGCTGGAGTTATGGCTGGTTTCTGGGTGATTCAAGAGAGCAGCATAACCTAGGTAGATCCCTTGAATACATAGTTCACTGGTAAGGCTTCCTCACTTGCCACTTTCCTCTGCTGTGCATTTAGTTCCTAACAAACAGAGGCTAGTCTGTGTCCTGAAGATGGTAGACTCCTGACTTAACATGATTTTAACAGTCTATGTCTCAAAATAATTAGATATATAAGCTTATCTTAGCATTAAAAAAAGATTGAACATGTTATTAGACTGAAATCCAATGAGGAAATTATTTTTTATTTTATATTCTACCAAGTAATATCTATTTAGATTTAGCACCTGTGTGTGTCTCGCAGAGGTACTCTGGGTGGCTGCGACAGACCCAGTTGTCTCTCATTTCTTCTTTGCAGTTTTAAACTGTAACTGTAGAATGTGTTGCTAAAGCAACATCCTGAGTTGGAGAGGTGCTGGGTGTTCCAGATTTTTCCAGTCCCTCCTAGAAACAGAGTGGATTCAATGTTTTTGCTCTGGATTATGTTACCGAAGTGTAGGGAGTGAGTGAAGCTGGAGATCAATCACACATGCACAGCTAAATCAAGGCCAGCCTTGAAAACATGAGAGCCCAAGGTGAACCATGAAACAAGCAGTTCCAGCTTCTAGAACACAAGGTCCTCAGGGGAACCATACAAAGTTACAAAACAGAGGGGTTGAAATTGATTTGAGCATATAAATAAATGTTTTATCATGGTTGAGCTGTTCCTTTCCTCCTATCAGGAGAGAGGGCTCCACTTGACTTCAGCTTTCATCTCTTTTCTTTGTTTTCCCATTTTCTCACTGTCCTTCCCCCAGGGAACATCTGGAGCTACAGCTAGACATGACATATAGCATCTGAACAGTGACCAAGATAAGAATAAACCAGTGGATAAGGGGGCACTTACTGTGCATGTAAAAGGGGGAGGAGTTATATTGATATCACCAGGTGAAAAACTTGGGAAAAGAAAAAAAAAATGGGCTCACTAGGACCAAAGATTTATCAGGGGTTAAAACATAGAACAAACAGATTCTCAAGATCCATAAGTGTATATGGAACTATTTGTTATATTCTTTATTCTGATATTTACTTTATATCTGGGAATTTGCTATTAAGGAGTGCTTTACTGATTGCAAGTTTGTTGAAACAATTACAAAGGATTTGACTTGGAGCACTCTTTAAAAATCAAGTCCCAAGCAGGAATATGATAGCAAATATATATTGATACTTTATGCAGCCACCAATAATCTTAACTTAGCCATAAGTGGCAATTCCTGCCTTTTCAATTCAGGAAAATTTTGCTGCATCACAGGTGATTTCCACCATTCATAAAATAGTCATCCTTTAAGTTAATCACTCAACAATTGTCTTTCAAAATGCAAACAAATGGTGTAAAGAGGCTTTGAGATCCTTCAAAAATGGGTTACACAGACTGAGATGATTCAAATTTGTGCAAACATTGGCCTCTCATCATTGCAGGGGACTACCTTCACAGCACCTGTCATTCAGATTATTCATCCACAGCCTAGAAGAAAGGGATGAAATACAGTTATTTGTTTTAGCTGTGGATATGGGAAACATTTTACCAAAAATTGCTTTGTTGCATCCCTAGGGACAGCACAGCCACTCTTTGTCCCTTAATCAAAGCCTTCTACTGTCTAGACAAGGGTATCCTTAGGAAAATGAGTGTAGATCTGAAACTGATTTGGAAGACTGACATATTCCAGGAAACTTTTTAGCAGGACCTGCCAAAGCCCTGCCAAACAGTAAGGTTGCTACAGCTTGGAGAGCTTCTCTAAGATGGTATGGCCCTACTATTATGGCAGCTTTCTAATAATTGGTTAATAGTGTGATCCTGATTTGTGTTTTGCTGATTTTTGCTTTAAAAATTTCTCACAATAGACAATTTCAAATAACCAGTATGACCACAACTAACCTGTGAAACTACAAAAAAATTCAATATTTGGCTTTCATGAGCTGGAATTAGGCTGATTCTAGCATATCACTATCCTGCTATGGCTTTGCAATAAGTCTTGATATATGGTAATGTGAACTTTTAAATTCTGTTGTTTTTCAAAGTTGTTGTTTACTTCAGTGGTACTTGTTCCAAGTTCATGATCAATACAACTCTACATTTATTTATGACTTTTTTGCTCTCTTATATCAATTTTTCCTAATAAACTGACACTACATGTCTAGCTACATTTCTTGAGTTCATTTGTTTGTTCCTAGAATAAGGAATTATAAGTATACTTACTTGGGAGGAAGTGGGAAAGCAGTTTAAAACAAGGCTAGGAAAAAGTAAACTAGCACAAATCTATCTGGATCGCTACAAACTTTTTTAATGGGTTATTTAACAGGGGTAGTTGCTGCTTTTTGCTTTTTTCACTACATCTCACAGGCCCCAAGCAAACCAAGGAGCTCCACTGAGGCTGCAAATGGGAGGAAAAATGTTGCTTGTTTTAGCTACAAGGATGAAATATTATATGATTCTAATATAATAAAATATTGATATACTTAATATTGTTTCTTCAGGATTGTTAAACCCATGTTGTGATGTTCAAGTTGTGAAATGATAAAATTGTGTCTGGAAACCAATTTAAAAATAATATATGTCTGGTTGCCAAGTCAAAAAGGAATGGATTGCAATGGTTGATACATTTTGTCATCTTGAGAAGTTTAGAAGCTTGTTTACATGACTCAGCAATGGGCCAGAGTCCTCACTTGGTAAACATCCTGTGCAGGAGGAAGGCATAGAGATGGTGTGAATGCTGTTACCACCCTAGGGAAGTAGACTGCTTACAGTGTAGGGAAGAAAAGAAGACTTCCCCCTCCTTTGCTTTTGCTGCTTTTGCTGTCTTCTGCTACTATGAAGTATTACTCCCTCAGATACTGTGCAACATGCTTCTGCCTCCCATGCCATCTTCCATCAGCATGCTTCTGCCTTATGCAAACAGTTCCATTTAACCAGGCAATAGGCTTGACAAATTGTTAAACAATGTTCCTCATGTATATTACATTTTCCCTCACTCTCTATGGGGCTTAATTCCTGAAGATTATATCCCAACCATCTCTGTCAAATGGATGTCACCCATAATCCTGAGGTTGGCTCTTTATGCTGGGTCTATGTTTCAGTAGACACCTCTTCAGGATATATTTTTTTTTCTTCTGCCTGCACTAATGAAGTGACTAAATATGTCATTGCTCATTATTTGGATGTCTTTAGTACCCTCGGTTTCAGTGTGCAATTAAGGCTGACAATGGTCCAGCCTATGCAAAAAAATTATAAAACCTTTTGCATTTCCCTTGCCACAGGAATTCCTATAATACTTAAGGTCAAAGAATTTTTGAACATGTTCACCATATACACAAAATTTAACTGCAAAAACAAAAGGGGGAATTCTTCCCTACAAAAGTTATACTAGACAATAAAAGGGGCCCAGTCCAGTACTAATTTTGAAGTCAAGTATGCTTGCTCTTTTTTGTTTTTGTTTTTAAAAAATGCTGAGTGGCATATCTAGGTACTAGATCATGCTGTCTGGCTGTATCTTGGTCCCAGATCTGGAGAAGCAGTTGATTCTTGCTTTTAAGAAGATGATACTCAGTCCTATGAGTCATGCCTCAGAAACTGCTTGATAGGCAATATACAAGGATGAGGGGCCAATTGAATGAACTGACCCAGAATACTCAGAAGATGATAATCAAAGATGGAAATCAAAGGTCTGAGTAGGTGGTAGAGTTCTGGGAGATAACTGAGCTGAAAGCTGTATGAAAGAAGAGAACACAAAAGTTACCAGAATTTATAAGACAAAACAAAATGCAAAACTATGTATTGATTATAGATAAATGATTTTGTTCCCTCCAAATTCTTCACAAGAGTTTTCTTCTAATTGACCTACAACAAAATCTGACTAATATGTTTATAATTTTAATTTTCTAAAATTGTAAAAGGTTATTTTAATTTGATTTGGCCAAAAAATATATTTGAGTGGTGTCTTCCTGGCAAGTCTGAGGTCCAGAATTTGATTCCTGGTACCCACCCATCCCCCAAAATAATTTATATTTGATTACACTCTGATTTTGTAAGATGTTTGTCTTTGTCTAATCTGTTAAACTGTGTACTTGTTTCTTCATTTGTCCATTCTGTGAACAGCTGTTCTTTTATTTGAGCTCAAAAGTTTTTCTCTTTTCCTTTTTTACTTTTGCATTTTTGGATCATTTGTTCATAATTTAATGTAGTTTATATATTGAAAAACATGTTCCCATCTGGGTTTCCAGCTGGTCAAAATGATATATAAATTGGTTTTCTTGTATGTCATTAAATATTGTTACGATAATTAAGTAAAAACCCGTTAGGGTGGGGATAAATTATTGAACACAACCCCAATTAATGAATAAGAAAGCAACAGCCTTGGTTACTATATCCTGGGCATTCTGGGTCAATCATTTTAGTTGGCTGCAGGTCTGGTCTAGCCCCATCCCTGTTTATCAGCTACAAAGCAGTCTCTGAGGCATCATTGTTGTAGGACTGAGCACCAGGTATCAGATTTCTTATGCAGTTCTTGTTTGTTGATAGGAGGACCCAAAGATCTCCATAGCCTTTCATGAGATATTTAGTAATAAATGTTGCTAAAATATATTATTGTAATATATTTACATTGCTCATTCATCAAAGGATTGTTTTCTAGAAAGGATTAAAGTTTTTCACTTGAAGATGTGCTGGTACAAAGTTTTTCATATAGTTATAATAAATGATTGTTAGTAACCATGTGATGTAAGAAATGTATTCATGACTCCAGATTTACAAATCTTTCAAAATGTAAAACAGATTGTTTATGATGATAGACTTTTCTTTCAGATTCAGACCTCTTGCTTTAACAAAAATTTTTTAGGTGTACATTCTAGTGAAGGTCAGCAAATTAGATAAATACTTCTTATGTATTAGATAAGCATGATTGACTAAAAAGAGTATTTTATATCGAAATGAAAATTTAGGTATTTTATAAAATGTCATCATGATTGTCATGCTGCAAAATTATGTACGACTTTTGATTTCTAATTTTTTGAGTAAAATATGTACCTGTTAACACTATATAGGGATTCAAATATTAGAACTTTCATGATTGTTGGAAAATAATGGTTCTATTTTATGTTATAAAGTGTTTGATATTTGTATGAGACAGCAATATTAAGTTTATTGCCTTCATTACAATGCAATGACATTAACTTTCTCTTCTGGAAGTTCAACAACTGATACTTGAAGAACAAAAACTAGAAAATTAGACAGGCTAAGAAGATAGCCAATATTTTGATCCCAGCCCTTTTGAAGTCAATGAGGACCCAGGACATAAGAGAATCTCTGTTGCAACATCCCATAACTCAACAAATCTCTGATCTTCTCGCTAAGGAGATTGTGGAACCACAGAGAAAAGTGATCAGTGATAGTAGTGTGCCTAAGAAGAGTCACCATAAGATAAAAATCTCCCAAGATTTCACAGAAAGAAAGTTGGTCAAGCAATGACTGTAAATCATCCAGACAGTTTGCATTGACAAAAGTACCAAGAGGTGCCATGCACGACTACAAGGTAATTCCTGATGATTTAACTGAACTTCATATATAATTCCTGAGATTTAACTGACCTTCATAGATAGCAAGAGATTGATTGTAATTAATACAAGTCTCACCCTAACTTAGTCTTAAACATTCATCAGAAAAGTATAAACACAAAAAAATGCTATAGTGATATGTTAACCACAAAAAAAAACCTGAATCAGTAGCATTCAACAATTTCCAGCTACATCAGTAACTGATTACTCTTATGTATTAATTTATTACTCTAATTGAGCTAAATTGCTGAATGCAAGGGCTTAAAATCCTCAGACTGCAAATCTTTAGCTTAAACAAGTAAGTTCCATCAGAAGGGTTCAAGAATGAGAAGATCTTCAACAGAGTCCTCCAAACACAGCCCCTCTAATTTCAATGGACCACTGACTGCTTGCAACTACAAAACAAAAAGTTGATCTGGAGATCAATCCCACATGCAGAGCTAAATCAAGGCCAGCCTTGAGAACATGAGATCCTGAGGTAAGTCAAGTAAACAAGCTGTTCCAACTTCTAGGACACAAGGTGCACAGGGGGACCATACAAAGTTGCAAAATACAGAGATTGAGATTGACATGAACCTTCTGAGTGTATAAATAAATGTGTTGTCATCGTTGAGCTGTTCTTTTCCTCCCATCAGGAGAGAGGGTTCTACCTGAATTCAGCTTTCATCTCTTTTCCTTGTTTTCCCATTCTCTCTTTGTCCTCCCCCCAGGGAACATCTAGAGCTTACAACTGGATATAACACCTAAGGATACAAAGTCAGGGCAGTCTGCTTTTGGGGAAGGAGTTGTCTCCCAGATGTGGTGCAAGTGAGGCACATGCTGATGAGAGTCTATCTGCCCTGGATTACTTTTCTGAACTTAGGTGTGTGTGTGTCAGGAAATGGGGGATAGGCCTATAGTTTGCTCTCCATCCTAGATTTCTCTCACGGCTTGCTTTCAATGTGTAAGGAATGAGCCTATTTAACTTAATTGCTTGTGTGTGTTTCACCTCTTTAGACTTCCATAAGTAGTAAAAGTGCAGCCAAAGACTCTGCACACTTAAGTGTTAGCCAACTCAAAGCAAACTATTCCTTATGTCTACACAGCATGGTCAGTATTTGATTTCATGCAATGGCAATTAATAAATTTTCACTACTGCTCTAAACTATTCTCATAGAATAATATTTGTATGCTCAGCTAAGTTTCTATAATTTATTATCTTAGATTTTTTTCATTTAAAGAGAAAAAACAGGAAAAAGGTAGAAATGATACAGAATTTTTAAAAGAAGATAAACACTAAGAAGTCACTAGTTGATAAATTACATATTGTCCTCTTAGAAATAGTTGCTCAAGTTACAAAATTAAATCATACAAACTAGACATTCAAACAGTGAGACTGTAAACAGCTATGCATGCATGAGTCTTTACATGTATTTCTATCCTTTCTGTATTAGAGGGAAAAACAAAACATAGCAAGACAAAACAAAACAAATTCCTATAAGAACATGAAACCAAAAAGTCATATAAAACCACACTACAAGGTGATCTACAATGGTTACTGTGTTGTCTCTTGTTATCTTCAATAGAATTGTCTATATCATCAGGCATATTTGGATATAGCAGTATAATTTAATATAGCAGTACATAACAATATTAGTAAAAGCAAAACATTGTAGACAATGTGAAACTTCAAAGGCAGAGTGGGTATCCTAGTGAATCTTGTCATCTTCAGTGTAGTTGCTTATACTCTTAGACTTGATACTATCAATCATAACGGCTTTGAATCTGTCAAAACAAAACAGCAATCTAACAAACCAGATTCAATTAAGATCAGTCATTGTAAAACAATGTAAGTTATACAGAGCTTCAGATTAAGTTAATAGGAAATTAAGGATGATTACTGTACTGTATCTTGCTATTTTTGGGATAACTGACTGTGCCCTCACATCTAGTACAAGTAGACAAACTGGAGCAGATTATAATCTATCTAAGCAGAGTGGTGTGAGTAATGTGGGTTTTACATCCTGGCACACTATTAACAATATCTTCTGCCTTCGTTTTTTACACTACACTCCTCCGCTTTCACTCCCACAGGGTGCTACGCATTTAGCACCCACAAACTCCCTCAGTTTTTAGATTGGGGGGGGGCAACTTGCTATTTATCTAAGTGGTTCCAAACCTTCTTGCTCCTGGACTTGATCTCAAATTGTATTCCTTTACCCACAAAAGCCTCAAGGTTTTCCTTTGTTATAGCTGAGTAGTTCTCTATTGTAGATAAGTATCCTGTCTTTCCATCCTATCTGCAGGTGGTGGTCAATTTGCCCCTCTTTCTCTCTGGCTCCCTGTCACATAGAGCATTGTATTCTCATATTTGACTTTTGGTTCATAAACCCTGTCTCAGGTTGATTATATTTCCTATACAAAGCATCTCAATGGACCCTATCTCCTGATCTACTCTGCATTTTTTTTTAGTGTATCAAAACCATCTATGTTAGAGATTATAGCCAACCTTCTCTGCCTCATTTCTGATATGCCATTTTTCTGCCACTGTTTGTTTACTTTTCTCCTTCATTCTACTGCCTGCCCCATTCATTGAGGCCTTTCTGCCACTGTTCCTAATATCCTGGAATTTTTTTCTCTCTCTCTAGAATATCCTTCAGTATTCTCTGTAGTGTTGGATTGGTGGTCACAAATTCCCCCAGTTCCTCTTTGTCATGGAAGCGTCTTGTTTCTCCATTAATTTCTAGTGACAGTTTTGTATGGTACAACAATCTGGGCTGGAGGTTATTTTCTTTCAGGGCTTGGAATACTTCACTCTAAGTTCTTCCTGATCTGATGGTCTGTGTTCAGAAGTCTGCTGTGACTTGATGGGCTTTCCTTTATAGGTAATCTGTTTCTTTTCTCTTTTAATATTCTTTTTTTATATTGAATTTCTGGTATCTTGATTATTATATGTCTGGGTATAGATCTGTTTTGCTTGTAGGTGGCTGTAGTTCTGTATGCCTCACATAATGGAATGCCATTTTCTTTTCCCATGCTTGGGAAGTTTTCCTTAATTATTTCTGTGAATAGCCTTTGTAATTTGCCTGCTTGTATTTCTGTTCTTTGTTCACATTTCTTATTCTTAAATTGTAGATTCTCTTGTCATCTTCTAGCCTTTGTATTGTTACTGCCTGTTTCCTTGTTATTTTTAAGAAATCTTTCCTTTCATGATCTCACATTGCAAACTTGTCTGCAAGTTTTGATAATCTATCTTTAGTTTCTTTTAGACAGTTTTTCCAGCTTTCAAGAAATGGAGTTTTTAATTTCCTGGTAGTCTCTTTGAATCTGCTTCAGGTATTCTAGATTTTCTTTATATTCTTTATCAAATGTTTCTCTCCTTTTTGTGTGTTCCTCCCTTCTCCCATCTGTGTCTTCTTGAGAGGTACTTAGCATTTCTTTTATTAATATACTTATATCTTGTTTTACCTGATTTAATATTTCCATTTTGAGCTTGTCTACAAGGTCCCAAAGATAACTTTTAATGTGCTTTGAAGCTGTGTCTGATGTTGCATGTTTGCTGCCCTCAGTCTCTTCTGTATTTCCCTCTCCTGGATCAATGTTCTCAGGGTTTTGGGCTGGGGACTTTTTCTTGTTTCTTTCTCTTGTCATGTTTTTGGTTTCTTCAATACAGGTGTATAGTGGAGGTCCCAACCCCTTTCCTTGTTGGTTATGGTTCTTCTGAAGCATGCTGACGAGGGATTTCTGCCCTCTCCTGTTTGTTTTTGGTCATTGAAGTGTAGGCAGGGGGTTCATATTTTGGCCCCTCCCCACAAAACCAGTCAACCTTCGGGGCCTTCACTGGGTTAGAGTGTGCTACATGTCAGAAATCAGATTGGGACAGTTTATTGGATCCTGGCCAGGGGCATGACCCCGGTTGAGCAGATCCCACTAATCTGCTCTGGGAAGGGAGTAACCAACTGAAATCACTGTCGTTCCTAGTTCAGGATCCTCCTGCCCAATTCCAACATGTCATCCATTTGGTCACCCTCTTCCCATGAAGGAACTCACTGTGGAGTCCCTCACTGGCTCTGTTCTCCATTAGGCTTACCTACCTCCATCTTCAGCGTGGCCAACCAGTCACAGCAGGGTGATTTTGTGTGTTCCAGAGGGTCACAGCTGCATGAGTCATGAGTTTGGGCCACTCCAGCCAGTTGTGGCTCTGGTGGGTCATGGCTCTGGCAGGTCGCAGCTTCAGCAGGTCACAGCTCCATCAGGCAGTGCCTCACAGCTCCGGGGGGTGGCACCTGCACCAGTTGTGAGTTCAGGCCTCTCCAGTGGGTTACTTCTCTGTGAGTCATGAGTTCAGGCTGCTCCAGCCAGTTGTGATGGCAGCACAAATTCAGGTGGTTGGAGAGTGTTGCAGCCGCAAACCTCAGCTTCTGCAATTGTAGCCCCAAGATTGGGTGTTTGACCATCTCTTTTGCCTTTAGTTTCTTCATGAGTCAAGAGGATCCATCTCCCTCTGTCCAGACCTCTCCATGGTGCCCTATTCCAGCATGAGTTGTCTCTCTCAGGGAGGCTGAGTATCTGGTTGCTTATTGGTCCACCATCTTGAACCTCTCTCTATTCTCTTAGATTTATGACTATTAACTTGTTTTGCTTCCCTTTTTTTCATCTTTGTTTGTGGAGTATATACCCAAATTTTCCTCCACATTATCCAATAAGGAATTGAATGTTTGATACATAAAGAGGAGAATGTCAATTAAAATTAGTTTTCAAAATAATTTTATAAAAGAGACATTATGGTATCCATTGTTGATTCCATATCATCATGCTGTGAAATCCAGTATTGATTTTATTCTTTACTTAGTGTGGTTTTAATCTGTTTTGTATTGTTTAATTTCAATGAACACGAAGGTATGGACAGCTATTTTGAAGAGAACAAGAGACATTATGGCAGCCACTGTTGATTTTCCTATTGTCTGATTTTGGAGGCCTTTAATGCTTTCATTACTCCATTCTAATCAGTTTTATACTATTTTGTTTTGTATGAATTCATTATGTGTGAAGATATAGACAACTATTTAGAAGAAAACAAGAGACATTATGGAAGTCTCTGTAGATCTCCTATTGTCTTGCTTTGAAACTGTGTCATTTACATTGATTCTTTCTGATCTGCTTCATTCTGTTTTGTTATGTTTACCTTACCCTCTTTAAAATTAAAAAATGATTTTACAAAATTTTACAGTAAAAATGACTTTTCTGTATGTTTCCATTGTTCTTTCATTCACAAATACTTGTTATTTTCACACTTCTATGTTTGCCAAATTTTCATGTAGTAGTTTTTCATTATGAATTCATTTTGTATTTCCTTAATTATCAATGTAAACTGTAATAATTAATAGATCCATAAACAATTTAGGTTTTCTTTTTTTCTGAAGTACTCCTTTACATCTTTTGGCCATTTTCTATCAGCTCTTTCGGTTTTATTTCAGTTTACATTTTTGTTTCAATTAGAAGATTTCTTTATAGAATTTATACAATGATTTCCTAATAGATATGTATTAGAAATATTGATTGTAGCTTATCTTTTCTGTAGATTTAATAAATCTATGAAACAATCTTATAATTATCAAGGTCAGCCCTAGTTATATTTAATATTTCTAAGACAATATGCTTTTCACCAAGATTTAAAAATGGTTGTAAAACAGCTGCTCATAATTTCTAATTTTTAAATACTTTTCTATAGTATTTAAACTCTAACTACTTTTTCCATGTGTGAAATTTACTGGTTTCTAACTTCTCTCCAGAAATCTTATCATAGTCTCTGATCCTATACTTCATTTTTACAGGCTCTCACTTACAGTATATTACTTTCTTGCTTGTGTGGTACATTGTGAGTCATGTGCTATGCAATATACTTATTTTATGTATGGTATTCTCCAATGTGATATATGCAATACAGAATGTGTGTATGATATATGGCATGTATGATATATGTGTTGTGTGTATCTATGGGCTGACTCTATGCTCAGACATATATTTTAAAACTAAATATATCTGAAACTTAAGTATACTTTGTGTCAAGTTTTTCCAGGAAAGGCCAGAGGTATAATTCAGTGGCAAGGAACCTGCCTGGCAAGGTTCAAAAAAACAAGTTTTTCATTTAATTTTGTTGGATATTTGGGGCATCACAAATCAACTTGTGTGATTTCACAAAAGCAAAATAGTAGTAGATATTCAGGCTATATACTCTGTCATAATTGTCTACAACCAGAGTTTTGGAATTATACAATATAAAACTTGGTAAACTATATCATATAATTGTTTTTAAGTAAATGATAAAAAGGTGTCTAAAGGATATGGTACCAATAAATATTGGCCATCAAAGTGTTCATACAAAACTTTTCCTTAAGTGATACCCATCTTGTCAATTTAACACCTAAGGAACTCTTGGACCTATATAGTCAAAGTGAAATATAAAACTCATAAAGTGAATCTCTCTAAACTGTTTTTACTAAAAACCCTTATTTATCAGAACACAGTCATACAAATGCTTTCTATCAATGATGCCCAATTGTCTATTTGCAACATTGGGAGGATTGGGAGCAGGAGATGCACAGTTGGGAAAGAAAGTTTGGTCAGCCTCAGAGTGAAATATATTTCTTTTTTGATAGAATGAGAAAAATATGAAATCCTTTCATTATGAGTATGGCATATATAGAAAAACATTAAAATTATATACAGAATTAGATATATATTAAACTTTAAAATACATATTATGATGATTTCTATTTTATCTTATATAAAGTTTTCTTTCTTTTACTCTTACCTAAAGCTTCCTTAGCTTTCTACACCTATCATGTTTTGAACACAATCACAAAGATAATTTCAATGTAAAACACCGTTTTAAAGAATTCATAGAAGAATATTACCAGTCACTATGTAAGTGACTAATACAAGATTTTGAAAGTATTTTTTAACCTTTTCATCTTCTAAATTGCACCTTGTCTTTTCAAAAAACACTTTCTTCCTTTTCCTTTTTTCCATTAAAACTCTAGTTGTTATTTAAAAGAAGGAAATGTACCATTTCAAGAAATTCAGAGATTCTCACTCTGGGGACATGACAGGGAAATGTGATGTTCATTCTGTATGCAAAATGAAAGATGAAATTTATCCACCTTCTTGAAAATTGTAAAAGTAGAAAAGGTTCAGAATGCCATAAAAATGAAAAAAATAAGTATTTTTATGAATTCATTGACCTTTCCATTAATATCATAACAGCATAAGCACTAAGGCTTTTAAATTAGCAAGGTAGCTCAATACAAAAGGATGGTTTGAGAAATCTCATGGGCCAGTATTGCCAGAACAAGACCTGACACTAAAAGTAAAAGGGTAAATGAGAATCATGCTTAGTGATGACCTTTGGGTCCCATGGCTGCTTATCATGTATCTTGTCTCTTTGCCTTAACGTTGCACTTTGCCTTATTAAAATTAATTGTGTTTTATTTTAGATGTTAGTATTTGTAGTTCATGGTTTTTGCTTTTGAGTGAAGAGCAACATTTTTCTTCTCTTACTGACAATGCATGATGGTACCAAGTTCAATTACATAATTAAATAAATATTACAAAAGAGATCTTGTTATTATTTGTTAGAAATTTATAAGTAAAAATAAGTTAAAAGAATTGAAAGTCACAAGTTTTATTAAGGAAAAGTATTTGAAGCAACAAAACAATAATACAAACCAAGCTTGCACAACAAATATATTTCCTACAATATACAATTAAAGCTCAACATTTATGAAGAGGAGTTTTATATTGAATTCACATTTTCTAATCATTATACTATATAATCAGAAATTACTTTGGTTATATAGTTGAAAATATCATTGGAAATGTTTTAATGTTTTATTTCACAAATAATTAGGTAGATACTGGGAAATGTAATATTGAATCCCTGGTGTAAAATGCAGTATATTTTATCCCTTTATAAAAATAATAGCTTTCTCCTACTTTATCCACCTTGTCAAAGAAAACTTTGATTTTTAACACATACATACAACTATTAATTGAACTAAAAATTTTATAATAAAATTTGACAGAGATGACATTGTATATTTGTCATATACATAGAGTCTATGCTTTTCATACATATGACATATGGAAGTATTTAATGATGGCATTTTTCTTGATAGTTAAAAAACCTGGGCAAGGAAGTTTTATTTCTTGAAAAACTGCTAACTTGAGAACTGAGAAACATAATTTCTCTTTAAACCCATGATACAGTCAAATGTAACTGGTTTAGCAAGCATAACCAGAAATTCTAAGGAAACCAAATACATGTTCACTTTATCATATATATTTGGTAGAACTGGAACTGAATTCAAACATTTAAACAGTATAGGCTGATTCTTTAAACTTTCCACTGTCTCTGAACTGTTATCTTCCACTCACTAGTCATTCTGTGCTGCTGCTTTATTTTCACCTAAAGCCTAACACTTATGAAGGGCATGTTTTCCCTAGGAAGAGAGCATTATCTTAGGGCTCATCTTTGAACATGCAAGAAAAACCTCAATACAACTGAATTTTCAGATTTACATTCTGTTACAGAGGAGAAACAATAGGCAAGAAAAATACACCAATCAAGCTCCAAGATTAGAGCACCACATTACAACGCAGCAATGTGGGCATTTAACATTAAGACACAGTCAAAATAAATGTCCAAAGTAGACATTTAAAATGAAATGAGAGGATATGTCAAAGAAAAATTGATTAAGGAAAACACAGCAAATGTGAAGGCGTTGAGGTAGAAAATATTTAGGAATGTGTACAGAACTGAGCAATAATGTGAATGTAGCCAAGTAATGTAAAAGGATAGAAAATAAGTTGAGGTTGGAGACATTAGCAGATGTTTTAAAGACACAGGTAGACACTTGATTTTACTTTATTGTTCTTTGAAAGCCTTTGAAATGTTTTAATTATTTCATTAGAGCACATTTGTTTACTATTTACTATGAGTCAAATGTTGTTTAAGTTACATAAAGGATAATTAATGCTGCTGGGAAGTAAGAATGATTTATTTAAAAAGTGTTCAGTACAGTCTCCCTTGAGAAAATGAAATTTGGGTAAAAAGTTGAAACTGATGAATACAGACAGGAAAGACCATCACAAAAGCTGTCAAATGTGAGGATACATAATATATTCTGGGAAAATCAAGGATGCCTCTGTTTCTGGATCAATAGAAAGGACCAATATGATGAGGGGCTCAGCCATGAAGAATTTTAAAAGTATTTAGCAAAGCTTAGACCATTGCTTTAATTAATCTGAGAACTGAGTAGCCAGGTTAGAAAAAAGAGGTAAAATTATCTGATATTTATTTATTCATATTTATTCATTTATTTATTTGGTATTGGAGGCCTGTATATTGAACTAAAACCTCAGGAACATCATTGATATTGTTTGCTTTTTGCTTTGTTTCTTTGTATTATGAATTATATCTAGAAGCCCCCCAGAGCCACATGCCATCATGGGTGAGAATCTTGAAGATAACTGGGCCATTTAGGCCCTATAGCTAACTTGCCGGAGAGCAGAGCCTCACTGGGTAAGACAGGTCCCTGGAGTTGTGACCTAGAAGGATGCATCACCTCCCAGCTCCATACATCCCTTTTTACTTCCTGGCTGTCATGACGTGAGCACCTTTCTTCTGCCAGACACTGGCACCTTGTATTCCTGCCTTGGAACCAGCAAAATGGGAACTAAAATAGACTCTCTTCCATTAGTTTGTTTGGGTTGGGTATTGAAGCCCAGCCATGAGAAAATGACTAAAATAGTTTGGGACAGGTTCTCTCTAAATTGTTAATTTGCCTAAGACGTGCTTGGATTTAAGAATCTCTTGCCTCAGCCTCTCAGGGTGCTTGGATTATAGATATACATCACCATCCTGGCTGATATATATTTTTACAAGTCTACACAGATTTCTGGGAAAGGTATACAGCAAAGCAGGGAGGATGGTCAGGCAGCTGTTGTACCAATCCACCTGAAAATCTGGTGTCATGGAAGAAATCCATGGTAAGGAGAAGTCCAGTTTTTAATGGGACTTGAAAGTTGACACAAAATTATTTGTTGTAATTAGGTGTACAGTATGAAGGAAGGCAAATTACTCAGTTGGAAACTAAAAAGAATAGATTTTCACTACGTTGGTTGCAGATGGCTGTGTTTGAAACAGGTTTAGTGATCCATGTAAGATCAGGAGTTGAGAATCAGGTATGCTAATTTTTAAATATTTATTAGATACCTGAGAAAATGTTAAGTATAAGATATATACTAATATGTCAGGAAAATGCTAAACAAGTAGGTGGAGATAGAAACTCATGGGAACACATGAGAATATGCATAAACCTGATGGTTGATAGTATATGAATAGTATCCCTTAAAATATCTCTAAGGGATCGACTTCATATGAAGACAAAAAGATCATGGGCACTGCAGTCTGAAGGCAGAGAAAGAAGCAGACATTGACAATAGTGACTAGTGAGGTAAAAGAAAAATCAAGAGTAGTGGATCATAGAAGAAAACGTATTATGATAGATGTCACACATGTGCACGCACACACACGCATACACACATTGAACTGAGGATTGAGAGATTAGGGACTTTTGTTTGCCATAACAGGCAATATTTTCATAAAGTAAGAAGAGGAAAAGTCTGATTGGAGTTTACTACACTTTAAACAAGATTAGGAGAGAAATTTGATATAGCACAATGAGCAAACCTGATATTTTCCAGGACTTTTGCTTCAAACAGAAGTAAAAGATAAATAAACTAAGAATTGATGGGGAAAACTGGATAAAAATATTTGTTAATTTTAAATTTATTTTTGTGAATATGGATAAACAAGAAATCTATTTTACAAAAGGAAAGAACTAAAACTAAAATAACTTGATGATAAGAAAAAGGTATGAATTTTTGGAACAATGTAATTCAGTGAGAGACAATGAGATTTATGCAAGTTTTTTGAGCCTGATTGGCTGCAGAGAGAATGAGAGGTATGTTATATGGGTACAACCATGATAGGTAGTTAGATATGTTGATGGTAAATGAGGGGAATTTTACTCAGTTACCTTCAGTTGTCACAAAGAAATAAGGTCATTAATAAGATTGTATTTATAGAAAAGGTATCTGAGGCTTAAACAGGAAAGAGAAGATATGAAACCGACACTTAGGTGATTAGGAGGCAAAGTGAACAAGAAGTTTTAGCAAAACTGGGAACAGTCCAAGAGCTTGCTTAATGTTTGTTATGACTTCAAAATGAGACCAGTTACCATGGTTGCCTATTTTTCTCAAAATCACATTCAGTTGAGTAGGTGGAAGCATGGGATAAGTGGATAAATGGTTTTAATTGGTGAGCAGGTTTGTAAAGAAAGCACAAAAAAGCAAGGGAGAAGTAAAGTCATTGTGATTCTATTGACCAATTAGAAAATTAATATAAGTTATCAGGAAAATATATGATGGAAACAATATATGACAAAAACAAAATTTTAATGAAGCTGAAAAGACATTGGAAATATTTAGATGCACTGAGCTAGAAAGATAGAGTGTAATGTTTTGAGTACACTATGCATCAAAGAAAGTTCATGAATGGGCTGATACTCTAGGCAATGAAAAATTTCAGAATATGCTTGTGAAAATCACAGAAAGAAACTCTAAAATGAGATAAGTAGAAGGAATTTAATAAACTGAGTATCCAGCAGTAATAAAGAGAAACTGTTGTGTAATCATTGAAGAAAGTCATCAGAGTAGCATGAAAGTACACAACTCCAACATCTAAAATGCTGTTTCTAGGAGTATTAGGAAAGTAACAATGGAGGAAGGAAGAGATGAAAAAGCAAGAGCAATGGGATGACCCAGGAGCCAGCAGTTTTAGTTGAGAATTGATTAAAAACTAACTTCTAAAGGACTCAACGCAGATAAAAAGGGCATAAGTATGAATCACCTATCAACAGAAAGCAGAAATGTCATGATACATAGTCTGGTTTCAATGGCCAGGGCCTACTCTGGGTACTTACAGGATAAGGAGTGGTCTCATCAAGAGCATAAGAATCCTTTGACCCTGTTGTAGGGATGAGGAACGTATAGTCAGGTCAGGTGGTAGACCAAGCCAGATATCACAGTGACCTTGTAAATGGAGTTCTAAAGTGGAGGGGCATAGTTCTATTCTTGCTTTTGTAATAATAGCATGAACTGATTTATTTTTGTCAAATCTCATTCTTCCTGCACAATAGAGGATTGATTGGAACCAAAAAAGAAAAGGAGAGTGAGGGAAAACATTGCATGTCTGCAAATGATGGTTTATTTTATGATGTTAAAATGAAGACAGAAGAGAATGAGTTGAATATATACATATGATATATATTTCTATATAAACAGTATCCCCACGTATACAGTCATCTATTCACATATATTTACATAGTCCTATATATGTATTGCTTGTTTTATACAGTAGTGAAAGATTTAATATATAGCCATGAAAACTAAGTATATAGTAATCTTTAGTTGATGCAAAAATTATTTTGTCAAAATGTTAAAATATTTATTAAAAGAAGACCTCTCATACTGTCATTTATAAATGCGTAAAAAGGTACTGAATAAATTAAATGTACTAGAACTAAAATAAATAGTAAAGTCATAAAAATGTTTCAAAATATATTAAAAAAACTAGTCATTTCAATGGTGCTTGTTTCCTCATATCATGAATTAAAACACTGAGAATATCTCTTCGGTAATAATAAGCCCTGTTAAATGATCAGATTTCTTCTAAATTTGGACGAGCATACAGTTTTATCCTTGTACTTTCATTGCCACGAGTCATCTCCAAGGGTTTCTCTAATGTGCAGGATTTTTGCTGGTGTCACTTCCTCAGAGCCATCCTCAAACTTTTCATAATGACCACTTTTCTAATTTATGTTAATGGATTTGTCTTCACTGAAATCCTGTGACAACTCTCAAAAGGCCCACCATCAGCTGTGTCTTCCATAAATCATCATATTTGAATTTCATGTTCAGAGCTATCACCTTATATTTCTTTGCAGAATTTTACTTTTTATGGCAATTCCTTCATTCTACTATCACTGAAAAAATAAATGAGTGGAGCATAGATTTACCAGTAGGAGCCAAGGAGACACTGCTACTGTATATTTTGCTGTCTGAGAATGAACTGAATAACCAATGGGCAGTGACTGCTTCTTACAGGCTTTGTAAGACGTTGATTATTCATTGAATGCCAAGAGCATCTGTTATTTATGTAGCAATTTTTAGACTAAAGAGCTAGCAGCAAAATCTGTACTGTATGCAATTACTCAAAGTTAATACACCATGATAACTAACTTCATGCAAATCAGAAGCATGCAATTGGGAGAATGTCTGAGTCTCTCTCTCTCTCTCTCTCTCTCTCTCTCTCTCTCTCTCTCTCCCTCTTTCTCTTTCTCTTTGTGTGTGTGTGCGTGTGTGTGTGTGTGTGTGTAGTTGTGCATTCTGTTGCTGTGCTATTGTTAAAATCAGGAATATAATTTAAGTAAGAAAGCCTGAATGAAATTTGAATTAAAATACTTAAAAATACTTTTTATATATAAGCCTAAAAATAGAGATAATGAGAATCATAATAAAATTCTGGATATCTATTAAGATATTGAGTTGAAATAATTAAAATTAATTTCAATGAATTTTCCTGAAAAGAAAGAAAAATTTTAAAAAACCATTGGAAATGAATACAAGAAACTTGCAATTTTTTAAGGAGCAGAAACTAGCAAAGTATCCCAGGTTTTATTAATCAGGGAGGCAGAAGATTAAATATAAGAAAGAATATTTTAAGTCATCAAAAAATCTGTGAAGCAGAGTTCCTTCCAATGATGTGCTCTAGAGAGAATAATATTCGAAATCATCCACACAATTTCCCATAATTTTGTTTAACAGGATTATATTCTAGCTGTTGGCTCATAATAAACTAACATAATTGAATTTCCGTAGCTTTCACTCAGTTTTCTCAAAGATTACCAGGTATCGACCCTTGATATCTGCAGCAAGACTATCCTCCCTAAAATCTAAATGCAAAAATACATGGAGATTATAACATATTAAAATATATAAAGAAGAATCTGTGAAAAATATACAATATAATAAACATTATTTTATAGGTCAGACAAGATTTTTGAAAGCCTGAAAAAAAAATATATATATATATATTTTTTTATTTTAAATTGCATAGTGCAGTGAAGTCAGGTTAGACCCCTTAACTATCATTTTACGCATGCGCTCATCAACTTCTAACCTTTCCACAGATAACATAAAGGTACAGGCCTATGTATGGGGAAACCCAGAGATACAGTACTATGAGCTTCAAAGACAAATGTCGTTCTATTCTTCCAATACTTTTGAGGTTTTCTCCTTCGAATATCCTTTATCTGATGGTTTTAACAGTTCTATGCCCATTTTTATACATGAGAAATCCAGAGGGAAAAAAACAGACTTAAAATTCTCCCTTATACTTTACTGGGTTAATTTGTGTCATATGTGTTTTTATCATCAGAAGAAAGCTGTAGTGACTTTGGTCAGGGATTCAAGTCAGTCATTTACTATTAAGAGGATAAGATTTGTATTTAAAAGGATCCATATTTGAAGAAGAGTCATGACCTCATAAGCATAGTTGCTTCACCATGGGTGAGAGGTTGAAGCCATGTTAAGTTAATCATCCTACCATGTTTTCTATAACCCGTTTGACTCCATGTGAAGCTGTATCATTTACTAACACAGGATTAAATAATATAACAAATTGGTTCTTCAGTACTTAATGTTTCTTTAATAAAATGACTGTCACTGAAGCACCTCTGTGTTTCCTTGATTCCATAGCTTTTTAGTCCAATTTATTAGACTCCCATAATTCCTTCAACTTATGTTCAGGCATTCATGGATTGTGATTTTACCACTGTGACCTTTAATTGTGATATGTCCATTTTGGCTAAGCTAAGAAATGTCTAACAGATCAGGAGAACATACTTCTGGGCATCTCGTGGCTGCTTCCAGTCCTGGTTGGTATGCAGGCACCGAGCTGATGGAGGAAGACCCTCCCTGACTGTGGTGGCAGTATCCAACAGCCTCTTAGCCTAGACAGAACAAAAGGGAAAGAAGGAGGAAACTGATGCACATTTTAGAGGCTCCAATCTGCTTAAGTAGGGGGCATCTTTTGCTCCTGCAATTACTTATGATTTTCAGATTCCAATTTCTTCAGTCATTCAACACAGACTCAGTCTCTCTCCCAGAAGCTCTAAACCTTCGGTTTCACAGTGGTGCTGCATCTTGATCCCTCTTGTTTTGTGGCATTCAGCCTTTTCTCTGAACAGTTATTCTGTCCTCTGATAGCCATTGTTAAATTTTCTGCCTCTGATCCTGCAAGCCTACCTAATTTTATATTCTGTTCCTGTGGAGGATCTTAACCAATTTGTCCATCCATATGTAGAAAACAAATGTTCTGTCTTTAAACTTTTTCAATTAGAATATCACCTCCTTAAAATAATTTCTCAGCACTATTCCCAAGCTAATTTTTTTCCTCCCATAGCAATCTATAAATCCTCTCCATAGAAGTAGTTGTAAGCTATTAGCTAATTAGTCATTCAAACAGTTGTTTCAGGAGGGTGTATCTCACTTGATCTATTTTAAGTGTCATAAAGGCAATGTCTTTTCTCTGTGTCCGTTGCTGTGCGACCATTTCATGTACTCACACTTTATTTAGATTTATGGAAGAGAGAGATGATAATCGAAGAAGTAGTAAATGAATAAGGGAAAGAAGAAAGCAGGGAGGCAGGAAAGGATGTATGGGAAGGAGGAAGGGAGACTGTGACTGTGACAGAAAGAGGGGACAATATTGATTCTCCATTGCACTACTTTGTGGTGGTGGTAAGAAGATCACATTTAGAATGATAGTGCATTAAAAACAGTAGGTAAAATTATTATCCCTTCATTCTATTATTTTCACAAAAGCAATACATTTGAAAACAGTTATTTTTTGTTGGTCATCTCCACTTGATTCAACATTCTGGTGGAAGAAACTAGCTTAATTGTCGTTTACCAATTTATTTCCAGGGTCTACTACTCTGACTCCTCCTCTTAAAACGAAATGAATTGATAATAAATAAATGATTTATAATCTTTTGTAATCTAGGTGATTAAACTGCCCATTCTGAAATTAAATCCTTGGTTAAATGTTAATATTTGGTTCCTTAATCAAATGGGCCCTCATGGATTATATGGTTGACTGAATGAATGATGTGACATCGTAGGGTCCTCCATTGCTAATGTCCAGATTATCGAAGAGCCATTTCTCGCACTGTCCTTTTGCCTCTAATTTTCAGAAAGAGGTATGTGCAGAACAATTTAATAAAGTTTCAGCATGAGAAATTAGGGACTTAATTTTGCAACTTTGTTCACATAAACAAGTTGGTACTTTTAATCTACTCTTCCTTCATCTGACATAAACTTTGATAAATGGAGCAGCAATGTTCAGAGATTAAGACATTCATTATCCTTTTTGCTTATCTTTGGTGGCAGGTTTTTCTTTTTTTGCCTCTTTTCAAGAGAAAAATTTCCTTGTGGCAAGCCTGTTTATTTCTCACAGAGTTTTTTTAAAGCAAATGTCATATGGAGATATCACCAGATAACCTTAAAGCAGGCTTTCTCACCACAATTTCATTTTATAACATGCTTTTTGTGGCAAAGCCATCTCAAAGCACTACCAAAATTGGAAACAAAAGTCACACAGTCTGAAAAATCAATGATCTTTCAATAATCCAAAATTAAATAAAATCAAACTAGCTTTTCAGTTTAAACTCTAAAGCCTGCCAAGAGTTGGCTTACCTGAGAAACCTATAGACACTAAATTGTAGACACTTGTGTTGCAATGTGAGATAACCTCTGAGTAATAATTAATGATTTATCCAAAGCCTGGGTATATAGTTAGAATGATGTAGTGTTAGACTGAACTAACAAATAGTATTGTAAAATTATAGAGTCTAAATATTTTTTTCAACAAATTAAAACAAAAAACTTCCTTTTTATTTTAGAATTATACATAATACAATTTAGAAAGAATTATCTCTGTTCCAAAGAGCTTATCAAGTGTTTCTGTTTAAAAAAAAAAGTTTGGCATGGTGGCACATGGCTGTACTCAAAACACATGGGAGGCTGAGATAGGAGAATCACAGAGAGTTCAAGGCTGTCTTGGACTATAGTCTGCACTACATAATAAGACCCTGTCAGAAAAGAAAAAGAAAAAGAAAAAGAAAAAAGAAAGAAAGAAAGAAAGAAAGAAAGAAAGAAAGAAAGAAAGAAAGAAGAGCTTCTGTTTTCTTCAGGAAAGTACAAAATTGTTCTACATGTGGTACAAAAAGAGAAAAAAAAAACATTACAAGTTACAGATTTGTTCATATGCTATTGACAACTCTGGAACATAAGCTAAACATATACTCATAAGCCAGAATTTTTTAAAAAATCTTTTTCAAACTAAATAAATCTTCCATAGAATTAAGTGGAACCTTATACATTGGACCAGAATTTTTAAAATATTTTTATATTTTGTTAAATTATTTGATCTGGATTCAGCAGTATAGGTCATTGGTAACTTAATTCTACTTGGGGGCAGATTATAAACAAAAATTCATAATAGATATTTTTGGAGCAATATTTTGTGCATCATAATATAACAACTTAAACTTATTTTATATGGTAATATAGTATCAAAATATATTTATGAATATACATATGAGTATATTTTCAGAATCAACTAATGCCAGCATCAATAACTTTATTAATACTTTTTCACTTCGTTTACCTGCCTTTACTAATATTTCTCTTAGTTACATATTACCTTCAGTAAAGAATTGAATTTGTGGGCCAGAATTGATTTAGAACTAAATAACATCTTCATATAGTAATTTTGTAAGATCCAGACTGTGTTAGTCACTTTACTATTACTGCGACAAAATACCCAGCATATAAAATTGAAACAACTTATTAGGGTTTACAGCTCTCAGAAGAGTGAGTCTTTGTTTTACTGGATATAAGGCAAAATATCACGGCAGGAGGGCCTGGTATAAGAAAGCCGTGCATGTGTTGGCGGCCAGTAAGCAGGAGAAGGAAGGAGCAGGGGACAAGAATAAACACTTCCGGGTCACACCCATGTGACCTGCCTTCAATCAGGTGCCACCCCTAACAACAGCTTCAGCCATGAACTCAGCAATGGCTGAATCCATTAGTACATCAGAAGTACAAGCTTAAGTATTGAATAGTTTCTCTCATATGAGACAAATAATTTTAAGAACAAAATAAAAGATAACTGACAAGAAATGGAACTAGGGGGCTGGGGATTTAGCTCAGTGGCATAAGCGCTTGCCTTGTAAGCATGTGGTCCTGAGTTCGATAAAAAAAAAAAAAAATTAAAAAAAAAAGAAAGAAAAAAGTGGAACTAGATCTTTTGCAAATGGGAAGGATACCAAGAAATGGAGGGAGAGAAGAGAAACAAGAGGAGAAGGGAAAGTAAAAGAAATTAAGATGAGATATACACATACCAACTCCCCATGAGGAGAGTAATCATTATGTACTGCAAACATCTATTAAAAATTTTAAAAATAAAAAGTATAGGTCCCCATGACACAATTGCCTTTTAAAAGTATCACCTCTGTATATGAGACTTTTGGGGGGACATCCTAGATGTAAACTATAACAGAGAGTTACTGTTAAAAAAAAAGCAATAAAACAGCAATATTTGTGTATGTATATGTGATAGAGAATCATAATAAAGATGTCCAAATCTAACTGTCTGGTATCTATGTAAATGTTAATTTATTGAGTGCAGGTAATTACAAATCTTGAATTGAGACACTGCTCTGGACTTTTCCAGTGAGTCCAATTTAATTATAGATGTCTTTTTAAGAGGAGAGCATTGCTGGTCAGGGACAGAATTGAAGACCTCACTGCTGGCTTTGGGGTGGAGGAAAGAGCCATGTGCTAAGGAATGCAGATTCTGAACCTCTAGAAGTTGAGAAATACAAGAAAATACATTCTCCCTTGAAGACCCCAGTAATAATGTGATCCTAATACACTTTGAATCTAGTTCAATGAAACCCATTTAGGTTTTCTCTTTTCTGGAGATAATGAAGCCACTAA
This sequence comes from Hydrochoerus hydrochaeris, assembly GCA_004027455.1. Classification (NCBI taxonomy): domain Eukaryota; kingdom Metazoa; phylum Chordata; class Mammalia; order Rodentia; family Hydrochaeridae; genus Hydrochoerus; species Hydrochoerus hydrochaeris. The sequence continues at coordinate 135,078 of PVLA01003961.1, read as the reverse complement.
GCTTGTAATTTTTTATAGTGCCAGTAACAGACTATTACAATTGCCTTATGAAACAATAAAGTAGTAAGAATGGTAGCACTAATATCATGCTTCCTATATGCTAGAAAGTAAGCACTTGGCATGAAAAATTTCATTTGCACGGTAATGCTGAGATTATTATTTATTATTATACCCATTTTACATATAAGGTTCATCTTTCTGCAGAAGATACCCTTAAAGAACACACAATTAAGATCTTGGATAAATCTTGAAGGAATTGTATTTATGTCCATATGAACTCACACTTTTATGACAAATACTGTAGTTTGAGAATAGAAGAAAATTCTACAGATGTCCTCCAGTCAAGTACATTGGGCTTTTTTTTCTTCCACCTATTTTTCTTAAAATACTTCAGGTACAAATACAAAAAAATGTTCTAACTAGGAGGAGTAGATGAGTCAGTGAAGGAAAATTGAGTGTGAATTCCTTTGTTTTCATGTGATATGTCCACAACAAGAAATCCAGGTCACTAGTGGGGAGTTTCTCAAGGCAATCACATGTTTGTGGTCAGCAGTTGTCCTCCAAGCAGACACTACTTTGGGCCACATATTTCTACACTCCTCCAGGAAGCTAAGTGGTCCAGAGCTACACACCTCAATCAAACAATTCAGGCAGTTGATCATTCCAGGGACTCAAAATTGTATAGCAAAAAATATACTTCATCTTTCCTGGGCTGAATACTCCTAAACATGGATTCAAAGAGGACTTAGTGGTTTTTACCCAGATGAGTCAAAGAAGTAGAGAAGGCTCCTCTGAGAATAGTGAGAAATAAGAGTGCATGTGTAGATGAATAATTTTGACACATGGAAAAAAACACTAAAATTTTACTACTCCCTGATTTAAGTTGGTTACAAAAATACAGAATACTATTAATTGTAACTTCAGTATTTTACTAATTTATGACCTTCCTCTTTGATTCCATCAGATGACTTCATGGTTTACAGTAAATTTTTATGTAAGGTATTTTTCAGTGGACATCTAATAAGAATTTTAAATTTATATCAAATATTATGCCACATCCCAGATACAATATCCTTAGGAGAACTGAATTTCTAATACAGTTCATTAAGACATAATTTTTAAAGTCAGTATTTTAAGTGACATGGAGAAAGTAGAATTTACCAATGTATCTGGGTTGTCAGACCACCAGTATTACTCTCTGCAATTTCAAGAAATTAACATTCACCACTTTCCAGTTGTCATTACTCCATTTTATCTTCCTTACAGCAGATGTTCAGGGTAAAGTTCTAGGATTAAATGTGCATAAAATCTCCTATTATGTGCCTTAATTTATTCCAATTATAATACAGTATAGTTAACCATGATTATGACATGTACCTAGTGTCCCCCTAAAGCCTCATGCACTCATTCATAGGTGGGGAGTTTCAAAGGTGGTTGGGTCAGGGTGTGTGAATGTGAATCAACAGTGTGATACTAGGATTACTGGTGTAGACAACAAAAGCCCCACCCTGAGGATGGATGGCATCAGTCAATAGGCTTGCAGCCTGGATAGAATGTAGAGACAGAAAGAAGGCGGGCTTGCTGATGCTGCTTCCTGCCTGCCATGCTGTGGACTGTATCTCCTCCGTGATGCCTTCTGCCATGCCACCCTGCCTTGAAGCCAGGCAATTAAGGACTGAAATTGCTGTGAGCTCAAATAAACCCTTCCTCCTTAACTTTGGGTGTCCAGTATTTTGTCTCAGCAATGAGAAAAGTAATTAAGACAGATTTAAACCTCCTATTATGTGCCTTAACTTATTCCCAATATTATATAGTTAATCATATTCACTCATCAGTTTTCCAATTATATTTCTTCTATTTGATTAATTTGCTCATTAGTGTAATAATTGCTGATCATAAAAAATCATTTTCTTACTTCATTACCACAACATATAACTCCTGCTGCTTCCTTATCATTGTCTCTTGTTCAGTCTCTAATCACCTTACCTTGTAAATAAGTGTCCTAGAAATACTGACTCCATATATTTAAAAAAGACCACAAATGATATAAAAGTATATTTCATTTTATATGACTGTTCTATGACCTCTTCTCTAGCTTCTTCTCAGGCTTCATAATTTCATTGTAATATACCTTTGAAGAAGGCGGGTGAAACTTTGAGACTGAATTCCAGTTTTCCTCTTAGAAATATTTTAAAACATTACAATATGCTGTATATTCCAAAAATGCAAGACTTATTCTTTCGTAGTAATAAAAATGCTCTTCCTTTAGATGTTCAGTTTCAGTTGCTTATAATACAGGTCCCACTAGCACTTCTAAACATTTTCCCCAAATTTGGCTGTAAACATGAGCACAAATTGGTAATTGCGAGGCCCCCAGGCTTTCCCTCGCTTCTGACCAGCTGTACCTCTTGCTATAATCTGTCTTTTGGAGCACACATCACATGCAAATCTGGGTGCGAGTCATCTGTTGCATTTTTTTCTACAAAACAGATTTAACTATTGCGATATGGTATAGCTTTTATTTACTAGTAAAATCTTCCAATTCACTATTTTGAATGTAGTTGGTAAGCAGTAACTATTTGATAGAATAATGTTTTTCTAAGACTCTATAGCATTCTCTAACTTTCTGCTTTATCTGGTCTTCACTTTCCCTCACTTCTCATCTGTTCTTGGTCACCATCTTGCTAGTTATTTTTTCACCGTGTCTCTATAAAAAAAATACAGCAATAGATACAATGCCAAATATTTTTTTTTTGAACAAACATAAGTTAAATTTCAAGTTTTGATTCAACTATAGAAAACAAAGCTCTCTGCCAGTAATCTTTTTTCACTCTGGGAGACTGAAGCAGAACTATTACATGTTCAAGCCTAGCCTGAACAATTTAGTAATTTAGCAATACTTAGTATCAAAATTTAAAAAAAAAATTAAAATGAGGTGGCTAGGTATGTAGCTCAGTGTGAAGGCTCTGGGTTCAGTCCTGAGTACCACACACACACACACACACACCCCGACACACACGATCTCTATGTCCTGTGTATAAGTGAATTGTTTTATTTTTAATAGAATGCCTCCTTATAATATAGAAGAAAGCAATGTGATACTTAAAGTTTAGCTATACCTTTATGCAACTTTTGTTTTTACACAATTTATTTCCCAATATCATTGAAGTGTAGTTCATCTATAATCATATCCATTATTTCTGCATATGCAGTATTAATTTTAGCATCATGGAGACTAGTTCAGAAAGATTGGGCTTGCAAAATTTGACTCCATCATATGTTGAAAACTGTGGTTGTATAGTTACCAACCAAAAGATGAATTTTGTATTCGGTGGGTGGTGCCTTGGAAGATTGTCTCATATGTGGAAATAGTAATCTTATTTAATAAGAACATCAGAGGGGAGAACTAAAGTGTGGGCAAGTGTTCATCTTCTGGCCAACTTCCATTCAGACTCACATTCTAGTTCCTCACATTGAACCTGACCACGAAGAAAAAGAGAGGTTAATATGAACATATAGACAGCCCTACATGGGAATTATACTTCTAAGTGTATTTCAAGGAAAAGGCATTCTCATATTTTTGAAAAATGAGCTTTAAATATCTATATTAACTCTATTTGGGTAGTCTGAAATTTAAGCTACATAAATTTCCAACAAGAATAGAAATCATAAATTACAGAAAGATATAACACATGCTAATTAGACTAAAATAGTCTCTGCTTCATTCAATAATATGTATAAATCTCAGAAACTATGTAATTTTGAGAGAAACTGGTCATACACAGTAATTCATATATTTTGATTCAATAATTTTATTAAAAATAAAAGATAATGAAAAAATAAAGGAAATCTGAACCTAATTTATGTCAGAAGTCTGGATAATATTTTTGCGCACTAACTTTAAAGAGTAAGGTGAGGTACTCTAACTGAGTTTTAGAAACACCAGTGATGTTCTAAGTCCTGGATCTGAGGTGCTGCTGTTTATGGGAATGTATTCAGTTAGTGACGGTTTATCAAGTTCCACAAGTATATGCATGTGTTTATACACACATACATAACATTCCAGTAAAACCTTAAAAATATTAACTAGCATCTAACATCTCCTGCAACAGCAAACAAAAACATCGAAATGATACCCAGGATTTGAAGGCAGATGTATTTATTTCAACTGGCACTGATTGGAATCATTCCCAAAATAACAGGCCCTCATTTCTGGTTGTCTATGGCTTATGTGGGATAGACAAACATACATACAGAGAGGCAGAATGGCTTAGCAGTTGGTTCTCACAGCATGCATCATACTGAGCAGCTATGCTGTTCACAGTGAACAGCCATTTCTAAGAAACAAAAGTAACAGGAACTCTAACCAAAATGATTACCCGGGCAACTGACTGACCGGGACACACACACGCACACACACACACACACACACACACACACACACGTGTGGGATTTTCTGCTACACTACTAGTCATAATAGAAAGAAATGATTTAATTTGATTTTTTTTCACACAGTTATATAATAGCTTGATCTTTTCTTTTGTATTTTCAAGGTGCAATTATTATGCATGTGCACTATGGAGCAAAAGCTTTTCTCTTCTTCTTGAGTCGCGTACAATGTCAGCACCTTTAGGGCAGCATTTAAGGCACTGTGTTGGGATGAGCTCTTCACAGGTCTGGCTTTTCTAACACAGAGCTCTCAAGGCAAGTAGAAGCCTTGCACACCTTAATTTCACTGGCGCTTAGCAAACATACATACAGAATTCAGAGATAACCTCAAAAAAGTTTGGAAACAACATGGAAATATAATAAAATCACCCTGAATTAAGTCATGTAGCAAGGAACTAAGAACATTAACCACACTTTTTGTGGCTGTTTTATAAGTGCTTTCAGTTTTCATTTGTCCATTGTCCTAATGTCAGTTCATAGACAGTTTCCAGAGAGCAGTGTTCAAAACCTGAGACCACTTCTGGAACGATTCAGTGGAGCTACTGTACATCACGTGCTCCTTCTGCAGTACCACTCAGGCATGGCAACATCAAAACAATCTCTGACCTCAGCTACTGGCACAATTAGCTTTGTAACAAAAGTATTTTAATATTCTAGATATTTGAAATCATCCTGTTTGTAATATAGCTCTTTTTATGCATTTTCAGGTTAAAAATGTCTAAGTTGTAATAACAATCCAGCAAATATTCATAGTCCTAATTCATTTGCTTTATTTAAGAAGGCATCTGAATTGAATCTGAAAATTCATTTGCAAGTTGACTTCACTTCATTTAAAAGGCTGGAGAGAACTAAGTGTGATGGATCAGGCTGAATCTCAGCGCTCTGGGAGGTTGAGAACAAGACGGTCACAAATTTGGGCCCAGCCTAGACAAGTCGGTGACTTAGTAAGACCCGTCTCAAATTAAGTAAAACAAAACAAAATAAAAATTTTGTAAAAAAGGGCCCAGGATATGGCTCAGTGTGAAGGCCCCAGTTCTATCATCATTACCACTACTATCACACAAAAAGTGAAAAAAAGTATGTGTGAGAAGAAGCATTTTAACTATACAGTAATAGTAAGCAGGCGTATCTAAAAAAGAAGCGGTGGCTGATACAGAGACAAAAACACTTTGACAACAAAGTAAAAAATATAAACAACTAAATCATTGTTTCTTCTCTAACGTTTTATAATATTAATTTCATTGAATCCTAAAACCATGGCTTTGACAACTTAATAATAGTCTATGACTTACTATTCTCATATTATAAATCAGGAAAAATTTCACAGAAGTTAACTGTGTTGCTAAATAGTACGGAGAAATCATTAGTAGGACTGGGTTTAAAATTGGCCTGAATGTTTCAAGGTATTACTCTTCAGTGATTCTTTCACCCTCATGTGACAGAAATATTGAGTACCAGGAAAATATATGTTGTATTGTGCTTGTAGTTCTTAGCACTAAAACAAAATTTCTAATTTCAAAACACTATTTCGTCTTTGCTTAATGTATTCATAAAAATATCTTAATTGATTTCTCAACTAGTTGGAGGTAGAATTCATGAATAAAAAATACAACATACACTAAGAACAAATGGAAACAAACATGCAAACATTTCCAGTCCTAGAGATAGAAACTGCTGATGAGAAATTGAATAAATAGATAATTAGCAAATAACTAGGTCAATTATTATATTATTAAATTTAATGTAGTCAGAATTAAAAATATAAGGACAGTATGAGATCAATAAAAATTTCATTGAGAAAACAACAAAAATATTTATTAAAATTTCTCATTTGCAAATAAAGAAAATTAAAATGTTTTAAAGCTAATTTCTAATAGCAACCAGCAATGACTTTTAAAATAATAATTTCAACGTTAGAAGAGTATAATCTGACATAAAATTTCTAAATATAATTTTATAATATATATATAAATCCTTTACAACAAAAAGTAAAACTTTTCCTCTTAAAATAAAATCCAAGAAAAAGAATCAAGTTTTAGTGGTTTTCCTCACAAAAATGCCTTTTTCTGCCTACATTTCATAAAATTGAATATCAAAATCAGCTTTGATATTGGGCCTTAAGGTAATGTAAGCCCCAAACGTATTTATATCTACTAAACACTTTAAGTTGTGTAAAAATGCTTTTATCATTTAAACACTAAAAGACAACATGATTTGAATAACATGATACTCAGTTGTTAGTCAGTTTCATGTTACCATATTGAAATGCTTAATGAATTTATAAAAGTTTTATTTAGCTCACAGTATTAGAAGGTCCAGCCCATGAGCAAGAGGCTCTACTGTTTTCGGTCTCTACAAGGAGTGCTGGATTGCAATGCCGGGGAGCATGTGGCAGAGAAAAACTTTTGCCATCATGAGCAAAGAAGGAGAGAGAATCACTGCCTGGCCCAGAGTCTGAAAATCACAGCAGCGGCTTGACCCTAGTGCCTAAAGACCTCACATTAGATTCAGCTCCAAAAGAGTGAGATTCTTACATGTTCTCAGTGACTGACTGAGTTATCGTTAGTTAGATGGGCACATAGCTTTGGACTTTCCTACCAAGATCAGTCTTTTTCCCTCAGAAAGGGACATGGAGGCAAGTAAAGAAATGAAAAGCTAAGTAAAGCCTATAGTAAAATTGCTCACATGTGAGCAGCCACTTCCATAGTGTTTAGTCATATTAATCTTTTTTATTCTATTTTAGGCCTAATTGTACTTTAAATAGTTAATATTTATTTGACAAGCTCTGTAATTAGCATACACATTATTTCATCTTTAATTTTTGTAATAATCTCTCAGACAGCCATATTACTTTTTTCTCCATTTAACAGTAATGAATATAATGGCTAAGGAGTGTAAGTTAAAGAGAAAAGGAAAAAAACTATGCAATAATTTAACTGACTGACCCCAAAGCTCACCAAGGAGGTGAAGTTTGAATCGTAAAGAAAAGTATAAAATCGATAAAGTTTGAGTGAATTCAAAGCAGTTGACAAGAAACAAAGCATAAAGCCTGAAATTATTTATAGCCTTCCAACTGAATGTTATAATGAATTAATATTTTAGAAAAATTAACTTGATAAGAGTCAAATGGATCAAAGTAGACATCAAAGAATACTCAAAATAACTTCATTGTTTCAGATGTGACATGATGAAAATCTAAATTAAACTAAGAATGAAAAAGAAGGAACAAACCAATCACAGACTCAATAGAATAGCTCACAGGATAACTAACTGCATGAGAAAAAAATATAACAAGAGACAATGATCGTTGATATTTGAAAGTACTATTTTTGCATATTAACATATTTTCAATTAGAATATCCACTGATGTACTGTAAATAGCTACAAATATTGTTTATGTTCCAATACATATCATTATTTTTGCATACATGATTTATTTAATCACATTGCAACCTGAGGAGTCAGATTTAATTTAAATATTTGACAAAGAAAAATTTTTGATGTAAATGAACCACACAGAAGTTGAATTTTAACAATGATTGAATTTTCAATATAGCCTCAGTGATGATTGAAATCAAGTCTTGAGTGTTCTATAGTTGTGTGAATCTAGCATTGGTATTAGTGTATACTACAACATAATTATAGTTAATTCAGGATAGATTTCTAATTATTAATAAGTATAGATGTTATTCATTTCCAAAACATTTCAAGAAATGAAATTGATCTTTAGAAATATTTTTCTAAATGTTATACTAGTAATTATATATTAGCAAAAATTATCATATTGTTTGCCTTGAGATTACTGTGCATTTTCTGTTCTTTTCCTGAGAACAGAATATTTGTGTGTGTTTTTAAAATTTACTATAGCTAGTGGAAATGTTTAATTTAAATTGAGATCAATACTGATTATATTTGGAGCAAATCATGCAAAACTAGAGTTTTTCAGGAACTTTGGCTCTGACTAGGAAGTAGGGGGTCTGGACTGTAATGAGGCAAATAATAGCATTTAGAGGCTTAAATGAACACTTCAATAAGTCAATGAAATAAACTCACTTTGGAGAGAATCTTATCCTTCTGAAATTTGTAAAGTCAATTCAAATAAAAGATATTTTCTTTTATTAGCTTAAAACTTCAAAAAGAATTTCAATTTTAAAATTCCCACAAAACACTAGGAACCATGAGCTAATTCATTTTAATCTTTCCATTCCTGGTATCACGTCAAAATCGACTGCAGTGTGCCTTGCACGATGTATGAAAGGCACTTAGAAAACACAGATCCCGTTCCACCTTAGCTAAGCAGAGAGCTCACTTTGATACAAACACAAAGCATTTTTGAAAGAAAATTCTTCCAAAACACACAAGTTCATTTCTTTGCTTCTTTTCAAGTTACTGTCAGTAAAACCTTTTTTGAAAAAAAAAATCAAATTTACTGATTAGACTAGTGGGATCTGCACATGCCCATCATGTTTGGAATGGAGTAGTGCCTAAATTCTCTACCAGTCCCATTCCAGAAGAATGTAAGTCAGATTAGCTCTTAAGTCCCACAAAGTGAGCTTTACACAATTTACCTTGTGCACAAATATACAGTGTAAAGTAAAAAAAAAATTTTTTTAAATATGACATCCTATTTGAGAGTTTGCAATTTGCATTTTCATAAGTTAGGGACTTACTATAACTGGTTCTATATTCAATGGCATGTTTTGAAATCCTACACCATAGAATTTTCAATGGAAAAAGGCAAAAAATCAAACTAAAAGAAAGTTAGCAAGGGCTGGGGATAGAGTCAGTGGCAACAGTGCCTACATGGCAAGTTCAAAGTCCTGAGTTCAATTCCCAGTACCAAAAAAAAAAAAAAAAATCTAAGCAAAATTAGCAAAAAGATTGGAAATCAGTTATACAACATGAAAATGGATGGCATACTACATAAATGGACCAATAACAATAAATATTGGGAATGAAAAAATGAAAGAAACTATTAACCCACTGCCAAGGAAACTGTCACAGAAGGTAGGGGAAGTGTATGCTGAAGAACAGCACTAACGGGAAGAGAAGGAATCTTAGAATATTTCATCATTGGCTTATTCTCTGCCCAGGCATCTGGCGGCAACTGATGAAAAGTACTTCTTTTTCATCTTCACTATTTTGGTCTTGTAGATCTTTTTCTCAGACTATATCCTGAAGCTCTACCAGACAATGGGTTGTGGTGAGTATAGTTCTGAGTTTATCCTCTATGATTCACAGAGCTGACTTTAGGTGGAGATAAAGCTGATAGAAAACCCTAAACAGATAATCCAGCTCAGCATATCCTCTTGCCAGCCAAGGATCAATATATACATTTTGCCTTACTAAACTTCTCAAAGGAGACAGTTTTCTTGCTGTATTTCTACCTAAGTTAATGAAGCTAACTACCAGGTGCCCACAGCCTCTCTCCAAATAGCTAGATACAAAAATCTCTTAGGTCACTGCACCATTTGCAATGTTCAACTCTTCCCTAGCTCAGTCACAATCTCCCATACATGTCCTCCAATTTAAATCTTGAAAAATAAGTTTATTCATTAACATTGCTTTCATAAATTGAAGAACATTGCAAAACAAACTTAATTAAAAATGTATAAAAATTAAAGCAAAGAAGAAAAGGCACATGGGTATTTCAGGTCTCATTTCTTCAGGTTGTCATGAGCCAGAGTTGCCATTTTCAAATATTTTCCCCTGTATTTTCATAAACTATTTTTGCTCAGTCATCACATTCTAGTCACACTGATTGTCCAAATATAGGAGTGACTAAAATTATCATTCCACAAAGCTTGTGTGTCATTAGCAATCTGACTTTTATGTGATTGCTATATTCTTGTTTATATTTGTTAACTTAGGAGTAATATAAAGGATCCACTCTATTCACACATATTTGGTATTTACCTCGTTTTATGTTAGTAATTGTATACTCTCCAGATCATCAGATCAATCATCCTAACCTGTACATTAAACTCTTTTTTAAAAATTTTATTTAAAGAGAAAAAAGGCAAAACAGAAAAAAAGGGTAGAAATAATACATAATTTCAAAAAAATAAACAGTAAGAAATCACTAGTTGATAAATTACAAACTGTCATCTTAGAAATAATTGTTCAAGTCACAAAATTAAAACATACAAAATGGACATTCAAACAGTGAGACTGCAAACAGTTCTGTTCAATGATCCAACAAAAACTTAGTAATATGGTTATCGGTCTTACACACTTATACATACATGCCGTTATATTATTTAGAGCACTTTCTTTACCTCTCTATGTACAATAGTGATTACACATTTTGGGTTTTATTACTCCCACAGTTCTTATTACTTTTTATGCTAGATACACAATGTGATATTTATAAATATGATTCTTATTTATTTCACTTATGAGGATAGTCTCAAGTTGCCTCCATTTATCTATGAAGGCCTCAAGATCATCCTTTTTTATAGCCAAGTAATATTCCAGTGTATAAAAATACCACATCTTTTTCATCCACTCTGCAGTTGATGGACATTTTGGTTGTTCCCAAGATTTAGCCATTACAAAATGTGCTGTTATGAACATGGGTGCACATATATCACTGTGACATGACCTTTTCAGTTTTTCTGGGAAAATACTCAGGAAGGGATTGTTCTGGTCAGTTTTAAAGCAGTTAAGGGGAAATCTCTTTCCAATTCCATATAATTTGTGCTGACTCTCCTGATGAACAGTACCCTACTTCGGGAACCTCAAAAACTCTGAGATGTAGAGACAAGAAGCAAATATTTTGAAATGAATTATTATAGATAATAGTAATCCCCAAATTCCTCCAATTTCCACATTGACTCCAAAACATACATATCTTTGTTATTGGAGAAGTAACACCATATACTGATCACCAATTTAGAGTATATTACAGTTTAGAAAAAAATCAATGCCTTGACTTATGTTGTCACCTCACCTGCATAATAATGGACTTTCTAGTAGTCATTACATTGTCCAATAGGTCTATGGTGGAATAATGGAATTTATAAAACCACAAATAAATTTGGGGGCCACAAATATACTGCCATACTTAGCACAGTAAGTGAAATTCATGGTAAGAAGATATGTTATGTTTTCTCTGGGATGCTGAACCTACCACCCTACAGGTATACTAATACCGTAGTGGAAGAACCATTGTGAACTATGAAAAGAAATCCATATCCTGGGAGACAGAAATCACTATTCATGCCATGAAACATGATGCTATATTAACATCACTGAATTGCATTTATAGCTTTTTTGATAATTAATTAACCATATATCTGTTGATCTGTTTCTGGGCTAAATTTTATACTGTCTGATTTTTACAATATTAGAAGTCTTGAAATTAGAAAGCACTCCAGCTTTTTAAAATTATTTGTTATTCTAGTTCCAATGATCAACCCTATAAATTTTAGAACTTTTAGAAAAAAAATTGTCAATTTTGTTATAAAATTGTAGCAAAAATTTGACTGGTATCAAATTGAACCTAAAGTTTTGTGTGACAAAAGAAATACACTAACAATATGTCATATTTTAGTGTATAAATATAGTATATATTTCCAATTACTTCTCTTTTTTAATTTTTATCATCAATAACTTATAGTCTATAGCATGTGTTTGTTACAAATTTTAGATATATGCCTAAATATTGAATGTTTCTTCTTTTTTATGTCACATGACAAAATCCAAACACACAATATCCTCATGCCCAAAAACCCAAAAATATACTTACAAGAGTCTTATTTAATAGTTTTATGGAGATTTAATAGACTTTATGGAGAGTTCACGAAATTTTCCATGAGAACAATCATATTTCCCTGGAAATAAAGACTGTTTCATTTATATTAAAGAATTTAGTGGAGTACTCCTCTTTTATGTACACTCCTCAATTATTTCACAATTTTGTTTGATTTCCTTTGATCTTAAAAAACAAAGGTTCTATCTGGTACTATTTTCCTCCATGTTTAAAAAATTTCCTTTAGTATTTCTTTTAAAGCAAATCTTCATAAAACAAACTTTTATTTTCTTTCTTGTACCAATTAATTTATTTCACTTCATTGTTAACAGAATTATGTAGAAATAGGTGATACAGATATAGACATAGATATAGGTGGTATGGAATTCTAGTTTTTATTTTCAGCTGCTTAAGTGACTATCAATTATCTTTTGGATGCTTTGTTCTGATGAAAAATTCACATTTACCCCATCACTACATTCTCAAGTATAGTCTATTATTATTTGCCTATTAGCTTAAATTTTTCATTTTTTGGCTTTTAGAATATGAACTATAATGTATCTAGCCTTGAGGGGTTTTTTATTTTTATTTTAGCTTGTTTGAAGTTTACTTCTTGATTTGAACTTCTTTAGTCTGCAAGTTAGTACTTTTGTCCATATTTGAGTACCGCAGTTTCATATTTGGATGGCTCTGAAAGCAATCCCCAGTACATATCAAGGAAAAGCTGTAAGTTTAGTTTTATATATTATTTTAATATTGAGTGGATTTCTTAGCTTCATTTTCTTTAAAATTGTAAATTCTAAAAAACTTTTATTCAAAAATTCCTCCCAAGTAGCTCTTTGTGATTTTAAGCCAATGGACCATGGCATTGCTTTATATTTGTTTTTGTACATCTTTTATGAAATAAATTTTTATTTGTTTTTAAAACATACCTACCCTAAATTTGTGTGTAGCATATAATAGAAATAATGTTAAATAACTGTTAAGATTAAAAATGGAATCAATAATAAAACACTCTGATTTTCAAGTCAGTACTATAAACCGAAAGGTAGAAGCAAATACATTTTTATAAAGCATATTCTACATCACTTTAATTATATCTTGGCATCATCTTAATCATCTGCTCACTCACGTTATCACACTGTTTCTATAGGATTTCTAGTGAAATTCTAAATCTAAAATCTTAAAAAAAAAAGTCCACTGAAATAGTTATAGCATTTCTAAAATTCTACCAAAGTCCGCTTCTGTAATTAAGGATATGTCTACTTTGTAAAATCATTGACCAACATATTGAAACTGCTTCTCCCATATCAAGTAACAGTTTGTTGTTGTTGTTGTTGTTTTCAAGTAAACTAGACTCCTGCGCTCACTGTTCTGTCCCCTAAGCCCTGGCACATCGTGAGTGTGGCCAGCAGCAGCTGCCTCTTCTTCCCAAACTCCTCGTCTATCAAATCATCTCTGGAATCCATCTGCACACCTGCTGCACGTACAGCAACAAAAGTTCGCAGATACTGTTGATCTTCTGCCAAAAACAAGTAAAGACATTATTTTGCTACAGGATAAAATGTGATTAGGATAGAAAAGATTTTTATTCACTCGAAGCTCTCTACCATTTTCTCTCTCTTCACAACACTGCTGCTGGCCTGCCTCTTAATTAAACCACCATTTTGTTGTTTAGTGCATGAAAAGGAACATAACATCCTTTTCTGGAAAAGCGCTCTGCTCTTTTTTTAATTTGCCACAGCCCTACTAAGAAATATGATGAAGTTTCATGTATAGTGTGTGATAGAACAAGACAATTCAATTTCATTAACTTCTTCCCACATCCCAAAAATACTTGAAAAATCTGAATAAGATAGTACAAAATATGTGTTTTAGTTCTTTTTTGAAGTATTTAAAAATTTGAGTTCATTTCATTTCATAGTTCTTTCTGGAAATATTTGCTAATTTTTTAAAATGAGACTTGGAGTGTTGAGAAGAAAAACCCAAATAGATTACACACAAACAAAAGATGTAATATAATTGAGAACTGATCAAAAAAATCTTTATATTTTCCTAGATGATGGGAGATATCCAAAACATGCTAATATAACAATATAGAATTTATAAAACACATACTCTCTCACATTACAAAAATTTTACATTTATTTAAATTAAAAAGGAACAGAATATATAAAACTCACTGTAATACCTAAGCATTAAAAATGACAATGGAATGTCCTTCCTCACTTATATACCTCACTAGTATCATGAGAGGTCAAGTAGTGTGTATTTTATTATAGATATTATTTGTGTTGTTAGTTAGCAATCCACATGCAAATAATCATATTGTAAGCTTATTTGTGATTTATATTTACATTTCATAGAATGTCAAGAACATTTTAAAAAATAAGTGACGATCTCTAATTCTTCTTAAACTCTATTATACTCCATTGTTTAAATGTTTTCCATTGTAATGCACACTTAGCTCCTTTCAATATATTTAATAAGATATGAAATGTTTATAACTATATATAACATCATAAGATCTTTGTGCATATAATTTTGATTGTATTCTATTTTTATATGATACAATATTAGAAGTGAAATGAGAAACGACATGGTTCACTATTTTATAGAGATATTGTTAAATTGTTCTTTGAATATTGATAATAACTTACAAATCTATTAACAAAATTTGAGATTATTCTTTGCCAAACATATTCATATATAGTATATTTATATAGTATTTTAGTATTGTGAATAATTTGCCTATTAATTGACTATATAAAGGTTAACTGCCTCTCCACATTTCTCTGAGCTAACTTTTTATTTCTTCTGTGAATTGATGGTTCAGATATTTGGCCTTCTTTTACTAGTATTATTATGTTTTTTAATAGAACTAATTTATAAATTCTGTACAGTCATATTCATTGCAAACCTGCTGCCTGTTACATTTAAGCATTGTTCATATTAAAGTCGAAAATTAAATAAAACAACAAAATAATATTAGTGCATTTCTTTATAAATCCAGCTTTCCTTGGAATATCTTCTCCATCCACAAATATTTCTATTTTGTTTTTCTTTCTTTTTAGCTGTTTCATAATTCAAATTTAGGATTTTATTATATGGAATTTTTATTTTTATGTCATGAAATGGGTTGATATTGTAATACAAATTTAAAAGCCTAGCTCCATTTGCCAGTGAACTAGATAGCTCTGTTCCTTCTGACTTGAATGAGAGTATTAACTCACAAACATTTCCATTAATATGCCAAATAGTATCTACACTTCCTTTTCTGCATTAATTTGTTGTTTTCACGTTTAATACCACTGAATCTAAAAATATTTTGATAAACAGATGTGAATTTTCCTCTCATTGTTCTTCTTGCAGTTTCCTATTATGATTAGTTTATTCTTAATTATGCTGCAATTTAAATTTTAGTTTATTTTATTTTAGAAATACAGAAGAGATGTAATATAACTAATTTATTATGTAAATCTTATTAATTTTTTTCATTTTTCTGACTTTAGAGAGTTAAAGTCATAAAGTAAGCATAATCTCATTTTGAACTTTGTAAAAAACTCCATTATGTGCTCCATTTTCTGCTTACAAATTACTGTTTTTTTCTTAAATCATATATGGTAGTAGTATAGAGTTTTAAGATCTTTTTGAATGAACTTCCTATATTTGCTTAATTTACAGTTAATAAATGAGATTATTTCTTAATAAATGTCAGAATTTTCATACAAACAATATGAATAAATGCATCATACAGTGTATCTTCTAGAACACTAAATACAGGAAATTTCATCAACATGGTGCTTTATGATCATAAGATTCTGGGAAAGAGTAAGAATATATTCCATATATAATATCATTTTATTTATAAAATTATTTATGTACAAATATGGAGGTAAATACATTCAGGGCCTTGCTTGGAGTTGTTTCATTCTGTTGGCTATTGGTATATATGCACAACACTATTATGCAATAATCTTATCTGTATGCAACTTTATGTATTTCATATCCCTCTTTGTCATTTAAACAGTATTCTTACATAGTTATTATTTAATATATTTGGCTCAGCATAACTCAACATTAATAAGGCACATTTTTATATGTATTATTTGCTTTAATATATACTATTTTTTACTGTATAATGCTTTCATAAAGGTGTTTGAAATTATGTTTTAACAGAGTAGATTTTTCATAATATATATAATTCTATTATTCATTTACTTATAAGGTTAGTTTTAAAATTGATTTGGTATATTATATTGTAATTTTGAAAATTACTTGACAAATGGTATTACCTATGTGATTAAGAGAATAATAGAAGATATTCATTAAAACCATATTGTGGCTATTTTATTTCCTTCATTTCATACAACCTCAGTCTTTTATTCTGGATTCTATGATTTTTTGTTCTGAATTTCAGTGCTAAATAATTACATTAAAAATAATATAACTCAGTTTTTCATTGGCTAATGAGCAAGCTTTTCCTTCAAAATAATGAGATTCCCCTAAAATTAAATATTTTTTTCAAATTATAACTCAGAGCTTTAATTTACTCAAACTGATCAATTTATCAGCAACAAAAATGTACACTTCCACTGAAACTAACAAAAAATTTCTATGCTTTTTTCATGTTAGTCTTTTTTTTCTCTTTTGCATTATAATTTACAAGCAAATATTGGTGAGCCCTAATATTTATGCATAGTTTAAAAACTTTTAATCTACCATTTCTTCTTCGTATTTAACTTGTTCAACTTTTATCATGATACCTAATTCTAATGTACTAATTTCACAAAATAAAGGGGTCCAAGAATTTGATCTTGAAGTCCTGAAAATGATCATTTCCTTGTTTCCTCTAAATCCAAAAATTATCATGGATTTTAGATGATGATCTAAGTTATTGTTTTTTAATTGATAGCAGGCTATTTGTAATCATTTTTAAAAACACTTATATCTTAAGATAGTTAAGAAGCTGTTATTTACTAAAAGTTTCATTGTTGAACCTAAAGAATAATGCAACTTCCAAAAGTAAAAAACATTCTTCCAGGGTATAGCTTACATGCTAGGAACATTCTTCTTCATTTCTCTGATGATGTTAGTAGATAATAAAGCAGGGAAACTTCCATCAAGATATAATTCTGTGTCCTTGGATATAACAAAAACAACAACAACAAAAGAAAACCATCACTTTTAAAAATGGTAAATTGACTTTTAAATATATTTCTTAAATTCACTGAAGTTTCTAAAATAGAAATGAGTAAGATAAACAATGACCTGTAAGGGAAAAATCAAAGACTGACAGCCACCGCTGCTCTAATAGGTGCCAGTGCTGTTAACAAGCCACCTATATCCATCAAAAGTTGATTCGCAAAGATTGAATGCAAGGTCTCAACCCTGATTGAAATGAAATGTCAGCAAGGATAAGAGAAGAAAGATGGAGATTGTATTAAAAAGAGAATCTATGTTCAGAAATAAGCTTTGGGACATACAGGAATCTAAAATGGCATCTATATCCAGCAGAGCAAATTCATGGGGTCTGGAAAACTAGGTTAGTTTGTCTTTTTGAAGCACTTGTTGAATTCAGAGTTGAATCTGAACATAAATGGATTTAAAAGAAAATCCTTTTTATTGATTTTCAAGGTAAGATGACATATGAAGAAGAGAAGTAGAAAGGAATAAAAATTGCTAAGGCTGAAAAAGCTTGTTATTTTCTTTCTTCCTTAAACTTTTCACTCTAAGAATAAATTTTATGTATTAACCTACTTCAAGAATTGTTTACAGAATACCAAATTGAGAAAATTGACTATTTATTTCATTATCTTCTTGCCAGTTTCTTACTTATTGCACACACCAGAGACTATAAAATGTCTAGCGGTCCCAACACACCACCGATCCTCCAATTTGTACACAGTGAGAGTTAGTTATTGATGGAGAAATGGGGTGTGAGAAAAAAAAATTGCACATTAGTGTTGAGAGTTGAAATTTCAGTTCTGACATTTCAATCACTGTGTCCAGTCACTTGAACAATCTCATATTTTCTGAACCTCACTTGACACTGTAATAAAGTTGAAAGAATAATTCCTGAAATTTCCCTAGCTCAAAATGTTGTGTAAAAATTTGCATGAAAGTATAGAGAACTATCAACATATGATGTTATTGTTTTTTAAACTACAATATTAGAAGTTTATTGACCCTTTACTATCCATTAGGTATCAAACTTTCAACAGCTGACCTTATAAGACCTCTTCACTTTCCTGTACATCATTACATTAACCCTACTCCTCAGCTCAACTCCTAGTAAGATTCATAGCAATCCTGTCTCCTCTATGTGATTGTATTTGAAATTATCTTATAATTTTATATTTTGCTTAAATTGGCTAAGAGGTTGCATCCCTTTTGAAAATAAGGAATACTATTTTATGCCATAAATAAAATTCCACCAACTAGTAAAAAATTTATTCTTTCTTTTATTTACTCTTTTGCAATCTATATTCCTTTATAAAAACAACAGAATAAATATAAAGACAAAACAAAATACTTTTATATAAAAACATGTTGTCTAACAATTATGTGCTAAAATAGTAAATATTATAAAGTATAACCATGAAATTGATGTTGGAATTTGAAACTTATCTTCATTCCACATAAATAACTTAAGATTCCTTCTCACCCCAAAAAGAATGGTTATAATCAAGAAATCAACCAGTACCATGACAGAGGAGTTGGGGGGGAGAAGGAACGCTTCTCCGCAATGGGGAGTGTAGACTAATGCAACCACTGTGAAAATCAGTGTGAAGTTTCCTCGAAGAACTGGGATTAGAGGTCCCAACCGACCCAGTTACTCCCCTTCTGGGCATTTTCCCAGAAGGTTTTAAAACAATGTACCACAACAATATATGTGCACCCATGTTCATAGCAGCAAAATTTGTAATAGCCAAATCTTGGAAACAACCGAAATGCCCATTAATTGAGGAGTATAAAAAGATGTGGTGTTTTTATGCAATAGAGTTCTATTCAGCAATAAATAAGGATAAATAGGAGATTTTTATAGGTAAATGGATGCAACTAGAGACCATAGTCATAAGTGAAATAAATCACACTTTCATGTGTAAATATCATACTGTCTTCCTAGTCTATGACACTGAAAGAATGAATAAATCTAAAACTATCTGATAGATATTTTGAAAGAAAGAGAAGCTTCTCAAAAGGCAAGAACAGTTGGGATAGGAGAAAGGAGAAAAGAATGAAAAGGAAAGAAAACACACACACACACATATAAGCTAGTTAAGGTAATACTACTACTAGTTTCTATTAGTTCATTGATAAAAGTCTGTGCTCATATTGTTTGATCAATTTTGCATGCCTGTGTCTTATAATTTGAGCAACTACTCTGAAGATAACAATATGTAATATATTATTAAACATTGTTAATTTCTTATGTTTTAGAATTCTGTATCACTGTTTTTATTCTTCTCTCTCTAAAATAAAAAAAATAAAATTAAACATACAAGAAAAAGGAAAAATAAAAGTACAGTACAATTAGCTCAAAACATAAAAAAAAAGTCTTCTGGTTGATATCTAGTAATTATCATGCACTGTACCCTTTCAATCTTACAAATTATCTCTTCTGAAGTTTACATATAGAAAGAAATTGTGTTGAATGAAAAGGAAATTAAAATAAATATGATTTAGAACTTTAACTGGAATCTGAAAATAATGTCTAGTGTTCATGCATAAGTTATTATAGACCCAAGTTAGGAAATTTTGTTCTTAAATCTGTTATATTAGCTAAAATGTGATTTTTTTTTACATTATCTATTTTAACTGTTGTAGCTTGGATCAAAAAAGTTGCTGAATATAAAAGTCCATTAAAATAATTGGAGCTAATGTTTGTTATACATTACCATGTTCCATAAACTCTCCTACCTTTCTTGGCATGTATTATTTGAGATTTATAAAGTTCACCATTTTTATTATTATTGGATCAATCCAGCCAATCAAGAAATTCATAGGTGAATATGTGTGTGTGTGTGTGTGTGTCTGTGTGAGAGAGAGTGAGAGAGAGAGAAATAGAATGAATGCATACTTATTAATGATTAAACATTTTGTTATAACCAAATCTTTACCATTACTCAATGGTAAGGAACTTTTTGACATTTCCAGAAGAACTTTCAAGGTGCCTTCACTTTTTCACTCTTTAATTTGCCAGCTTTTTGTCACTGCAACCAAATACCTGCAGAAAACAACAGAAAGGATGAGAGATTTATTTTGTCTCAGAGTTTCAAAGGATTCAGTTCAGTGTCACTTGACTCCACTGTCCTCCACTACATTGTCCTTTAGAGAGGCAGAACAGCATGTCAGGAAGGACATGGTTATGGTAAGATGAACATCTTCCATCAGTCAGGAAGGAGAGTGAGAGCAGAATAGCCAGCACTATGAGAATACTGTACAAAAAGCAAAAGGGGGTGATCCAGAATACATCAGATAATGAGGACAAAACACAGCTCCTTAACCAGTTCCTTATTAGACAATTCAAACAGGGTACAATACACATCACGATGTCAAGTTAAAGCAACATCCTGTATATAAGAAATGATAACGTCTACAGCACTGAATGAAATTGCCCAAGTCGGTTCTAGGCTGTCCAATCCAATGTAATGAAGAGATGAATTAAAAAGATAACAATGCATCAGGAGCTACATGGCATAGAAAATACAATAATTTTTATTTAAACTCAAACAAACATTCAGCAAACTGTTCCTTAAGAAAATTTTATTTTCTTCTCTCATAATACAAATTTTTAGATTTTCAAAGATTCTTAAAATCCTTCCCTGGTACAAAAGACCATCTATAATGTTACTGTTCCACTAACATTTTGAAAACAGAATCACAGCCCGCAGTGCAACAGATAACCAACAAAACTTTGAGCATTCCATTGGCTTTTGCTTTGCAATGAAATAAGAGTAAATTTCCACAGTTTTTTTTCCAAACAATGTGTGAAAAACGTGTTAAAGTGATATTATTTCAACCGATATGTGATTAATTTTACAATTATTATAACCATCATCTACACCTAATTCACATTATGTTCTGTGCTGCATAAATACACACAGTGCCTCATAAGTTGTTTTTCTGTCTTAATGTCAAGACTTCACTATGTACAAGTTTCTAGAGTAAAAATTTTTGGAAAAATAGATGTGATCAATAATATTTTTTAAACTATGCACAACAAAGAAAACCACAAATGGTTTTTGAATGGTATCTACCAAAATCTCTTATATTTTGTAAATAACCTTTAATCTCAAAATTGGCCTTTTTCTAAATTTGAGGCCTCAAAAGAGATCAAAGACACAGAGATTTGATTAGATTCTACAAAAGTAAAATCTAATAGGAAGGAAGAAAACGGGGAACTGTTATTTGTGATCATTTTTTAGCAAAAACAAAGGAAACTGAGCTTTGCTAATATCCAACATATTGGTTAGAAGAAATGTTTTCTTTTATTCAATGCTTCTGATGTGCTCTCCAAAAGACTGGTTTTTTATCCTTTTAAAAAGTTCAATTTTATTGCAGATAACTTTTTAAAACTTTAATATTCATTTTCACTCTATTATGACTTACTGCAGTTTTATGTGCCTAATTAAGTAACTTGCAAATTATTCTATTTAGCTTTAGGCAAACTAACCAATCACCAATAAATCACCAATTGATATTTTAAAAAAAACTTAAATTGTCTTTCGCTTCCATGCAAAATGAAGTTTGAGTTAATATTAAGTATACAAGTTCTAAAAAATGACAACCAAAATGTCAGCATCTACAGATACTTAGGTGAAAACGATTGAGTAAAAAAAATTATTTGTAATATACTGTCATTTGTGAGAACATGGGTGGGACTGGAGATCATTACATTAAGTCAAATAAACAAGGCACAAAAGGACAAATTCTGCATAATCTCCCTCATGTGAAAGATAAAAAATTGATTTCATAGAAATTGAGAGTTGATTGG
The DNA here is from genome assembly GCA_004027455.1 of Hydrochoerus hydrochaeris. NCBI lineage: Eukaryota > Metazoa > Chordata > Mammalia > Rodentia > Hydrochaeridae > Hydrochoerus > Hydrochoerus hydrochaeris. Next base: position 112,876 of record PVLA01003961.1, on the reverse strand, counting down.
TGGTTACAAGAGGTTGCAGTGAGTAGTGGACTGGGAGAGATAGGGCAAGATTGATCAATGGGCATTAAATTATATCAATAGGAATAAGAACTTCGGGTATTGTACTGTATAATGTGGTCACCATTTGTAATACTACTAATAAGAATATACTGTATAAAATTTTATGGTATGAAGATTTCAAATGGTTCATGATAAAAAATTTAAATGAGAAAAAACTATATTTAATCTGAATTAAACAATACACTATATATAAATATATATATATATACACATATATACACACACATTACACAGTCCTCATTAGATATATATATACTTTTTGTTTTATGTATCATTTGGAAATAAATTTAATTTTAAAAGGAAAAGAAAAATCTCATAAAAGATGCCATAATGTTAACTGAAGCATTGTATAATTTCACTCTAATGACTTCAAAATGATTTGCCTAGATAATTATTTTTATTTTACATATGAGGAAAGATAAATTTAGGGCAAATGAATAAACTATACAAAGCCATTGGGAAAAAAAGTTTTCACTTAAAAAATGAAGGTTCATATATGGGCAAATATTTTAGATACTTATCATTCTGAATATATAAATATATGCAAAGTTTATCACCAGGAATCAGTTCACAATTAAATTAGTTGTCTTAAGTTTAATAATATTTATACTATTTATAAAATAGGATTAAATTATAATATAGATGAATATAATTATGAAGACATCTATATATGAAATACATATTGTCCTCATTTTAATAGTATTAATAAAGATTATTTCAAAGATATTTATGAAATGTTTATAAATGTCTATTCTATATACATACATTTCTGAAAATAACTTCAGAGTTAAACAAATATAAGTTCTGTCAGTGCTGTACTATTAGTTTGTTCTTTTAATATGAAAAATGACACAAAAATCTTCCATCTTTGGAAAGAAATAGTGAATAATATTTTATTAATAATTAATTTCCATGTGGCCAGTGATGTATAAGATTAACTCTTTATTTTTTATTAAAAGACACATTGATTTAACATATTTGGATCTAAAAATGCATTCAAATTTGATTTTTGATTAATACTATCTTTTTTACAAATAATTTAAGTAGTAAATTGATGAATCCCAAAACTCTTTTTTTTTATTTAAAGAGGGGGGAAGCAAAACAGAAAAAAGGGTAGAAACAATACAGAATTTCAAAAAGAATAAACAGTAAGAAATCACTATTGGATACATTACATATTGTCTTCTTGGATATAGTTGTTCCAGTTACAAAATTAAAGCATACAAAGTGGTCATTTAAATAGTGAGGCTGCAAACAGTTCTATTCACCAATCCAACAAAAACTTAGTTACATGGTTATCAATCTTACACACTTAAGGTTACATACAGTTATTTCTTTTAGAGCACTTTCTTTTCCTTCTCTTGATTTTTTTCTCAATTGTTTTATTTAAAGAAAAAATTTTGAAATGGAAAGAGGGTAGAAACCATGCAAAATCTCAAAAACAAAACAAAATAGTAACCAGTAAAAATCACTAGTTGATAATTATATACTTTCCTCTTAGATGCAGTTGTTCAACTTACAAAACTAAAGTCCACAAAGTGGACATCCAAACAGTGAGACTGCAGTCAGTTTTGCTCATCCATCCAACTAAAACTTTAGCAACATGGTTATTAATTCCACACACTCAAACATACATGCAGTTATATCCTTTAGAATATTCTCTTTTCCTTTTTTTTCCTTTACAATAACTATAATCCATTCTCGTAAACTACTTA
>PVLA01003961.1:0-111001 GCA_004027455.1 Hydrochoerus hydrochaeris | reverse complement strand
GGAGAAATAAATCAAAACAAGTCAGCAATACAAATTCCTAGAGAAACATGAAATGAAAAGAACATACAAAAACACAACATTAGGTGATCTATGGTAGTCACTATGATGTCTCTAGTTATTTTCAATAAAATTGTCTATATTGTCAAATATAATATAAACAGCATTATTAATAAAATCTAAACATTGGAGACATTATAGGACTTCAAAGGCAGTTAGCAATCAAACCAGAATGGGTTTCCTATAGAATCCTGTCATCTTCAGAGTAGTTGCCCCTACTCTCAGACTCAACACTCTCAAGTATACCAGATTCAAATAAAATCAGTCAAGATAAAACAGTGATATAACCAATCTTCTCTGTTTTATCTCTGCCATGCTATTTTTGTGTTGTTGTTTACTTTTCTCCTTGACTCCACTGTCTGCCCCTTTCTTTGAGGCCCTTCTGCCATTATTCCTGGAACCCAGGTGGTTTTCTTCTCTCTCTCTAGAATGTCCTTCAGTATTCTTTGCAGGGTTGGATTGGTGGTCACAAACTCCCCCAGTTCCTCTTTGTCGTGGAAATATCTTGTCTCTCCATTAATTTTGAGAGACAGTTTTGCAGGGTACATCATTCTGGGTTGGAGGTTATTTTCTTTCAGGGTTTGGAATATTTCACTCCAAGCTCTTTGTGATTTGATGGTTTGCATTGAGAAGTCTGCTGTGATTTTGGTGAGTTTTCCTTTATAGGTAACCTGTTTCTTTTCTCTGACTGCTTTTAATATTCTGTTCTTGTGATGGATTTCTGGGATCCTGATTATTATATGTCTGGGTGTAGATCTGTTTGGGTTGTAGCTGGCTGTAGTTCTATATGCCTCATTTATCTGAACTTCACTTCTGTTACCTATGTTTGGGAAGTTTTTCTTAATTATTTCTGTGAATAGACTTTTTATTTCATTTGTATTTGTTGCTGCATCTTCATTCACATATTTTATTCTTAAGTTATAAATCCTCTTGTCATCTTCTAGCCTTTGTATCATTGCTTCCTGGTTCCTTGTTATTTTTAAGAGATCCTTCCTTTCACAATCATACTTTGCAAATCTATCTTCAAGTTTTGAAAGTTTGTCTTTAGTTTCTGTTAAAAGGTTTTGCGAGGTTTCAATGGAGTTTTTAATTTCCTGATATTCTCTTTGGATCTGTTTCATATATTCTAGGTTTTGTTTATATTCTTCATCAAAGGCTTCTCTCCTTTCTCTGGGTTCCTCTATTCTTTCATTTGTGTCTACTTGAGTATTACCCAGGACTTCTTTTATTAGTCTTCTTATATCTTGCTTCACCTGAGTTAGAATTTCTGATTTAAATTTGATGATGAGGTCACGGATATATTTCTTAATTTCCGATGAGGCTGTCTCTGACATTACAGGTTTGCTGCTCTCAACCTCCTCTGCATTTACCTCTGTTGGACTCACTTTCCCTGTTTCCGCAGTTGGGGACCTTTTGCTCTTTCTCTGTCTTGGGATGTTTTTGGCCCCCTTCAGACAGGTGGATGGTGGAGGTCTCTGGGCCTTTCGTTTTGCTTACAGTTTTTCTGCAGTGCACTTGCTAAGGAAGTACCGCCCCTCAGTCTGCAGTGGATCTGTGAGTTGCAGGCTGAGAGCTGGCTCCTCCCCCTATGCCAGTCAACTAGTTTATGCTTCAACAAGTTTGTGTGTACCCTGGGGATGCCACTGGCCCAGAAAAGCCTCATCCCTGGATATTGGGTTTCAACCAAGGGCTTGACCCTGCCTGAGCAGATCCCACCAATCTGCTTTGGACTAGGAGTCATCAGCAGATGCTGCCTAGGGCCCCGATTCAAGTGGGCCCTGCCCAACTCTAAAATGTTGCCCAGCCAGTGCTCTCAGTTTGGGGACTCCAGTTCCTGGCACTCACCAAAGTTCGCGCAGCTCGACTGGCTGTTTCCACTCCCTGCCTCAGTGTCTCCCCCAGCTGAGGGTCTGGAACTCACCAACCCCCGCTCTCAGCAGGGCTGCGATCTCAGCTTGATCATGAATCACCTGAATTTAAGACTTGCCAGTACAGCGATTGGGGCTTGCCCAGATCCAGCCCTCTGTCCATGCTTCTTTTTCTTCTTTCTTTTTTTTTTCCTTTTTCTTTTCCTCAGTTTCTTCCTGGGTCATGAGAATTCCTTTCCTTTTGTTTAGCTTTCTCCATTTTGCCATATTCCAGCACCTGAGTTGTTTTTATTTTTTTTTCCTCAGAGAAGCTCGCTTACAGTGCCTCCACTCAGTCAGCCATCTTGCAATCCTCCTCCCCAAAACTTTTTTAAAAATCTTATTAACAAGTCTATGTTTTTGTAACACTTGTTTAATTATAGCACAAGCTTTATTCATATATAACCCAACAGAAAAATTTTTAAAAGTGATTGCCTAGCACAGGTGAGATTATAAGTAATGGTCACATGAAATTATACAGCAAGCCTGGGGTGAACTATAAAGTGGTAGTTTAGAGAAGAAATTGTCCTTGGGGAAATTGTCCTTTTTAGATCTGAAACTATACTGAATGTGCCATGCTTGTTAAACTACATACATATTCTTCTTCATGAAATAATTTTGAGATTAACTGCTAATCAACAAATGTCATTTTTTCTCTATCAAATTATCATTTTAACTGCTTCTTATGATTCATTATCAAACTTCAATTACTTATCTTACTGCAATCAGATAGAAAATATGTTCTAAAGATCATTATTTTTATTAATGTTGTGACATTCCTACTGGAATCCAGTAAGGAAAATACACAAGGAAGATAAAACCCTCTGTAAGATCAATCCTCCAGCATTTTTTTACAATGCACCACTAAATAACAAATCTTTACCTGATATATCCCAGATCTCTCTGTACTTGTTCTCTGTCTTCAAGCTTCACACTATCTTAAGTTCGCCTTCCATAAAAATGCAATAGATTGATAAGTTATCAGTGAATGCTGCCACCTTTTAGTTTTGATTTGTCTTCAGCTGAATTTCTGAGATGTGTATGACTATTTCATCTGCACAGTCAGGTTGACTGATCCACAAATGCTAACCCATTCTGAGATTCAGTCTCACCTTAATACTTGCTTATTTTTTAAATGACTAATATTAGTGTCATTCATAAATTTTCTTGATTTGTAAATATAATTTTCCTGACATCCTCTTGAAATTATTCAAATAGTTTTATATGTAACATTCTGAAACATAAAACTTCCATATTTATTCAAGCAGTAATGTAACTTTGATCTCTTTTTTAAGAGTAAAAAGAAAAATTACTTCATAGATATGAGTCGTGGATGTAAGATGTTTATGTTACAGCATTTGCTTTCCCATGTAACAATTATCACTTACTGACTACAAGAGAGTTGTAAGAAAGTTTTGCTCCTAATCTTCAGCTATATTATTAAAACTGTTTCCAGTAGTAGAATATTTAAAAAATGAATTAAATTAAATTAAAATTGAGATAAACTATTACCTAAAAATTCCAGGGTACTTGATTTGCTGCTAAAATAATCATCATTGGAAATTAAGCAGTATCAATTAGTATAAATTAATTAATTTTAAACATAAAATTCTCACATGCAATCATTTTTAAGGAAAATTATATGTTTCCTTTTTTAAATTGAAAAAATATTAACAGATACAAGCTCCCTACAGAGTACTCTTAAATATCTCTATGTTGATAATACTGAAGAAGAGTATTCACCACTTCCATTTCTTAGAGGAATATCTTGACATCTTCTTCCTAAAATAAATTCACAAATGTGTTTTTCTTTCACAATTTACAGTGGAACTGAAGAAACTTTGTCAATTTGTCCTTTCTGCAAATCATATTGATACTACCTGACCTTTTTAGTTATATAAATGAACAATCACCATTGCCAGATTTTATGAAGATTAAATTACTTTGAATAAATTTCTTTAAACATTAGAGAATACTCTCGAATATCATGTATAATTGTTTAAGTATTTTCTCACAGGATATGTTTGATGCATAACAGCAAAGTTTCTTGAAAAATACAATCTTATATAACATTTATCCAGCACATAATTGCATATCATATAATACTGTATCTTATAGTACCAACGTTTAATAACAATAAAGTTCTTATGGATGTTTGTTTTAAAGCTGGCATTTGTTAAAGACAATATCACATTAATAATTTGTTAGTTAGTGTATCAGTCACATTTGCATTGCTAGGGCAAAATACTCAAAACAGCAATCTAGAAGTGGAGCAATTATTTTAGTCCGTGGTTTCAGAGGTTTTTGTCCATAGTCAACTGATTCCAAGTCAGAAATTTCAAGGTAGAAAGTCATGGCAGAGAAAATTTTTTCACCTCCTGAGCCTAGAAACAGAGAAAGAGCTAGAGACAAAAGAACCAGTGACCAGATACATTAGCTAAAGTCATGCTCCCATGACCTCTTTCTTCAATCAGAGTTCACCCCCTAATAGGTCATTCAACTAGAAACTTATCACTGGGGTAACATGCTATGTTTGTTCCCTTACAATCCAATCACCTTTCAAGAATATCTTAATACATTCAAGTTGACAATCAAGATTAGTGGGCACTCATAGTTACAAATCCAAATAAGTTAATAAAATACTAGATTTTAAAATGATGCTTTTATTATATTACTTAGTCATAAATCCAAATAACATGAATAAAATGTTTGAATTTTGAAATACTGTGAATCTGATTCATTACTAGTTCGATGAAAGGTGAGATATTATCATAGCACATGATATGGCATGATATTACAATGTATCTGACAATGATTTTCAAAACTGTACTTATAAAATCCAAGTAACTGATACAACTCTTTTGAAGAGAAAATCACTTTTGGAAAATTTTCATTATTTTTATTTGACTTCACAATTTGAAGTGATATTTTGTTTACAACTTTCAGACCTTTGTTCCCTAATCTTCTTCAAAGTGACTTTGAGTGGAATATATGTAGCTCACTCATGTACTCTCCTACTCTGCACTTGTATCTTCCTCTTTCTTTCTGGTTCCTCTTCATTTCCACTTGTATGACAAAAATTTTTTTACTTCCTTTTCAAATCCCAGTGGGTTCAGATATGTACTCTTGTGCTCGACTTTTCCTTCTCTACTCCATGTCACATGATAGTAATCTCATCAACTACTAGCCCTCCCACAGAGCCATTCTAATACTTTTTCTTACTCTTTTCCCCTCTTTTAATAAAGCATTATTAAAATCTATGACTATGAAGATTAAACAAATCCTAAACTATTATTTTATATTTTATGGTGGTATTTATTTTCTGGTAGGTTCTTTTGGGCTGTAGAAAGCATGAAGAAACAGTCTCATATGATGAAAGTTTATTGAAAGTGAGTCAAAACTATTAAGATTATCAAAAAACAGATTTTACATTTCCTCTGTTAAGCTTTGTGGATACCAGTAAACAATTTTGTAGAAATTCAGCAGCACTGGGACCCAATGACAGGTCAGCATCAGAAGCAGACATTCTTTGCTCTCTTCAAACAAACAAACAAAAATACTTGTGAATCTTCCCAGATTTATAGCTTTTATTTGTCTCAGTTCTTTTCTTTCTTAACTTTGTGAGTCTTTGATATTAAAATAATCCACTGGTTTAGACAATCATTGTTTGATCTAGTCTACATGCGATTCCCCATGAGCTATCTTCTCATATTAATCTACTGCATAATCAAAGCTCTTACTTTCCAAGATGTATACAATTACCTTTGTTAGAGCTCCAATTGCTACTTAAGGCAACTGCAGTAGAATTATGAAAAGAGAGCATGAAAAATACATGTGTAAATCCACTAGCTACTTTACTATAGAGAATGATTTGGAAATTGACATGGTATCCCAAGTTTCAGACAATTTATTTTAAAGAAAGCATTTATATGATTTCTTTGTTTACCTTCTGTTACTGACTTATAGTTTGAGACTAAGTTAAGCAATTATTAGACAACTTAAAATTTTCTAAAGATCAGAATGGTTCTGAATTAGTCAGGCATGGTGGTTGGAGGGCACTTGAGAGGTTGAGGCAGGATTTCTACAAGCTCAAGACCAGACTGGGCTGTATAATGAATCGAAGGCCAACCTGAACTATACAGAAAGACCTTGATTTTAAAAAGTAGGTTTTGAATTAAACTCTTTTTAATTCGTTAAAATTAATTTATTTCAGAATGAATTATTTAAAGTAAAATCAGAAACAGTCACAAATGTCCAAATCTCTGTCACAATGGTCAGAACAAAGATTCTTTGGTATAAGCATGTTTACCTTAGATATATTTGGCCATGTAAGACACAATAATAAGGTTCTATTGATAATGTGACTCATTATTAAGAATCTCTATTGTTTCCTACTCTTCCCAAGCTTGGGAAAACAAAAAAGGGTAATATTACATCATTGTGATCATCATTATGGTCTTGTGGATTTAATGCTAGCCATCGTCTATGCATCATATTACCAAGATTCAAATTATTAATAGTTTCTTCAACATTTTGGAGGGCTGAACATACGATAATATTAAAACTTGTCTTCCCCAACTCATCATATATTGTAGTCTATATAACAGATAGCTATTGTTGTCATATCAAGGCAGAACATGAAATTTAACTTGTATTGGTTCAGTAATTTTATCTAACTTGGGAAGTCAATTTTTAACAAATCAGGTCTTTCTTTTTTCTAAGTAATACTGCTGAAGAAATCTGATCTTTGGTTACAGTTGTGAGACCAAACTACATAAAAGGAAGGAAAAACACCTGGAGTGAACACTTGGCTGAATCCTCTTCCCTTTCTTCATTTCAAATGTCAGAATGACTAATTTCACACAGAATTGCAAAGGATATATGCAACAGTCCATTCCTTGCTTGTACATTTCCCTTAAAAAAAAAGAAAAAAACACATGAGGATGTTTGATTTTTTTACAGCTGATACTGCATAGCCTATAAGTCATACTCTGTATTCTTTCCAACTGGTCATTCTGTTATGTTTATACTTCACTATCCAAAGTGATTCTTATGCTTCATGAACACTATAAGGTGCTTTTAGAGTGTCTTTTTGCAGTTTGCTTCTTTTTCTGAATATAAGTTATTTCTGTTTTACATGGATTTAAAATATGCCAAAATAATTATTACAATGTATAAAATATTTTTGTACACCATAAACTACTACACAAAATAGTTGATTTTATCTTTCTGTCTTAGATGATTGCTAACTATCCCGCTGTAAATGTGCTTACATACTGGGGAAGGCTGTGTCCCATGAAGACTTCCTATCTGATCTGTAGGATGAGGGTTAAAATCCACCCTGGAAGTCACAGGTGAATAGCAGAGCAAGATCAAAGACTATGAAGGTGAATGAATATCACATAAAAAAACAGAAAGAAATATGACTTATTGTAAATTACTTTGTATTTTGCAGGCCTTTAGTAGAGTTTATCTACTTAGCTTGTAATGCTTATTTTGTAAAGGGAGCTAAAGGAAAGACTGATGGATATGGACACAGTGTATACTGGAAGAAGGTGACATTTGTACTCTGCTCAAGCACTGTTTACCCTCAAATACATCCTTCATGCTGCTGTTTGACAGGATACATGTGATTCTAAATTTAGTCAGGTGGTGAGCTCAGAGAGCTATCAAAATTCTTTATTCAGCTAATCTGGTAGCATTACATACAAATTAAAGCTAAAGAAATGTGTTAAGACATATCAGAATGAACTGTAGAAAATGAGTCTAACTATGCTTGTTGTTTCTTGCTTTATGGAGAAATAGTTCAATTTTATTGTGGATAATTGTTAGGATAGCAGGCTTCACCACCATCATTGTCATCATAGTCATATGATGACAGCTTCTCAGTCTCAGAAGCAGTCTTATATGTTAACAAGGAATTTATTCAACAGATATTGTGTAATCACCAGAATTATTAAATGATAAATATAAAAATGCATAAGAGAAGGTTGAATAATTAGTAGAAGATAGAAAGTTAAGTTGAGAGAGAAATCACTATTTAAAGGTAGCCCTTAAACAATCACATAGAATACTTGCACTTTGTACTTAAGAGCGAACTTTTCAGATCATCAGCAATTAGTTTACTCACAAACTACCAAAACTTGTTTGGCTGGTTGTGTCTGTTTATTGGTTGTTTGATGTAACTGATAGCAAGTCATATTTTTTCTGTGGCATTTAAATGTGATCATAAAGTGGCTCCAAATTGGAAAGTGCTTGCCTTTTTGAATTTTTGTTCTCTGCTACAAAACGACAACATAGTGACAGTCTGGCCATAAATAATACTATTGAATAAATCTGAGAATACGTGTTTTCAATACTAACCTAGATTTAAAAATAGACACTAAACACTTAAACTGCACCTAGGCTTTACATTAACATTCTTAGCACAAACAGTTGACTAAATAAAATCTAACATTTGATTCCACATCACTCCTGAAAGTGTAGTTACTGGTTCATACGTCTTGCCTTTTTTTTTTTTTTTTTGCAATTTACCATGATCTGAATATGAAAATTATTTACTGAGACATAAAAATATAAAACTTACTGAATAACCTTCATAAATAGCACTGCAGTTACTAATAACCCTAAGAATAACATAGAATATTTAAAGACTAGCAAGAAAAATTAAAAACTTTGTAAAGTGACAAATACCTCATCAATATATTCATTGAATTTCATTAAAACTTCAGATCAAAATATTTATTTCTATACAGCACAGAAATGGAATATATGCACACATACACATGTAACATGTAAAACTTTTTATTTAATATCCATGATTTCTACTTAGTCTGATTGCAATCTTATGTTATTTTATAAATCCATAAGGTCTTATCAAAAAGTTGGAGGCAAAATTCTCATGAGCTTGAAAATTGTCTTTAATAATGTGGATAATAATTTAATATTTATATTTTAAAATACAGAAATCCTAGGCCTAAGTATAAAATTAATTTAGCTTGTTACTAGATAAAATTATAAAATATAAGTTCCCAAAGGGTTCAGTAAATGAATATCTCTGTTTAAAACTGACAGTCTTTTAATGTAGACAGGAGATTGAAATCTATTGTTAGTGTCTTCAGATTGTCCCAAAGAGCCCACCAACATTGAGTAGTTCCGTGTGCACAAAACCTTGTCAATAAGGCTTTTATTTAAAGAATAAACCGCTTTTCTGGAATAATAACTTTTCTCTAAAACTACAGGTATAGGTATGACCTAGGGAAGGGGCCGGGCACCATTTTCTAAACCCAAAGACACCAAACTTGAAGGCTAAAAGAAAAAGAAAGAGAGAGAGAGAGAGAGAAAGCCATTCAGGTTTAAAATAGCCCTGCTACTATGGATGAATAAACAGATAACCTGACTTCTGGTTATTTTCCCCTCTCCCTACAATTCAGATGTAGCCCAAAAATGCAGAACTTTTACTCAGTTTTTTTTTTTTATTTCTCCTTTCTGTAACTTACAGTGACACAGATATAATGATTAAGTATTTTTAGTTAAATTTTTAGTTAAATAGTTTTTTTCAACATTTCCTTTCAGTATTTCTCTTTTAATCTTTAAGAATATACATGTCGAGACGGGCAGATAGCTCAGTGGCGCAGCACATGCCTGGCAAGCACAAGGCTCTAAGTTTGAGACCCAATAGCAGCCACCGCCACCAAAAAAGAAAAGAAAACCATGTTGAAGTAACAGTTGTATTTCAAAACATGACAGCTCCTGAGCCTAATGATCCAACTGATTTAATCTTTTAGTAAATAAAAATTATTCTATATCATTAGTTAAGAAGCAATACTCCTATTAGTATTCAATGATCTAATTTTTGGGATCAGTTTTCAAATTTCTGTTTAGATTATTACCTACTCTTTAAGAACTCAATTGTGTACATAAAAGTGAATGCTGAATTATTCATCAGTGACATTGTTCCTTAACCAGATGTTTTCAATTAAAATTTTGAAGCTTTTTATCTTTTATGTTTTACTTGAAATCATAAAAATGAAATGACTGTCAGATTATTTGTAAATCTACAATATTTTATAATTAATTTGTTTCACTGTGGGAGGCATGCATTTTAATATTGCTTTTTAGTATAGTCACAATTTATTGCATCCTGGGTTGTTAAAAAATATATATATATTTACAGGATGAATGTGTACAGTATATATACTTCAAATTTTTTAACGACAGAAATCCAGCGATTAACTTTAATTAATATCTGATGCAGTATCTTCAGTGTTTGGCTCTGGCAACTCTCACTAACTATAACAGTGTTAGTAAGATTTGTACTAGTAACTCCAGGACGACCTTTTGAAGCACTTTGAGGTAACCTCAAAATCTCGGACCTTGAATAGTTCTGAACTCAAGAGGAAAAGTACAAAAGTACCTTGTATTTGGTAATGAGTATGGCTATATCCATAGAAGGTGAGGAAAGAAAAATGTAACTGAAAATTGCTGTCTTCTTTTATCTCTTGAAGCCACATTCTTCATCAGACATAGTAGGAAGTCAAATCAGACATGACAGCAAAGCTCAACAAATAGAAGAAAGTGTAGAGACTTCAACTGACTTGTTTCACCTCTAGGACTGTTGCCATTTCTTTTCATGTTGAACATATACACAAAAAAGAAAATAAAAATTCATGGAAATAATGTTGAGAATATTGTACCTGAAATTTATGTGGTACACATGCCAGTCTTACAAACAAGAGGGGTATTTTTTTCCATACTACACCAATATTGTTCCAAGTTACAATTTAAAATTTTGTTCCATTTAATTTAAATTAAATTTAAAATATTGTACCATGCTACAATTTTAAAAATACACTGTTTTACAAAAAATAATCAAATATCCTCCAAAATAAGATGGTCGTGAATCTGAGCTTCTAGTCATCATATAAAAATAACACGTTAATGAATGTGCTTGAATTCAACCAGAAATAAAGATAATTGACATTCCAATTATCTTTTGGGAAGGTATGTATCAAACACAAAATGAAATTTCCAATTTTATTTTTTATTAAATAAATTTATTAGTATATTTTAGATATATGTAATAATCATCACAGATAATTTATGTGTGTATACAATATATCTTGATTCTTTTCTTCCCATTTCTCTTCTTCCCTTCAACCCCTTTTCTCCTCCTTATTGCAAAAGTTTTGTTGCCATTTTTCTTTGTTTTTTGGGGGGAGGGTCCTTTTTCCTTCCTTCTTTTCCCTCTCCCCCTCCCTGTTCTCATTCTCATTTGAATATTTTCTTCCTGTTTCACAATATCTATTATAATTTTTGGTCCTTATTTACACCTTTGATTTATCACACCAGAGAAACAATGTGATATTTACGTGTATGTCCAATTTATTTCACTTAAAAATATGGTTTCAGGGCTGGGGATTTAACTCAGCGGAGTAAGTGCCTGCCTGACAGGCGCGAGGTCATGAGTTCGACCCCTGGTACCAAAAAAAAAAAAAATATATATATATATATATATATATATATATATATATATATATATATATGTGTGTATATATATATATATATAGTCCCAATGTCAATCCATTTACATTGAAATGTTTCAAGTTTATAACTCTTTATAACAGAGTAGTGCTCCACTATATATAAAAATACACATCTTCTTTGTATATTCATCGATTGATGGGCATTTGGACTGTTTCCTAGATTTTGCTGTTACAAAGTGTGCTATGTATCAATGTAGTGTGACGTTTCAAATTATTTTGGGAAAATATCAAGAATGGGAATAGATGGGTAAAATGAAATCTCTGGTTTTGATTTTTTGAGGAATCTTCACACTGATTTCCACAGCGGTTGAACCAGTCTATATTCCCACCAGCAATGGAAAAGGGTTCCTTTATTCCACAACCTTGCCAGCATTTGTTAGTGGGTGATTTCCTGATGACAGCCATGCTTTCTGGAGTGAGATGGAATGTCTGCCTTGTTTTAATTTGCATCTCTTAAAGGACTAGCAATGTTGAACTTTTTTTTTCATATATTTGTTCGCTGTTTCTATTTCTTCATTTGAGAATTGTGTATTCTTTTCAAATGCTCACTTTTAGATAGGTTCTTAAAATTTGGGAGTATGATTTTTTGAGTTCTTTATTAAATAATCTAGATATTATTGCTTGGTCTCAGGAGCTGGCCAAAGTTTTTTCCCACTATATGGGTTGGCTCTTCTTTTTTTTTTTTTTTTTGGTTGTTCATTTTACTGTGCAATAGCTTTCTAATAAGATGGGATCCCAGTTGCTGAATCTTTGTAATATTTCTTGTGCATTTGGAGTTTTGTTCATAAAGTTTCTGCCTACTCCTATGTCTTTAAGAGTTCTGCACATAGAAGTGGATTAAAGATCTAAATATTAAAGCAAACACTATATCTGTTGGAATATTTTGAAACTTTAATTCCATAATTTTTGATTGAGTGATTTTTTGAAAGAAATATTAGTTAACCTTTCAAACATTATACATACATGCTTATTCTTTTATTTTTTCCCCACTGTTTCATATGTTACACTCTTTCATTCATTACGGAGCCATAGAGATTGAGGGCCCCTTTAAATTTCAGCTTCTGGTTGACTCCAATCAATGAAGGCATGGGTTTTTTTTTTTTTTTTTTTTTTTAGTTTTTAGCTTTTATTATCACATGTTTGCCAAATGCCATGATTACATTCCTTGGGTAGAGATGGTAGACTCATATTTCCCTTTTTGTTCTCTGTCCCTCCTCTCCTTCCTTGCCTCATCTGCCTTAATCCTCCCTCCATATCTTGATCATTTTCCCCTTTGAGAAAGATCTGTTTTTTCCACTTCTTTTATCCATCTTTTATTTTACTCTTCATTTATATTTTGTGTCTCTCATATAAGAGAAAACATGCAATATTTAAGCTTGTGTGTTTGATTTCTGTGAGGTATAGTATTGGTATATTGATTGAGATTATATTAAATCTGTATTACAATTTGGGGAATATGAACATTTTCACTATGTTGGTTCTTCTTACCCAGGAGCATGGGATACCTTTCTATTTTCTAAAATTAGCTTCAATATCTTTACTCACATTACTGTAGTTTTCAAAGTAGAGATTTTAACTTCCTTTGTTAGATTGATTCCTAATATTTCATTTTAAGTACTGTTATGAAAGATATAGTTTCCATAATATCTCTTTCAGTGAGTCTGTTATTTGAATACAAGAATTTTATTGATTTTTGACTGTTGACTTTGCATCCAGCTATGTGGCTGAATTTGGTTATTAAGTCTAGAAGTCTTGGTGGTCTTCTATGTAGAGTAACATGACACCTATAAATAGTAATAATTTAACCTTTTTTTTCCTTGTCATTATTCCTTTTATTTCTTTCTCTTGTCTAATTGCACTGGCTAATGTTTTCAGAACCATATTTAATAGAGGTGGTGTTAATGTTGTCTTGTTCCTGATTTTAGGATGAAAGCTTTCAGTTCTTTACTATTTAGTATGATATTGGCTGTTTGTCATAGACGGCCTTTATCAGGTTGAGATAAAAGCCATCTATTTCAATTTTCTGCATTTTTTAATCATGAATGGGCATTGGACCTTGTTGGGTGTTTTTTCTTTTCTTTCCTTCTTTTTTTGAAAAAATGGCTGTCTAGAAATCTACCACTAACAAATGTCGGTGAGGCTGTGGGAAAAAAGCAACACTTCTCCACTGTTGGTGAGGATGTAGACTGGTGCAACCATTGTGGAAATCAGTGTGGAGGTTCCTCAAAATCCCATTCAGTCAAGCTACTCCTCTCCTGAGAATTTTCCCAGAGAAAACTGCAAAAGTCATACCACAGTGATGTATGTGTACCCATGTTTATAGCAGCATAATTTGTGATAACTAATCTTAGAAGCAAGCCAAATGCCCATCAATTACAGAATGGATAAAAAGGATGTGGTATTTTTATACAATGAAAAGTTATTCAGTCTAAAGAAGGATAATCTTGATGCTTTTATAGGTAAATGGAGGCAACTTGAGACTATATTCATAAATGAAATAAATCAAACTCACATTTACTAGTGCTTTTTCTACATCTGAGATGAGCATGTGATTTTTGTCTTTGGTTCTGTTGATACAGTGTATTACATTTATTGATTTGTGTATGTTGAACAATAACTGCATCCCCAGTATAAATCTAATTTAGTCACATTATATAACATTCTTGATGATATGTTACATTGGTTGCTAGTATCTTATTGAGGATTTGTTAGGGAAATTGGCCCGTAGTTTTCTTCTTTGGATGGTCTTTTCCTGTTTTTGTTATCAGGGTAGTACTTGCTTCATGAAATGACTTTTACAGTATTGCTTCCCTTTCAATTTCATTAAAAGTTTGAGGAGTAGAGGAATTTGATCTCTAAATTTCTTGTAGAACTCAGCAATGAATTCAGCAGTACTTGGACTTTTCTTTTTTTGATAAGTTTTTTATTATATCTGCAATTTCATTGACTGATCTTATGTTATTTAGAACTTTTATATCTTCTATATTCAGCTTTGGTAATTCATACGTATCTAGAAATCTGTGTATTTCTTCTGTATTCTCCATTTTATTATATTAAAAATTCTTAAAGTAGGTATTGATGGTTGCTAAGGTTGGTGTCTCAGTGTTCCCCCAATGCCTCATGTGGTCATGGGAGGCAGGCTTTTCAGGGTGGTTAACTCCAGAGTTTGTGATGGATTTATGGTTCAATGCAGAGACATTGAAGGCTGTGAGTGCAATACCTGCCCTAAGACTGGTAGCCTGAGAACAATAAAAGACAAAAAGAGATTTGTCTCTCCTTGATTTGCTTTTGTTGCTTTTATTGTCTTCTGCTGCCATGAATTTTTCCCCTTCTGCCATGTGCCACCCTGCTTTGGAGCCAGTCAATTATGGATTAAAACATCTACAAGCTCTGAGATAAATAAACCTTTCCTTCTTTTACTTTGGATGTCAGGTATACTAAGACAATGATCTGGATTTCTGATCATTGTGATTTCATCACTATTTACACTACTGGTGGCATGGATTTGTATTTTTTCTTTCCTTTTTTGACAAAGTTGACTAAAGGTTTATCAATTGTATTTAATCTTTCAGACAATAAACTCTTTTCTTCATTGATTGTTTGTATTGTTAGTCTTGTTTGCATTAATTTCTGCTCCAATTGTTATAATTTCCTCTTTCTATTATATTTTGGCTTGCCTTGTTGTACTTGTTTTTGGAAATTTAAGGTTCAGCATTAAATTGTTTATTTGAGCTCACTCTGTTTTATTGTTGTAAGAGTTTATCGGTACAAATTTTACTCATAAGACTGCTTTCATTGCATCACAGAAGTGTTGTGTCCTCCTTTGACTCTTCAGATGAAACTTAGCTTGAAGTTTACTTTGTCTGAAAATAAAATAGCTACCCCTGCTTTTTTGTGGATTCTTATCCCATGAAGTATCATCTTCCATCTTTTGACTTTCAGTCAATGAATTTCTTTGTGAGT
Source organism: Hydrochoerus hydrochaeris (assembly GCA_004027455.1). NCBI lineage: Eukaryota > Metazoa > Chordata > Mammalia > Rodentia > Hydrochaeridae > Hydrochoerus > Hydrochoerus hydrochaeris. Next base: position 95,529 of record PVLA01003961.1, on the reverse strand, counting down.
TAAATACATGTTTTTGTATACATCATACTCTTGGATCATGTTTCTTGTTCCATTCTGCCAATCCATTACTTTTGATTGGTCAATGCAGACTGTTTACATTGATGGTTATAATTGATACATGTTGGCTTATCCTCGTTATATTATTTTCTTTTGTTAGTTCCATGTCTTTCCCCTCTATTTAATTGCCTGACTTACCTGGTGTTTTGTTTTTTTTTTAACCTTTTTTTCCTCTCTTGTTGTTCTTGGAATGGTAGTTGCTGTTATCTTTTTCTAAAATATTCTTCAGAACATTTTGGAGAGCTGGTTTGGTGGTCATGAATTTCTTCAGTTGTTCTTTGTCATGGAAGTATCTTATTTCTACATTGATTTTGAAAAATAGCTTTGCAAGGTATGTCAAACTGGGTTGGAGGTTTCCTCAGGACATGAAATACTTCATTTCAGGCTCTCCATGATGTAATTCGTGTTGAAGTGTCTATTGTGATTCTGATGAGCTTTGCCTTATAGGTGATTTGTTTCTTTTTTCTAACAGCTTTAAATATTTTGTTCTTATGCCCAATTTCTGGAATCTTTAGTATACATCATGCTGAACATTTATTTCGGTCATGGGTGATTGGATTTTTATATTCCTCACTTGCCTGTATGTCAAATTATTTTTCCATGTTTGGGAAAGTTTCTGTCATTACTTCTGTGAAAGTTTTTTATACCATTTATGTTGTCTCCTGCTTTTCATTGACTTGTCATTTTATATTGTTCTTCTTTGCATCTTCATGCAACTATTGGATTGATTTTTCATGGCCCTTGGTATTTTCATTAAATCTTTCTCTTTGTGCTGGATAACCACAATCTTGTATATATAGATCTAGTATTTTGTCCCTATCTTTGTTCATTTGGCTGTATAAACCTTCGATACAATTTTTAATCTCTTGAAGATCTGTTTAAATTTGCCAAAATCAATCAGTGGACTGATTTAATAATCCCAACCCTTAATCCTCTCACCTTGAATTCTAGCAAGGTAGTATGAATCAGTCCAATGTTCCAGATTCAGGCACTTCTAAGCCTCTCTGACCCCACCCATGACCGCATGAGGTTTTGAGGGAACATCTAGACACAAGCCATAACATTGCTCAATTATCAGCAGTTATTATGAGCACCCTAGTCTCTCCTCCTTCATAATAGTTTTATTCACCAATCAACACAATCCCTGTCCACAAAAATATGTACTGCTTTTATAATTTTTTTGACTTTTTTAGAATTTCAAAAGTATCAAAAATATGGAACCACATATAAGTCAATGTAAAATCAATTTTTAACTTCAATTGAAATTTTATTTTTGTTTGAAAACTATTTCCTTAAGCCTTTGATTAATTCCTTACCTGATCAAGCAATTTATTTTCAAATTTCTGCTGTTAATTGTTGAATAGTGGTAAATTTTTAAAAATCAATTTTATTTTTATAACAGTCTCCATAGTAAAATTTAAACAAAGGTATTGGGATTCCCATATGCTTCCTACCCTCACACATGTGTAACATTTTACTTTACTAAAAGATTATCTGACTTGAGTTCCCCAATAAGTAACTTTACAATGCATATTTCAATTTTTATAATATTATCTTTTCTGTCTTCATATTCTCTCTAGTATTGATGTTCTGCTGCTTTGTATGGCAAAGTTTCCCAATTCCATTTCTTTATTCATTCCCTGGGAAGCCATTCTTTTAATTATCTCTGCAAATGAAAAATATTTAACCTGCAGCTCTTGAGCGGTCTCTGACATTTCACTTTCCAGTGTTACAAGCTTTGAAGCATCTTCGTATGGCACTCTGATTTCTTTCTCCATTCATTTTTACTTCCAAAATTTTTGAGCAAGTAGTGTGTATTAACAGCCTCTATTTAATCATTAGCTCTCATTTTTAAAGGAAATTCTAAAATATTTTGCTTTGAAGAATATTTGTGTTTCAAAAGTTACCAATTACCCTTTATCTTCATACTAGAAGTGCTGTAAAACCTTTCTCCTTAGAACTGCCTTTAGCATTCAAAAATCCTTCAAAACAGTCAGAGAAATGACTTAAGAAAAGACATAAAAAAGGAAATATCTATGTGTTTGAGAATATATGCAAGTTCAGCCCCAAAAGTTGCATGAACCAGCTAAAAGATTAAAGTGACATGTAGGGAAGAAGAGCAAACATTTACAAAATCAGAATCAGTTAGATTAAGAGAAAAGGAGTTTCAACCAAGAGATGTCACTGTTTAAACACTTATTGTATACAAAGAAAAGGATCAAGCTTCCATTTAACCTGGTGATTTGTGTATGTGTGAAATTGGCACAATTAGCTCAAATCAACAGAGTCTGCAGTCATTACTAAGCTGGCTGTTTTCCTCTCTGTGATTTCAATATTATCGATTAAAACAACAAACTAAAATGAATGTGAAGAGGCTTGTGAATGTGGCTAAACACAGCTGGAAATATGGTAGCAGTGTCATAAGACAAAACATTTAAATACTGTTCTTGGAAGTATAAATGCATCAAACAAGTCTTCACAGGAATTGATTACTATCAATTGATAACTGTTCATATTATACCATCCAGTTTATTCTGTGATTTTGAAAGATTTCTCAGTTAAATAGAACAAGAACATTGTGAATAAGAATGAATTTTAGTAAAATAGGCAAAAATTTATAAAGCCAAAAATGAGTCTATTTTATTATAACTCATAGAATATTAAACATAAATGAGGCCTTTTTCTCAATGATCAGAACATTGAAAAATAATGCCCTGAAACTTCTTGCCAAGGAGTATTTATATATAATTCTTTTCCTTAAACATAGAATTTTGAACTCATTTAAGCACTATACAAAATAAGCTAAATAGAGTTATTTTGTACCCTGAAAGAAATAGCACTATTGATAAGTGTTAGCTTTAGAAAGAACTTTTCCTAAGGAATGAATAAAAATAGTGGCAAGACGTGTGCAAAGAAACACAAAAGAGGCAAAATTTGAAATCTATGCAAAATTAATCTATCAGTAGGATAATAAGTACTTGAATCAGTAATTATATATGTTTGAAACTGTACTTTTTAGGTTGAAATTTTAAATGCAAATAATAGAAAGTAATAGTAATTTAGAACCTTAAAAAATTTACCAGAATTATAGATATTTTGTCTCTAGAATTTTTGTACTTCATATTATATGTGCACTTATAGTATTATCTAGTATTATGTTAAATGATACTGAATGTATTTCTTTCTTTCTTTTTTTTTTAATCAGTACCAGGGATCGAACTCATGACCACCTGCTTGCAAGGCAGGAGCTTATGCCACTGAGCTAAATCCCCAGCCCCCGTATTTCTTTCTTAGCATAGCTTAATATGAAACAATACTTTAGATGAATATATTATTTTCACATAAGGTACCAATACACATTTTCTACAATTTATTGCAATAAAACATCTGTGTATTTTTTAAATGTATGTCTATCTAGTACCTAAAATTGTCTTGTCTAAGAGGTAATTGTGAGGAAAAAAGGGAGAATGACTCCAAAACCTTACTTCCATGGATCTAATGAAACAATTAGTTAACAGTTTAGATAGCAAAGAACTATAATTGCAACATAAAGAAACATTTTATTTTAATTTTAATATTTGATACTTTCAAATATATGTCCAATTGTGGACCATTCACTCCAGACAAGTTGAATAAGGTTTAGTACTCAATTTTTTCATTATTTATTAATTACCCTTTATTTTCAACTGCTGTTAACATTCTAATTTCTGTCATCACTGATAATACTGCTGAGTTTAGAAAAGATTGTTAGTATCTAGTGATAGGATAAATTGAAATGTCCTACTTGCTTTAATACCCAGAAAGCTTATTGTATGTGACATTACAACAGTGGGTGATGATGATGACTGTAAAATAAACCTAGAAACATACATAATAGCATGTCACTGGAGGACAAGTGAAGACAAGTAACATGAAATTAAAAAAAAAGAAAAAACAAGTACTTCATAGTGTGACTTTTGTTTTCAAAGTCAACCAACATATAATTTATAAAATAAAACTGACCTAATTTAATGGTAGATTTGAGAAGTTTTCCAAATGAATACACTATTGTAACATCAACTCTCTTCAAAATCTATACATTTTTATGATCTTTATTTTTTCCTACTCAGACCTCTCAATTAGTACTCTACTTTTCTATGCTAGAATTGCACATAAATGGAATTTCATATTATTTTGTTTAACTTGGAATATTTTGCTTATCCTGGCATTCGACATAAATGTAACTATATAGGGTATGAATATGTATGTATAGTTTCCCATTTTCAATTTAATCCTCTTGAGGTTCATTTAGTGTTTGTATATTTTTATTGATGACTGGTGCTCCTTGTCACAATGTATCACAATTCCTTTAAGAATTCACTTTATGGTGAGCATTTTACATTTTCCCAGTTCTCAGTGCTTGACAACACATTTGTGTTCTCAATCTTTTGAACTTTATCTATTACAGTGAATGCGCAGTGGTATATTATTAGAGTACAATTAAAATTTCTTTTATGCTTACTAACTTTGAACAACTTTACAAGAGTTTCTTTTACAGTATTTCTTTTAAAGCATTTACTGAAATGTTAAATCATTACTTGGTTATAAGTGTCCTTTATATATTTTTGAAAGAACTCTTTTTTAAATATCAGAATTACAAATGTTTTCTGCCACGGTGTTTTATATATTAATTTTATTAATTAAGTAGACTTTTGGGACTGGGCATTTAGCTCAGTGGCTAAAGTACCTGTTGGCAATTGCGAGGTCATGAGTTCAATCCCCGGTACCAAAAAAAAAAAAAAAAAGAAAAAGAAAATTGAATAGACTTTTGAAAAAGAAATTATTTTAATTTTGGAAAAGTTCACTTATCAGTATTTTTCTTTAAATTTTGCATAGCCCAAGTTAACAAGATTTTTTTCTGTTTTCTTGTATAAGTTTTGGTACATCTTTTATATCTAAGTTTATAATTCAATTACTTAAACCATATATACTTTCCAAGATACAAAGCTAGTTATATATTGGGTTATAAAACTATATAGCATATTCAAAAATATCTCTTGAATTGACTATTCTTTTCCTATCTCTTCATGTTTTTGAAGAACAACTTACCATATATGTGTGAATATATTTGTGTCATCTCTTTTGGCATGTATCTTATAACAAATGTCACAGTTTCTTGTTTAATTTTACAGTAGTCTTAAAATCAGAATGTTTCATTTCTCCAACTCTGTCTTTTGTATGCCAAATTATGTAGGCTGTACTAGCTCATTTTAAAACACTTACAGGTATTAGAACAATTTGCAAATTTTTACATCTCATGCACACATATACACACAGATAGACATACACATCCCACAATGATTATTGCAATCACATGGAATTTGCAGAACAATTAGAAGATAAATTTCTTTTTGACTATATTGAAACTTCCAATTAATGAACATAGTATATGTCTGTGATATTTAAATTTATGTCAACTTGGTTAAATAGTGGTGCCCAAGTGTTTAATCAAACACAACTCTGAATTTTACTGTTATTCAACATTCAAAATAATTTACTTAGTAAAATAGCACATTTAATAATATACGTGCATCTTGTCCAATCAATAGAGAGGGTTAAAAGACTGGCCTTCTCTGCAAAGAAAGAACTTACAGTGGTTCTTATACTTAACGCAGTAAAAATTTCCAGCATGGCAGCAGCCTTGCATAGAGTGTCAGATTTGCCAAGCCACAATTTCATGAGCTAATTCCTTGAAGTGAGTATATTTATACAGATATTACTACTTATGTTTCTTATCAAAATCATTTATCAATTCTTACTTTCCCTCTCTCACTCTCTGTCTCTCTCTCTCTCTCTCTCTCTCAAGTATGCTCTTCAAAACTTACAGAAAACAATTTATTTGAAACTATTGCAGGCAGATTTTTAAATATAACAATTTATGTGTTGATGTTATTTTATCTTAATTTTCTTGTTGCTAGCATAAGAGGAACAAATTAATTTCGATTATTTTCAACTGGAGTAATTCTACTTTTTAAAATTAACTTGTCAGTTTCATATATTTAAGTAAATCACATATGATTTGTTTATGTTAGTATTTTATGTGTAAAAATAGGACAAATTTTTCTTTACTTCCAAATTGTATAGTTTTCATGGATTTTTCATGCCTCATTTATAAAATTCAGAAAGGAAAGCCTTAAAAGAAAAAAAATCAGTTCTATATGATGCTATGAAAATTATTAGAATTGATATGAAAGTGAAGGAGAAACATAAAGAGGCTGGGTGTGATGGAACTCTCCTGTAATCTCAGCACTTGGAAGGCTGAAGCAAGAGGATTGCTTAGAGTTCAAGGCCAACCTGAGCTACAAAGGGAATTTAGGTCAGTTCTTTTTTAAGAAACTCAGTCTCACAAAGACAAAGAAATAAAGGAAGGGAAGAGAAGAGAAGAGAGAAAGAAGAGAATAAGAGAGGAGAGGAGAGGAGAGGAGAGGAGAGGAGAGGAGAGGAAACTGGAGACATTTGGTTCTACATTCTGCTATGACTTTTCCAACACTTTAGTATAGTAAAACAAAATAGGCAGAATCAGAACAATACTTCTGTAATAATTTCAAGCAGCCTCATTATATTTTCACAGACTTTTAAAAAATGTATTTTATCTGTATTAAAATTAAAATATTTACCAAAATAAAATATTTATCATAGAAAAGCACTCAGAAAAGAATATGTACTCTTTCAACTTCTGAGGACTTTCCAAAAATAATGTATCAGTTTGATAAAAGTCGATTATGAAGAAAGCACAATCATTTTGTCATGTTTTATTTTCAAAGATGAATAGTCATCATCATGCATTCCAAAAAAGCAAAGTACCACAACACAAAGAGATCAAAATATAAAAAAGAAGTAAATAGTGACTGTTCACACATCTTCTGTTTTCCTCTGGTTTCTAGCAATTGCAAGTTTGTTGGCGCTGGGATCTACAGTTTAAGACAGCATATCACACACATTGGAGCCAAGTATCTGCATTCATATTTCCTCTACAGGACTTTGTGATCACTATTTGATTTTTATGTTTAGCTTCTCTTCGCTTCAGTTTTCTTCAGCTGTAAAATTATAGCATTCTAATAGCATCATAATGAGAATTAAATGAGTTGTTATTTGTAAATGATTTAGAAGAGTGACATACAATTCTGAAGCTGTGGTTGTCTGTGTGTGTCTGGGAATGTGATGTATTTTAAATACAATTTTAAACTTTTTCCATTTAGGAGGAAAGCATGAAAGCATATTATCTTATAGACCTCAAGGCAAAAGCATACTTATCTGAAGAGTAATTTCTCATGACAAAGTCAAAAGTTACACATTTCATTATAAAATAAGATGCTAGCATTTACTTTACAAAAAAATTTGTCAATTTTATAAAATAATATCATGAAAGAGGAACCTATGAATATGTTTCATGAGTTAACAAAGAGCTAAGATTGTCCATCAACATTCTATGCTCTTTCTTCCTGTCACTATTAATTATATCACAATTTTTACTTTTTTAAAATAAGAGTTAACCTCTCACTTTAACAAGGAAGTCTTCTCTGATTCTTCTTTTTAGGTTGTGTCCATGATACAAATCTTAATGTGTCAGATATTCTTGCCTTTACCTACTTAAAACAATTTTAATTAAATAATTATGTCTTAGAAAATCCTGTGATTATTTTCACGTTATCTATCACTAGACTTTAAGCTGCTCCAGAACAGAAGCCTTAATTGTTCTAACAGAGTATGGTGCAGAGTATCCACAGGTTTCTGAGAAGAGAGATCTAAGTATATTCAATTCTTTTTTTAGCCGTTGAACAAAGCATTGCAATAAACACCTCTTGTATGAATGAAGACCTGTACCTATAATAAAGTGAAAATGGTTATTTTTGAGTGATAAATCATTTAAGGATATGTTCCTACAAAGTTGAGATTTTGACTTTTGATACTGTACTTTGAAAAGATTTCTTTAAATAACTCTCTGGCACATAAAATTATAATTAACTTATTCTGCATTTTTCCATGGTCATGAAAAACTGAATTGTAGGTACAATGTTATGATGATCCCAGAAATCCTACTATTCTGATTTCTACTATACATATACCTTGTTTTAGTTATCCAATAAAATAAAAATCTAAATGTTGCTCTGAAAGGATTTGTAGGGACCGGGAATATAGCTCAGTGGCATAATACCTGCCTAGCAAGTAGAAGGTCCCGAATTTGATTCTAGGTATCAAAGAAACAAAACAAAATCACAGGCTTTGTATATATAAAATGATGATAATTCTTACAATAGGAATATGGTATGGGTGGGTCTTAAGATTATTTAAGTCAAAGTTTACTGGTTAGATAAGAAGAAATTAGAAAGACTTGAAAAAATTTAGACACGAAATTTTCTCTTTCCAACTTTGAAGATGGTGAATAAAAGTTTCAAAGAATACAGGCAGCTTCTAGAAGCTGGGGGTAACAATTATATTTGAGTTACAAGTGCAAAGAAAAGTTACACAGAGTTCAAACAAATTGTACTTTTGACCATCATGAAGCAAGTGTGTTATTTTATTGTAAACATCCTATGTATTAGCTTCAGTAAACATGACAACATTAGTGGCAAGGAAGAAGATTGCAAACAGGAGTTTTCAATAGCTATTGCATTCCTAGCAGGTATTTTTCTGCTTATGCTTTGGTACAGGATGCATTCTGACTTGTTTATATATACCCAAGAAAGATGATTTAGGCATATGAATATCAAAAGTTTGTTTGCTTCAACATCAGTTGAACTTCATCATTTTTGTTTCATATACTTGTTGGATCCCTGACACTTCATGTGAAAATCACAAAGGGAAGAGAAAAATGATGACCCCATTCATTGTATTTTAAGACCAGATCTGTTCTATTTTCCTGTGCCCTTGTATAAAAGAAGTGAGGCTGCAGCTTGGAGATTACAATGACAGTCCCTTCTCAGTGAAAGTGAAACAACTGAAATATTCTCAAGCAAGAAACATGCACATGGGAAACCAAGTAGATAAACGCAAGATGAGGAGGACCTTCTGATTTTGTTCAGTAGTGGGACAGCTGCTGTGTTAGATTACACACAACTCCCAGAACACATAATGTGCTGAAAGCAATATTGAGCATCCCTAGTATATCTGAGTCCCTAGCATTACTGTCTCATGTTACTTTATTACCATAATAAACTTGTGAATCATAGTAACTAACTCAGTAGGGCTCCTATACTGAATTCATTTTCATAATCTCTTTTGTTGTCACAAAGGTGATCCAAAAAGGATGCCAAGTCAGCAGTTCCTAACTGCTTATTAATACAGCACATTACAAAGATTCATTTTAAACTTCCACAGATGTATAATGAAACATTTTACTTATAATTACAATTATATTACCAGTTAATAATAATTGGGCCATTGTGCCTATATTTCATTTTGCTTTAAAGACAATTGTATCATTTCAAAAGTAGATAAACTCTTAGCAAGTATTCCTCTTAAAAATCCAAAGTAATCAAGTAAGACTAAAAAGTGGAGATGGCCAAAGCAACAAGTGTTCAACCATAGAAGTTAAAGGGATTTTGGAATTTAGTTATTTTGTAGTTTTGGGGATGTTTGTTTGTTTTTGATTTTTGGTACCAGAAATCAAACTCAGGACCTTGCAATTAAGAGGCAAGCACTTGTGCCACTGAGCTATATTCCAGACCTAGAATTTAGTTATTCTTAAAGAGAATGTAGAATTGCAAAACAAAAACCAAGAGGCTCAATATAAGTAGTGGAAGTAAGAAATACTGAAAATGTATTTTGTGACTAAAAAAACTGTTAGAGTCAATGAATATAGAGAATCATGTGTCAGTATAAGCAAGCTATATATCAATAGTTTATCCCATCACCTATACTCCAGAAAACAGTAAAAACAGGGACCCACTCTGTATTAAAGATTATCGTAATATCTATTTCCATTGTAACATATTTAACTATTGCAACAGAACTTACTGTAAATATGATAGCAACATCATAGGAATACACCAAATATTATGATGAGACATTCATTAATCAATAATTATATTTCTTCTCTAATTACAAAGAACGCATTTCAAAACTTCCTCACAGTTTAAAAGTTTTGACCACAGAGTGAAACATAGAATTTTAAATTGATTTACATAAATGATACTGTGACTCCACATTTAATTTTAATTTTAACTCAGTAACAATTTATAATTCAATTACAAAGATTAAGTGAGTAATAGGTAATAAATATTTAGTGGCAAACTATCAGTCTTCTTCCAGAAAATGTACAATCTAGAAAAGGATATGCAATAAACAAACATATAATTATAAATTTTGAGAACTACTGAAATTTTAAAAAAATGGAGAGAGTCATGTAAGGAAATAGCTCAGGGGAGTAGATTTAAGAATGAGAGATTGGCAGTGATAGTTCTCACAGACAGCTGTGACAGCTGAGGCCTGACTGCTAGGAATCCAGTTTGACTGGAGTGCATGGGATGAGGAAATTCAAGCCTGAGGATATGCACAAGGGTTTGAAGGTGTAGGTCAACCTAAATGTAGCAGATAGTGAGTGGAATAGAACACAGTTGGAAATAGAGGGAGAATTTAGTTGGTGGGAAATCTTTTAAGGCAAGTTAAGAAATTTGTAATTTTATTTTAAATATATAGCAAAGTTCTGAAAGTACTTTAAATATATGAAAGATGATAAATTAATTTTTCAAAAAGTCACTTTGCATGTTCTGATGTGATAGAACAATGAGTAGGAGGCCCAAGTTGCACCATGGAGATCAATTTTGAGGCTATTATGAAATTCTAGATGAATAAGGATGATTACTTAGACTAAAAATTTGAAATCAGGTCTTTGGGAACAACATCCATGCACTGAGTCTCTAAAATTTTACAAGGCACGAGAAACATTACACTGCTAACAATGCAGTATTATGCATATTTATGTGCTTATGAACTTTGTGCCCTGATTTATTGCATAGGATTTTAATATATATTTTTATTAAGGATACAATTAAACAAAAACAAATCTGTAACAAATCAAGAACTTTGATCACAGAAACAAAAGGTGAGTTAAACTAAAAGTGTGCTAAATCTATAAACAATGAGATCTTGAACCTTAAGTAGAAGGGAAACAACTTTCTTATCAAATTTCTAAAAAATTAGTGAAAGGAAACAAGCACACTTTTAGTTTACAGAATTTAAATATTTTGAAAATACAAACAATCAAAACTGTTTCTCAGTTGGAATAGAGTAATTCTTGATAGTGATAGCAATGAAAGTTTTTTCTAATAAAATCTCCAAATGGTGATTTTGTGTTTAGAAAACAGTGGTCACAATATCTTAGTTCTTATTCTGAGGTATTATGCCAAAGCTGAGGCAAATTCTTCTTGAGAATTAATTTTCAGCTTGTTCCATCTGTTAATGCAAATGGCCTTGGAATCTTAATGCAGCATTAAGTCCAGGCTCTGCTTTTAACATGCACCTTAGTCCATTATAAATTCAAGTCAATGGTCCAATATTGAGAGGTCAGAAAAAAATTATGAACAGAATCATCATTCCTATCAGGCTTCTCCACACTGCGCTGAAGCATATAACCAGTGATCTCTAATGAATTAACTCAATCCAAAACTATCTCTTAATCGTGTACAACAGCCTGAACATCCGGAAGGAAGACCGCAGTGGTACCTGGGAGGGGGACATGTTAGAGAGAACAAGCATTATGCTCGCAAAGGGTTTGGGCTTGACTACTGACTTTGTGCTCATCAACATTTTAAGCTTGCTGAGCTTCACTTACCTGGTTGTAAAATGCTGACAGGACTGACTGAACATAGCTATCCTGAGGATTAAATGAGATGATGCATGGAAAGCATCATTATAGTGTCTGATGCATGATAAGCACTTAACACATAATGACTATTTTTCTTAACTTGTTTCAAACAGAAAATAAAACTTATTTAATGTTGCTTCCAAAAGCTTGATGTCTGCAAAACTGATGCCAATAAAGTTGCTGATGTAATGAAAGTGACAGGTAGCCAGGCATTTAAATTACTGTACAAGCCCAGAGACCAAGAAAGTAGATGGCAACTTATAATGCACAGCCTGTGCACTGATGGATGTAGCAGTTTCAGCAAAGTATCTATCTGAGCAGTAGTAATCCCAGATGTTCTCTTACTAAGGGAAGCCTGACAAAGAGATCTCAGCATGTGGGTGCAGGAGGACTAGATTAATTGTGAAGTGGTAAGCAAGGAACTCATACAAGGATATAACAGTAGTAGTTTTTCTTTCTCTGTTCATATTTTAACACAGATTCATTCATTTAAGATACCTAGAATTTCATATTCTTATTATATGAAAGAACTGTACTAGAAAATAACTACATCAACTACCTTTTGCTCACATTGGCAAAGAACCTGAATTACTTATCATTAGTTCTGAAAACCTAAATGTCCCTGTTTCCAAGAACTGAACCTTAACTCTATGTACCATTGACAACTAAAACACTTGGCTACAGATTTCACAAGCTGGCTTCACTCTATTTACATTTTATCCTTCATTTGCAAACAGAAGGACACAAAAGATACTGTAAATTCAAATTTGTAAACTCTGTATTTCAACACACTTTTCTAAAGTAATATTATTTTGGAAATATATAAACTAGTAGGATACAAGTTAATTTGGAATAACAGGCTGCAATTTTTATCCTTCTGTTCTACTATGAACACCAAGAAAGGAATGAAATTCAATAGTTAGGGTCAATGTTGACCTTATGGAGAAATTTGATTTTGTTCTCATCCAATTGGGCTTGAGATCAGAATCATGGAAATAATTACATTCATGAACGAAGGTATTACTCTATGTTATATAATACTCAGAGGTAAAAGTGTCATGAATTTGGAAGAGTTTTCTCCCAATAACAGTAAATGAGGGAAAATTCAAACTAATAATCCTTTAAGCAGCTATAAATTTTGATGTTTTGTTCATATTAATCTTGTGTAGGGAAAACAGGGAGCAAGTTTTTCTAAAGATACATTGTGTTATTAAATACTGTAACTAGCAGTTAGTGGTGCAATGTTTTCTAATTTTCTACTAAATGTAAAAATCCCAAAACCCCCAACAAAATTTTTACTGGAGAGCCATAGAAATTTTAAGCCTGTTATCAATCAGGATGTGGCAGAAATTTTCCCAAAGCCTATAGAACTGAATTGAATCATGCAAATAGATAAATTAGTCAGAAGATGCTCTGCTCACTCCTTCTATTTTCTGATTTACAAAATATTGCAAACACCAACTGAAAACTTAGGCCTCTGACTGACCATTAATGCTGATAATGTTACTCTGGTGCTTTTGATAGGTCAAACTCTTCAAAATTGCTGTTGTCACATAGCAGTAGGCCTGGACATTTTTCAAGCATAGGAAGTAGAGTGGAATATTGAATTTTGTGACTTTTTATTTTTCAAAAGTAATATGTTGTTGGAAGACAGAGTAAGAGCACTGGTAAATTAATTACTCTGAGATCCCATATGCTGTATTCATACCAGAATCAGAAAAGCAAGAAAAATGGGCAGATGGAAGGAGTCGCACTTTGTCAGAACTTTGTGGGTAAAGCCCTCAGAGAGTAGAAATTCAGCCATATGCTGGTACATATTGACCTAATGTGTCCAAGTTTAGTTTGAAGAAGTTTCAAAAATAAATAAATAAATAAATAAATAAATAAAATAAAAACAACCAAGAGATGAGATGTAAGCCAAGTGAACACCCAATATTCATTTGATAAGAATTAGATTATGACAGAGAATTCTCAGTTTCTGGATCTGTTAATCGAGGAAACATGGGATTGAAAAACAAGCTGTCATCTTTAGCCACTAAATGTTATAGCATAATGACTGAGGCAATCAACATCTTTGTTATCACATTCTCATAGTGCCCTCTACTGCCTTTCTGGCAAGCTTGGTGACAACATGGCAGCTGAAGATGGACTTTCAAGTACCAATGGACATTAAGGCAAGTGGATTTCTTTTTCACATGTCTTTGACTAATAGATTTATTTTAAAGCCATTTTATCTCTTAAATGTAGTATTTCTCCTCTATTCCTGGGTCAAACATCTTTCACGAGTATCTTTCAAAACATTGTACCCAGAGAAGTTTTAAAAAATTGTTTTAGTTGGACAATTATTAAATTATCTAAAATGCTTTCCAACAAATAAAATAGTCCTTTATTTGATGATAACAACTGATAAATCAGTAAATTACTGCTTCAAAATAGTAACTGTGCAGAATTATGTTTGTGTTGCAGATTATGAGCTAAAAAAGCAGTATTCCTCCCATTAATTGTTGAAATTGTGATTTTGTAAGCCATTAAATTATGTTAAGATGCTTTTATAATTGAGAGAGGGAGGGGGCATAAGGGAAAAGATTATACAAAATAAAAATTTTAGGAAATTGCAAAGACAAAATAAATGAGAAATGATTTTAAATAAAACTCATAAGTGGAAACAAGTTTTTTCATATCATCATAACTATACTTATAAAACTAAGCTGATATGTCTCAAGAATTTAGAATGACATGGCAAAATGATTCAGAATGCAAAATAAAGAAATTATTCTACGCAAGTTAACATGTCATAATATTTTTAGTCAATTTCTTTTAAGAACATTCTGTACTTTGTCAATGTGAAATTACACTTAAAAGATTCACATGTTGATTTAACATTGAACTCATGACTGCATTCAGTATCACAAGTCAATTTTGTAACACAGAAACACCATAGAAGATTGTTTTGTTGTGGTTTGTTTTATGTCAAATCACAGTTTAATATTTATTTTAAAATAAATAAAGGTAAAAAATGATGACAAAGTAAAAATAGCATTTAATCTCTTTGTGGTAATCATAGAAATTTATCAATAAATATTAAAACAAAGGTTGAAACATCCCAATTTGTTCTCTTTCTAAAACAGAAATGGTAAATCACACAAATACATAATTTGTTTTGTTCTATATTGTAAAGGTTATGTTTATAACTATGAGCTGTGAATGAGATTAATGAGTTTTCTCAGCACAGTAAACATCCTCCACAGAAACAGAAGCTAAATTGCAATAAATCACAAGTTTATGTGCACGTATTTATGGGAAGAGGAAGATTTAGAGTTCCTCAGTAGAGAAAAACATCCCAAAGTAAAAGAGAAAATTATGGCTTCTGTAACATAAAGGTAGATAAACTGGGACAAGCTTAAAATTGTGCATTCAATACACTTTAATGATGTCAGTAATTTATTTAAAGTAATTATCATGGCACGGTGTCATGCTCATACTTCACTAGAAGTGACAAAATGCTAGTTCAGTATGTTGGTTTCCTTCATATGGTTATGCATCAAGACCAATTAAATTAGAGCCATGATTTTCTACATTTCTCTGAAAATCCAGTACTGTTTTTATTTCTAAAAGGATTGTGTGATTTGATCTGACTGGCTCATTGCAAAATAACCTTTGAACTAATAGCTTAATCTTGCACTATATCATGAAGATAAGAAATTTTTTAGAAAAAAACCACACTAATCATATTTGACAGCTTGATGAGAGCCTGTTGATAATAAAATATGTGTGTGTGTGTGTGTATATATATATATATATATATATATATATATGTGTGTATATATATATATATATATAGAGAGAGAGAGAGAGAGAGATTTAGTCCAAATTTTGTGAACAAATTGATCTTGAATAAAATTCATTTAAATATTTTTCATCTCTCTGTCTCTTTGTTTTACTTTCCTAGAAAAGTTAACTAAAGTCAAATGCAAAAACAACTGTAGTAATATAGACCCTGATGCTAAGATTCAAGTGAAAGTTGCTTAGCCTATGTCTTTAAGAGAAAGATGTGCTATTGGGAGAAGTTAAAAGATCTTTCTGCTTAGTATTTTGCAAAAAAAAAAAAAATAGAATGTGCTATATACTTTACTTCTGAAAATGTCATTTAATCGGATCCAAACACAATGTGATACTAAAGAAAAATAGAGCTGTTTTGAAAAAAAAAAAGTCATTTTAAATGAAATATTGGTAGAATTTTCTTTCACTGTTATTTAAATTTTTCTCTAAATTCAATGTATCAAACGTTATATTACATACATATAAATAGAAGAATAATATGACACAGAAAAACAAGGAGTTTGTTGGAAATAATGTAAGGCTAGGAGTAATACAACAGAAATTAGCTTAGATATATGATTCCCTTTGTTTTAAATGATAGAACGGTTGTCCAGATGATCAATAATAAAAGAAAAATAACAGCGTCTGCAAGGTGACTTTATTTAGAAGGTACATTTATTTAAGAAAAATGTCTATGAAGACAAGAAGTTAAGATAATCTTATGATATCAATTTATAAGTGATTTTCTTTAATGCTATCTGACTGAAAGAACACTGAATAACATATATGTTAATCATATATATGCCTTCTAAAAATATATATATATATGCACATATCATTTAAATTTTATGTGTATGAACTTTCTCATGTGAAAGGAAAAATGATGCCCATTTCATACTATTTTTATGAAACTGAAATATTTATAAAATGTAATTCATATGAAATATTTAAGTACACTAAACATTATTTACCAATTAATTCCTTACTGTATAAGAAGTATTAAGCATTTGTATACATATAAAAGTTATAACACTCAGCCTGTCTATAATAGATACAAATAGTATGTAAAATCATAGTCCATGTTATGAGTTGTAAACGCTTTCAAAAAGAAATATCATTTACTAAACAAAAAATTTTTAAAGCATTGAACATAATGTGAGACCTTTAAACATAGTATTTAATCATTAAAGTATTTGATCTTTGTTTTATTCTTTTAAAGACGATTTTGTTTTGAATAGTGTGACCTCTGTTACACAATAAACACTGAATTTTGCAAAAAGCAAGCTTTGAAGATGTTTTTCAGATATATTTGAACTGATCTCTTGAGATCTAGGCTATTTCTTATATAATGAGTTGCTACACATATTTGAAATATTAGGAGATGTTCACGAGATTGTACAGGCTTTTCACAAAGTCTAACTTAGCATGCTGTCAAAATTTTAATTCTATACATACTGATTCATGAATAATTATGTTAGATTTCCTTGATATAATTTTTTTATTTTAAAGCTTGATGTAGCATTCCTGTTAAGTATATTTTCTATGGAATGTGAAATATTCTAAAACTTTAATAGTCATAATAATATACAATTAAAAGGTCATTTAATGTAAAATATTAAAACAGATGTATCATTGTTTATAATGCAATCTATAAATGTGGCACAATTTCAGCAAATTAAGGAAGTCACAGTAAATTCTTCATAAATCTTTGGTGATAATATATAGCTTATAGTTTAAGAAAAAACTCAATACATTACCTGCATTTAACATGGAAAACATGAAAATACTTATGAAATAAATATAATGTTCCTTGTACTTGTAATGAAGAATACTGCCTTATAATTTCTAGTCTTATACAGCTATATATTTTAGTATTAGTTGCTATGATGGCCTTTGATAATAATATTATAATCTTGTTTTCTCTTTAGAGCCATAGCTTTTATTTATTTTAATAATGGCTTTTTGAGCAATGAATATGAATAGACAGCACAAAAAGTTATTAAGAATTGTTGAATTAAAGTTACGTTAAAGAATTAAGGATTGTTGAGCTACAATGCATTCATGTAATGCTTAGGATATTTGTACATGTACCCAGTTTTTAATTATTACTTAATTTATGTATGATTTCACCATGACATTCACTTATTCATATAAAAAATACCAAAATAATTGATTAAATACTGATTTCAAAGACACACACTGTGTATTGTGTAGGTAAGTACTTTAAATATGCTTTTGAATAAGCAAAAAGGTAAATAAATCAGAAAAAAGATGGAACCTAAATTTACAATGTCAGTACCAGTGCTACCGGACACATTGGACTGCTTAAAATTCATTACATTTTTAAAATGCAGTTCAGGAAACCAACAGTAATCGGTAAAATGATCTTTAATTGGAAAAAATACAGAGGAATTGTTTAATAAACATTTAGCTTTTTTAAACCAAATATTTTTTCCCCTGAACACATTAAGAGAAAGAATTCTTGATTTCCCAAAAACATCAGACTTCCATTTAATGAAAGGATTTCACAAAGTATTTATTCCTTCACTCTCTCGCTACTGGACCATTCTGTCTTGTGTAGGAAAGATCTTTCTTTGTAAGACATAAATCTAGGGCCAGGGATATAGCTTAGCAGCATGGCGCCTGCTTGACAAGCGTGAGTTCCTGAGTTTGATCCCTGGTTCCAAAAAAATTGTTTAAAAAAATAAGTCTAAAATAAATAAATAAAATAAAAATAAGTCTAATACTTCTGCAATTCTCCAATGATATTTATTTCACTTGGATAAAATTCTGACCTCTTACTGAGCTCTATAAGGAAAACTGTATAAGCAGTATGAACTGCTCCTTGACTATCTCAGGTACCATCATATAGCATTTTTTCTGTTTTTCTCACAAAGCTATTGGTCCTACTTCTTTCTTATAGTGTAGAAAATGTGTGTGTGAAAATTTCAGGCATTTAGCTCAGTGGCATAAGCACCTGCCTGGCAAGTGTGAGGTCATGAGTTCAATCCCTGGTACCACAAAAAAAAAAAAAAAAAATTCAGGCAGGGCACAGTTTAGATGATCTCAATTTTACCATAAACATCCAAAGTAGAATTTAGTCAAACGTATGCCTTCTTCATTCCTTCAGTCCTGCTCAAGACATTGGCCTTGACTACGGCAGCATCCTACAGCCCCTTCACAGTCTGTCTGCTTTAATGCATGTTGGCCTTGACAACCAAATTTAGCACAAGTTATCTATTCTTCAATGCAGATTCATTGACCAGGTAGACATTGAGGAGGGAAGAGTGGTCAAACCTGCTTCTCCTAGGAGGCACTCTTCTGAGGCTCTGGACCTGCAGCTTCTTGGTTTGCGAGAGGTGGGTAAGAGACAGATTCTCCTTTTCTTGTGGCTGTGAGTGATTTTCCCAAAGTTTTCTTGACCACCACAGCCTTGGCTTTACCTTGGACTTAGGGAGGAGGTGGAGCTCCCTTCTTTACTTTTGACTCAATCTTGTTGAAGAGTACCAGTCAAACTTCTTTACAACTACTCTTCTTTCTGATTATCAGGTAAGGCTAAGTCAGTAAAGTTTAGGATTGCTGCAATGGCTTCTGCTTCATGGAAGACTTTACCTCTAGATATTCATATGCATTCGGTTCATTCAGGCACCTGTCTAAAGGGATTCACTTCTGCAACCCACGTACTCCATTATGATTCTGTATTTTATCATTTTCACAGACCTTGCTAGTACATGCAATAATGTTATAATACTATTTTTACTTGTTGGTCATTTACACTTCCTAACTACAAAACTTTAATAATATGCCATGGTCTAAGAAACAGACTCTTGGCTGTTGTGTAATGGCTATAACCTGGCACCAAGAAGACTGCCTGGGCCATAGTCATCATTTAGTAACAAATTTTAAATGATTAAAAGAACGGAGAACAATACAATAAAACCTGAGGAAATAGTCCTTTGATTTCCTGAGTAGTCTGAGAGCATAAATGAAATTTCCTTAAATGAGTAATTTTCAGTCCTCCAAATCAAAGAATTCACCATTAGGGTACAAATAGGGAAGTTGCAAGGAAGAATAATCGTGGCTGCAATTAGTAGTGTATTAACATTCTTTAACTGAGGACATGTTTTAAAAATCTGCTTTAGTTCTTTAAGATCTGTGTTAAGATTTTTAGACAGAGATGGTTCCTTCCACTTATTGAAAGAACAACAGTAAAATAGTATTTTAAGAACTGTGTTCCAAAGGAATATGTGCAATATCCATAACTTTGAAGCAAATCTCTATTATTTTTTTCCCTTTCAACTAAAATTTAAAAGCCACTGGGCCATATTATATGCAGGATTTCTTTCCTGACGATTTCCAGCAGTGAAGTTTTAATATGTAACCTTTCAACTGGAGAATCACAGGCTTTAAGAGTGAAGTCACTTTATGCATGTATATAATGCACAGTATTATTGAAATTTCTTTCATATATAAATTATATAGTAAGTCCATATATTAATTACTGACAAAAATATAAGATCTCCTCACCTTTGTTAAAATAAGGTGAAGAGATGTAAAGTGATAGGGTCAACTTTTTTTTTTTTTTTGTACTGGGGATCGAAGTCACCATCTCACATCTGATAGGCAGGTACTGTGCCACTGAGCTGTATCCTGGTCTTGATAGGCCAACTTCTACTTTCATAGTCAGAAACGTTATATGTAATAATGCAGATTAATAATTCAAACTATGGTGTTCATTGCTTTTTTTTTAAAGTCATAAGATGATAGTCTTTGATAAGTATAATTTTATATAATCCTTCCAGTAATGCTGTGAAGTTATTATTTCCAATTTAGAGGTAGCTCACATATTCTAAACTTTGACATCTTGTTCCTTACCATTTTGTTATTACTTAGCTTGCACTGTTAAAAGAAAACCAATTCTAGTCAAGGTAACCAAGTTAGTAAACCTGTTCAATAACTATTCTATATAAACTTTTGATAAGTTGGACCTATAGTTTTTCCATAAAGCAACTTTGACTCTAACACAGACAAATTGGATCTTATTTATGTTATTTATCAGCAATAATATTTAATTAGTTCAACAAATATAATTAAGGACTGGACTCACAAAATTGTATTCACATGTAGAAGTTATAAATACACACACACTATGCATATATGCTCACTCACTTATAAATAAAAAGGGTGTGTTGAGAAATACATTAAAAATAATCCTCAGACTTAGAAGCATTTATAAGGAATTCATTCAGGCAATACTATAGGACCTCATTTTTATGGTAGCAAAAAGGATTCTGAAGGGAGGCAATAACTGAAAATCACTAATGATTATATGGCTTAAGGATTGGGGTTTAGGAAAAAAAAGATTGAAAAAAGTCTAATCCACTATAAAATATTTTTATCATCATTTTCTGCATTAAATGCTTATGTGAGAAATACTAGCATCCACTGTCACCTAAGCCTACTAGATGAATGATATTACAATTAATCAATAGTCTTTTAATTTTGTATTTTTTCCAGGATTTCATCATAGCAAGGACTTTTCCAGCTCTGAACTACAGCTGAACAGGAGCCTCATCCAGATGCCAAGAGGGTCTTCTACGACAGCAAAGCTGAAATGAGGCCAAAAGTGCCAGGACATAAATTAAAGCTGCTGAGGTTTTCCACTGCCGCTGCCAACCCATCAAGCAGTTTCTATGTGGCCAACAGACAGTCCCAGAAAGAAAGAGGTCCAGATAGCCCCACTAGGCTGAGTACTCAACTTCATGACCTCAACACAAATCTGCAAAGCCAATCTCTGCCTCCAGATCTGGTAATGAAACACAGCTATGGAGGCGGAGTAAAAGAGCACTACATCTGAGAGAGTCATTTTCTTATCTTGATATTGAATATTATTTAATGATCAGTTCTCTATGTTTTAAACTATATAGCACCAAATTCCAATTTTTAAAAAATTTTATTGATGAGTTTAGAAAAAAAATACAAGAACAGGAGTGGTTTTTTCTTTCTCTGTCTCGTGTGTGTGTGTGTGTGTGTGTGTGTGTGTGTGTGTGTGTGTGTTTGTGTCAGGGTCTCACTATGCAGTTCAGGCTGGCCTTGAGCTCACTTTGTAACTCAGGATGGTCTTAAACTCAAAATAATCTTCCTGCCTCAGCCTTAAAGTGCTGGGATTACAGGCATGCATCACCACACCCTGCTCAGTAGTTTAAAACAACAGTAAAGATGCCATAATTTCCTTTATAAATAAATTTTGTGGTCTTTCTCAACATTTGTTATATATTATTTATAAGTCCTCATTTTGCATAGTTTACCTCATAAATTCAACCATAAACAAGCTCTCTTCTAAAGTATCAACATTGATTTTGATATTATGTCAAATGTTAATGAAATTTTAACATTGTTAGTATAGAGCAGTGCCTCAAAAATATTAAAAAGAGGCTGGTTACAGTGACATACACTTGTAATCCCAGAACACTGGCTATGTAGTGAGTCCAAGGTCCAAGGTCAGAGTGAGATCCTGGCTCAAAAAAACAAATAAGAATGATGATAATAATGATAATAATGAGAAGTAATGAAATTAGGCTAAGCAGAGAATTCTCCAATTAGTTTTGGGTGTATGTGTGCAATGGGCACAGGAGAAAGATAATCTTTAATACAGCATTTTAGTTATCCTTTAATTTCCATGTCTCCAAGAGCAACGTTCATTCTTTTCATATGCATAATATTTATTAATATTATATTGTGTACAAGACGGAATATCAAAGATAAATATACAGACTAATTTTATCAATCTGAGAGGGTCATGTATTTCTGGGTATATGATCACAAAGTTAGGCAAATATGAATAACACAATGGAACAAGATCTGCTACAGAAGGAAATTCAAAAGTGTCTTGAGGCCAGAATGGGCAAGTAACAGTACTGTTTTGGCTGTTTGGAGATTGTGTTAGTGAGCTTTCTCAATGCTGGGAAAAAATAACTGACACATCTAACTTAAACAAGAAGTTTGTTTGGCCCATGGCTTCAAAGAATTCAGTCTTAGGTGTTTGGCTCCAAGGCAAAAACAAGGTTGTGCTGGAACAAGGCTGCTTAGTCTCATGGTGGCTGGGAAGCAGGGCAGGGAAACGGAGCACCAGCAAGAGGTCTGTCCTCCCAAAGTGCACCCCAGGCACCTCCCTTCAGCCAGACCCACACCTAGCCATGCAAGAAACTCTTAACCTTAGAGGATCGATGCTGATGAACACATCACCCCCATGATCCGATAACCATTCCAGGAGTCTCTCCATCCAATTAAGTTGCACTGTCACAGGGGTACTTCAAAATTCTAGCAATTTCCAACTAGTATCTGAAAGAGAAATAATATTTTGATAGCCTCCAAATTAGATGAATATTATTTCATCCTGTAAGTTTAGCTTATCCATAGGCATGATGCCAAAAAGAAAAGGTATATATATATATATATATATATATATACACAGTATTACATAATTTCAGTATGGCCAATACATAGAAGTCACGGTAGTAAAAGACAAGTGCAACAGAATCTGCTGACAGGAAGAGCTCAAATGTGGAATTGCAAATCAACACATTTATTTATTTATTTATTTTGATACTGGGAATCAAATTCAGGACCTTGCACTTGCCAGGCAGGTGCTTATGCCACTAAGCTATAACCCCAGTCCCTGTAAATCAATACTAAACTAGCAAGTAGATTTGTTTTATATATAGTGCTGTCTGTTTTGATTTTCTGCAAAGTATTTTTGTTCTTTCACAAATATAAGCTTGCTAAAATATGTATGTATTAAAAATAGATCATTTGTTTTGTATCTTATTACTCCTAGGTTGAAAATAGTTCACAGCCTTCCTAGTATGTAAGACATTCCCACACTCTCCTGCTTTTCTTTTTTAACATGCCCATTAAAACATAAACACTGTGTACATTTTTTGGGTGCCAGGTGATATGTCACTCCCCATGTACAGTGTGTGATGTCCAAATATAGCTGGCTTCTCAATTTTCTATCATTTCTTTATGGTGAAGCATTATTGATATCTATAGTTTCCCCACTATGCAATAGCACACTAGAACTCCTTCTTATCTAACCATAGCTCAGTACCCATTGCTCCTCCTGTGTAGATGATAGGGCTCTTCTCAATTTAGTCAGGTTAGTTTTTTAAAGAACTTCCCACATTTCTCGCTCTTACACATTACTCTCTTGCCTTAGGGGAATCTGCCTTTCTTGTCCATGTTGCAGCTCAATCTAATTATTGTTTCTTCTTTTAAGCTCTTCCCTGGTGCCTACTCCTTGGTCTGCTCCTATGAAAAGAAATAATTGGCTGTCATTCAGAGATCTGACTGATAGTATACCAGGATTGTGACTGGCGCTGGATTAAATAAACTCAAAGACCATTTCCAACACTTTATTACTTTTCTACAAGGTATTATATTTGCATAAACATTACCTACATCAGCAAGCACAATTACAACTCAAGTTCCTAGATTTCCATTATTTGAATAAAATAAAATGATTCTTCATTTAACCTAACAACTACATTTTTTATTTAGGGTTAAAATCTTGTGTCTTTCAGAATGTTGGCACTACATTCTGTGTTAGATAAGTAGATAGCCATGTCAGTATAAATATTTTAGTATTAAGTAGAGCTATATCTATATTTTGTATTATGCTATAACATGACAAATTAATTGGCTAGGGCTAATGTAAAGCCCCACAAAATACATGGTTAAAACAATGAAAATATCTTGTCTCACGGTTATAAGGCCTAAGATTTTAAAATAAAAGTATTAGCAGGGCTGAGACTGTGAAGAAGAATATGTTTGATAACTCTCTTCTGGTGGTGTGCCGGCCACCTTTTAAATTATTTGGTTTGTAGAAGCAACACCTAATCTCTACCTTCATTTTCATTTACCTTCATTTAAAGTATTTTTGTTGGGGAGCCAAGCCAGTGCTGTGTCACAAGGTGAGTTGCAACTCACCAGAGCAGGCCAGGAAAAGTTTGGGACCATCAATCCCAGTGGCTGGGTGCCTGCCCAGCCCCCTTAGATCACTGGACTAGGCTCCAGAAGTTCTGCGGGCTTGAGTGGACTGTGCCCAGTGACCTTCATTCAACCAGGGGAGCTAGGCCCACCACACAGGGGAGCCAAAGCCAAGTGAGTCCCAGTAGCAGAGGGCTCAGGAGATTTCCAACATATCCAGGGAAAGCTTTGGAAAATCGCTGGAAACATGGAAATATAGGAAGATGGCAAAACGAAAGACCAAAATGCAATCTCAAACCTCCAGCCCATTGCAAGAAAATCTAGGAGCCATGTACATAGAAGAAAATACTACACATATGCCTGAAATGTATGAAATGATATCAACTGAAATAAAGAAACAAGTATGGGAAGCTATGAGGGAACTCAAATCAGAAATATTCTCCCAGGTAAAAGAAGAAATGATAAAAGTAGTGAAAGAAATACTGAAGGCATCCAACGAAGACACAGCTAAAAAATTAGAGGAACAAAGCAAAATGACAGAATCCCTGAATGAACAGTTTAAGAGACAAACAGAATGCATTAAGCAGATTCAAAGAGATATACAGGAAATCAAAAACTCTAATGAAAGTTGCAAAAACCACCACAATGAAAGTGAAGATAGAATCTCAGACCTTGAAGATAAGATTGAAGCTAGTGAACAGGAAAGGAAAAGTCTTCTAACAATAACAAGAACTCAGGAAATTACAATTCAAAGCTGCAAGATGATGCAAAGAAAAACAATGCAAGAGTAATAGGGATAAAAGAAAAAGAAAGGAACAACACAAATGATATCAAGAGGCTATTTACAGAAGTAATAGATGAAAACTTCCCAAACAAAGAGTATGGAAACTGACATACAGATTAGTGAGGCATATAGAACTCCAAATAGCCATAACCAAAACAAAACTACATCCAGACATATAATAATCAACAGCCCAGAAAGCCAACATAAGAACAGAATATTAAAAGCTGTTAGGGAGAAAAGACAGGTCACCTATAAAGGAAAACCTATCAGAATCACAGCAGACTTCTCACCACAAACAATGAAGTCAACAAGAGCATGGAGTGAAGTTTTTCAGATCCTTAAAGAAAATGACTTCCAACCCAGACTGATGTACCCTGCAAAACTGTCCTTCAAAATGGATGGAGAAATAAGATACTTCCATGACAAAGAACAGCTGAAGAACTTCATGATCACCAAACCAAACCTACAAAGAGTACTGAAAGACATTCTAGATACACATAAGAAAAAACCACTAAGCAAGACAGACAGTTAAACAGCATGGATACTAAGATACATCAGAAAGATAAAATGTCAACAAAAAAACAATATATGACAGTTATACCAATTAATGTAAATGGCCTCAATTCACCAATTAAAAGAAACAGACTGGCAGAATGGATCAAGAAACAACATCCAACCATATGCTGTCTACAAGAAAAGCATCTAACCCAAAAGGAAGCTCATAGACTGAAGGTCAAAGGATGGAAAACAATACTCCATGCAACAGGAACTCAAAAAAAAAGTGGGAGTAGCTATTCTGTTTGCAGACCATGTGAACTTCAAACCAAGAATGGTCCGAAGAGATTAAGAAGGTCACTACATACTAGTTAGGGGAAAACTGCAAGAGGAAGAGATAACAATCTAAAATATATATGCACCAAATTCCAGAGCACCCAACTACACAAAGCAAGTATCAACAGAAATAAAAAATCAAATAGGCAATAACACAATTATAACAGGAGACCTTAACACACCATTGACACAAAGGGATAGATCAACTACACAGAAAAACAGCAAAGAAATAACAGAACTGAATCACACCTGTGAACAAATGGATTTAAAAGATGTATACAGAGTGTTCCATCCAACAACATCAGAATATACATTCTTCTCAGAAGTACATGTGACATTCTCTAAAATAGACCATATACTAACCCACAGAACATATTTAAGTAAATGCAAAAGAATGGAAATTATCTCGTGCATGTTATCGGATCATAGTGCCATGAAACTGGAAATTAATGATAAAAGTAACTGAAAAAAAACCCACAAACACATGGAAATTAAATCATACACTCTTGAGCAATCAGTGGGTTACAGAGGAAATTAAACAGGATATTAAATAATATCTACAAACAAACGAAAATACAAATACAACTTACTGGAACTTGTGGGATGCAATGAAAGTGGTCCTTAGAGGAAAATTCATTGCACTGAGTTCCCACATTAGGAAAACAGAATGAACACAAATAAGCAACCTGATATTACACCTCAAACAGCTAGAAAAAGAAGAGCAAGTGAAGCCCAAAGCCAAAGAAGGGAGGAAATTATAAAGATCAGTGCAGAAATTAATGCAATAGAGACTAACAAAACAATTCAAAGAATCAATGAATCAAAGAGTTGATTCTTTGAAGGAATAAATAAAATTGACAAGCCCCTAGCCAACCTAATTTTAAAAAAGGAAAGAAAAGACTCAAATTCATTCAATACAGAATGAAAAAGGAGAAATCACTACTGACCCTGTGGAAATACAGAAGATAATCAACAACTATTTCTAAAACCTCTACTCTCATAGGTTCAATAACAGAAGAAATGGACAGATTCCTAGAAACATACAAACCACCAAAGCTGGATCAAGAAGATGTAAAACTGCTCAATAACCCAATTTCTATTAATGAAATTGAAAATGTAATTAAGTCCCTACCAACAAAGAAAAGCCCAGGCCCAGACAGATTCATGGCAGAATTCTATAAGAAATACAAAGAAGACTTCAGGCTGACACTCCTCAAACTCTTCAATGAAATTGAAAGGGAAGCAATTCTCCCTAAGTCAGTCCTGGAAGCAAATATCACTCTCGTAGCAGAACTTGAGAAAGAACCAACTAAAAAAGAGAACTACAGGCCAATCTCCCTAATGAACCTAGATGCAAAAATTCTCAATAAAATATTGGCAAACAGGATGCAGCAAATCATCAAGAAGATTGTACACTATGACCAAGTGGGATTCATCCCAGGCATGCAGGAATGGTTCAACATACGTAAATCAATAAATATAATCCACCATATCAATAGAGCCAAAAGCAAGAATCACATGATTATTTCTACAGATGCAGAAAAAGCTTTTGATAAGATCCAACACCCATTCATGATAAGAGCCTTACAGAGAATTGGAATAGATGGTCTTTACCTCAATATGATAAAGGCCATCTACGACAAACTAACAGCCAGTGTCATATTAAATGGCCAAAAACTGAAAGCCTTTACCTTGAAATCAGGCACACGACAAGGATGCACCTTATCACCGCTCCTATTCAATATAGTTATGGAAATACTAGCCAGAGCAATTAGAGAAGAGAGAGAAATAAAAGGAGTAAAGATAGGAAAAGAAGAAGTTAAATTATCATTATTTGCAGATGACATGATACTCTACTTAGAAGACCCCCAAACCTCCATTGAAAGACTCCTAGATATAATAAATAAATTCAGCAATGTAGCTGGATACAAAGTCAATACTCAAAAATCAATAGCATTCTTATACACTAACAACAAAATCACTGAGAAATAAAAGAAGCCACACCCTTTACACTAGCATCCCCAAAAATGGAATACTTAGGAATTAATCTAACAAAAGATGTAAAAGAGTTGTACAGGGAAAATTATAATACCTTGAAAAAAGAACTCAAAGAGGACCTCAGTAAATGGAAAGACATCCCTTGTTGATGGATAGGAAGAATAAATATTGTAAAAATGGCCATTCTCCTAAAATTGTTATACACATTCAATGCAATCCCAATGAAAATACCACTAAAATACATCATAGATCTAGAGAAATCACTCCTAAAATTCATCTGGAACCAGAAGAGACCTAGAATAGCAAAGGCAATTCTAAGCAGCAAAGCCAAGGCAGGAGGCATCACAATCCCTCACTTGAAGTTATACTACAAAGGTACTGTAGTAAAATCAACATGGTATTGGAATAAAAACAGACCAGAAGATCAGTGGAATAGACTAGAAGATACATCTACAAACACATTCAATCACCAAGTATGTTCATTGGAAGAACGACACTCTCTTTAATAAATGGTGCTGGAAAAACTGACTATCCATATGCCAAAAACTAAAATTAGACTCATGCCTATCACCATGTACTAAACTAAAATCCAAATGGATCAAAGATCTAAATATTAAGACAGAAACACTAAATCTGTTGCAAGACAAAGTAGGTAAAAATCTTGAAGACATAGGGTAAGTAGAGAATTCATGAACAAGAACCAAACTGCACGGGAAATTCCCAGAATCAATAACTGGGATCACATCTTATTAAAGAGTTTCTGCATGTCCAAAGAAATCTCCAGCAGAAAACCCACAAACTGGTAAAAAAATCTTATTGAGCTGTCCCTCAGACAAAGGACTTATGTCTAGAACTTATAAAGAATTAAAAAAAAAATCAAACCCCTGAAATTCAAAGACCCAATCCAAAAATGGGCATCTGAGATGAACACACAGTTCTCAGATGAAGAAATACGAATGGCAAATAAATACATGAAAAAATGTTCATCATCATTGGTCATTAGAGAAATGCTAATTAAAACCACAACTGAGATACCATCTCACTCCAGAAAGAATGGTCAGGATCAACAAAACTACCAACAACAAATGCTGGAGAGGTTGTGGGGAAAAAGGAACTCTTCTGCACTTTTGGTGAGAGTGTAGACTGGTGCAACCACTGTGGAGGTCAATCTGGAGATTCCTCAAAACGCTGGGATTGGAGGTCCCATTTGACCCAGATATTCCACTCTTAGGCATATTTCCAGAAGATCTGAAAACATCCTACCACAGTGTTATATGCACACCCATATTTATAGCAGCACAATTTGTAATAGCCAGATCTTGGAAACAACCTAAGTGCCCATCAACTGAGGAACGGATAAAAAAACTGTGGTACTTTTATACAATGGAGTACTACTCAGCTATAACGAATGAAATCATTGAGATATTTATAAATAAATTGGTGCAACTTGCATCTACACTCATAAGTGAAATAAATCAAACTCACATGTATAAATACCATATAGTCTCCCTAGTATAAGAAATGGTAAGAGTAAAGAAGATTTTATGGTAATAATGGTTCACCATTATACTGCTTTGAAGTCTTATGTTTTCATTCATTGGCTGGAATGGCTTTATTCTGTCTTGTTTGATCTTAATATATGTGATTGTATGAATAGTTACTTTGAAGGCAAGACAATATGGCAGCCAGTGTTGATTTAATATCATCTTGCTCTGAAGTCCTACCATGCTCTTGTTTTTCTATTAGCATTGATTCTAGCATAGTGTGTCTTATTGGATTTTAATATGTATGATAGTATAAACAAAATTTTTATGGAAAATGAGATAATATAGCAGCCATTGTTCATCTTCGGTTATTTGGTTAAGAATGCCTTGCAGTACTTTCATTCTCTTGAGTGGTTTTATTCTATTTTGTTATTTTGATATTATTGTGTGTAAAGCTAAGCTCAACTATTTCAAAGAAAGAGACATTATGATAGCTACTGTTAATATCCAATTGTCTTGTTGTAAAGTGCTGTGTTGCTTACATTGTTCTGATCTGCTTAGATCTGTCCTCTTTTGTTTTATTCTCTGTAAAATAAAAATTTATAAAATAAAATTTTTTTTATATATGAATGGATTCAAATTTCCCATTTTTATTATAAGAACATCAGTTATATTAGATTCAGGAGTCACCATACTCCAGTATGACCTCATCTTAACTAATGAAATCTGCTTATTTTCACATTAGATAATATTTTGAGGTGTTAAGGTTTAGGAATTCAATATATAAAATTTGGGAGGAACACAGTTCAACCCATAAGATACAGATGTGCTGTTGCTTACACTGCTGATATATTATTATTCTGGGTAATATACATTTATACTATTATGACATTCATAAATACAAACATGATACAAATACAAAGCTATACTATTAGTACATTTTGTACTAGATAGATATATTGAGCATATTTTACATAAAATAGCTACAAAAGAATTGCTAGATCTATAATTACAAGAAAGACTTCATTGCTTATTGGTATATTTCTACCAAAATATATAGACTGCTTTAGTTATGAGATTCCCTGAAATACTTCTCAAAAGCAACTTTTTCTTTCAAAGTTTTCTATATAATAATTCCTTAAAAAGAAAACAAAATGTTGTTAGAGTTTGTGAAATTTTAAAATTATCTAAAGCACTGTGTTTATCTAAAGGACAACCAGGTCAAAATGTTCCTCTAGGTAAATTTTCATTTGAATGTGTAATTTAATACTATAACTTCAAATTCATAATTCTATAATTATAATTTTTCATGAAGCTATGATTAATAAACCTGCTTATGAATGTAGTACTATTGCTATATAAAAGCTGGAGACTGAAAATATTTGTCGAAGTCATATCAATACTGTTTCCATTTTTTATACTGGTAACTGTTCTCCCAGAAACAATTTAAAATACAGGAAATATGAACTAATATTGAATCTTCTGGGTGTGAGTCTGTTTACATTTATATATGTTATCATTTGCAAAAATCTATTTTGCTAGATGTCCAAAAATTAGTACTTACACGCAAGCTGACACCATTTCAGAATAATTGAATGTTAAAAAGTGACAATGTTTTTTCTACTTTTCTTTTATATTCATAAGCTGGGACTCTCATTTCCACATGCACATCAAATCATATTCTGACTTAATCAGAGTTTGGGGGATGTTATGATTTACATCTAGATGTTTCCCCAGTCTCAGCACTCATAGGTAGAGCTTTGAAAAGGTCATTGAATTACGAGGGAACTACAGCTAAAAGTGATTTTATAAGGTGACGTCTGGTAGGAAAATGTGAATCACAGTGGATTATGACCTGGAACAGTGTACCTCCTTCCCTGGTTCCTCTATTTACAATCTGTATCCTGGGTACAAGGACATGAAAGTGGCTTTCCTCTACACCTGACCCTTCTAGCATGTTACTCAAATTTCAGAAACAGCTAATATAGATCTCTCTTCATTTAAGTTGTACGTGTCAGTTATTTTGTCCCAGCAAGAAGAAAAGTGCCTAAGATTTTGATGCTAGAGAATTGGAGTCATTGCTGTGATGCTAGTTGACCAGATGGTTCAGAAACTTTTGGAACTAGTTCACAGGAGAGTTTGGTAAAGTTTGGATATGTTTCCTGGAGAAGTAGTGCTAGAATGCCATAAGCCAAATTCGACAGAAGACTCAGATTAGAACTCAGAAAATCTAATTGGAACTCTGAAAATTATAAGATCAGTAGAAATTCTGCTAGTGGAGATCCAGATACAGGCTGTCTCATTTGGGAACAAGGATCCCACTGGCAACTGGACACAGACCATGTATGCTTTGCTGTAGCAGAAAATTTGTCTACATTTTGTTCATGTCCCAAGACTTTAGGAGAAACTGACATTAAAAGAATCAGACTAACTAATCTGGCAGAGGAAAACTCAATCCAAGTTAAGGCTGTAGCATGGCTACTGCTTGCTTCTTGAGGGAGATATATTGTGAGAAGTAGGAAGAAAAAACAAGTCTACCAAAGGTTTCAGTTTTGGCAAACAGAAGGAGCCCACAAAGATGGAGCAGGGGAGAATTTGACTGAAAAAAAGATTAGTATTCTTTTTTAAAAAGTCAAATACTTTAAAACAAGAGAACAGTAAAAATAGTTTGAGATAATGACATGAATCAGCAAGACCTCCAATTTTGCAGGCTCAAGGTTCATCAGGCTATAGCCTGGTTCCATTTGAGAAAGGAGCCCCAGAGGACAGTGTTAGAGAAAGGCCACCTAAGGAACTTGTTTGCAGGGTTTTGTTTCATAGTACTCAGACTTACAGGCACTTGGAGACCTCTGAAGGCATGGCCCAAGAGGGACTGGCTACTGCCTCACCTGGCAGCACAGTTTGGCATCGTCCACATGTACTGGTTTTATAGACATATAAAATACAAGAGTTGTGGGTGTCAGGAAGGGTGCAACCCAAATGTCAGAAGAAAACCCGAGAGTCCAGGTATGTACCCATGGAAGGGCAGTACATAAAGCTGTGAGACTGAAGTCAATATTGCAATGGAGACCACAAATGAAGCTGTATGCAGTGGCACAAACCTACAGTCCTTGCTACTGGAAAGACTAGGACAAGAAAATTGTTTGAGTCTGGAAATTCAGGGTCAGGTTTGGCAGCAAAATGAGATCCACCAAAAAGGAAAGAAAAAAATTAAAATCTGGATTTGTGCTTTATGTATATCAAGTGATCATTATGTTCATTAATACTTTTCAGAAACCATATTTTCTAGTTCTCTTGTTGTTATTGGTACTAAAAATGATTTTGACAATTACCTTGCAAACTAGTTAAGAGAACTGTTCTAGTATTGTGAATATTTGTTTGACTTCAGCTACTGGCTACAAGACATTATTGCTAATATATTAAAGTGAATCTCAATACTCTCATGGAGTCTTCATAGAAAGGATTAAAAGCTTGAAACTTTTTTCTGCCTATTGAGCATTTTTGTAGTAATTTGCAAGTATAATTATATAATGAACTGCATTATTGTGAAATATAAAAAGCATAAAATTATTGCTCCTTTTGATAAACTTCCAGTAAATTCTTTGAGAACAAAGAATTTTTGATGCACACTATGTTACTCTTTTTCCCTTTTCTTCTTTCCTTCTTTTTGTTTTTACCTTTTTCCTTTTCCTTCAACATTCTCCTTCTTTTCTTCCCTCTTTCCTTCTTTCTCTCTTTTCTTCACATTCTTTTTTCCAACTTTTCCTATTTTTCTTTAGATTTCTGTCTGTTTGTGATTTTAGTGACCAAAATTTAAAATATCATTTATTATAATGGACTCTGAAGTTTTATAAATATTGTTATGTTAAAGCAATCACTTAAGTAGAAATCTTTGCATTTCAGAAATCAACTTTTAGAAAACTTTTTTAGAACTGCAATGAAAATATTGAAAGTCTTGCACATTTTAAGTAGAGTATATTCAAAGAGTAATTTTGAATATCATGTTATAAAAATCACAAAAGTATATTTAAATAAAATTTATGAAGTTTATTTTATGCAACAATAGCTAATTTTTAAAAAATAAATTTATCACATTTTAAGCTAGTTTTTAAAAAATTTCAGCAACATTAAACTAATACTAATATTTTATATCAAAGACAAGAATGATGAAATAACAGATCACAAAGAAAAATGAAGTAATAATCAACAAGGTTCTATTTAGGAAGGACTAACATCAGATGATGGGAATTGTGTCAATTACTAAACTGATTCAGCAGAAACAATGATGACAGAAAACTATGCACTTATTTAAACATTTTTAGCTCATAAAACCACTGGCAATGAAATTTACAAGTAATTATCAAACATATTTAACTGTGCTATGTTCTAAATGTTTGTCTTCTCAAAATACATACATTGAAATTAATCACCAGTGGAACACTAGTGTGACATAAGCTGAAGTCACAGATGCCAGCTCCTCATTAATGGAATCAGTGCTCTCCTGAAAGAGAGCTGTTTGACTTTTCACCATATGATGAGACAGCAAGGAGCCTCCATTTATGAACCAGGAAGAAGATCCTTAACAGGCTGAACTTTTCAGCATTCAACTTGGAATTCTTAACATTCAGAATTTTGGGAGACACATTTCTGTTATTCATAGGTCACAGAGTTTATGGAATGTTATTATAAAAGCACACACTCATTAAGATAAACTAGAAGATCAGAGAGGAAACTGCAATGTGCCAGTACTCTTTTGTGTTTGTGTGTGTGTCTGTGTGTGATTTTATTTGTACATTTTCAATATATATATAAGGATTGCATTCATCATAGGGAATTTGATCTGTTCATGATATATCTTACTTATTCTTTTTTTCCCATTCTCTTCCCCCTTGCCCTCCTAATTTACTAAAGTTTTATTTCCATTGTTTTCTTCTATTCCCTTTTTCTTGTCCCTTCTTTCCCCTCTACCTCCCTTGGTCTCTTTCTCATTTGAGCATTTTCTGTTTCCAAATATACAGTATACTTTTTGGTCTCTATCTATACTTTCAGTTTCTTATATCAGAGAAATAAGGCAATATTTAAACACATGTGTCCACTTTATGTCACTTAAGAGTGTAGCCTCAAGGTGCATCCATTTAGCTAGAATTATCTCAAATTTATCCTTCTTTATGGCAGAGTAGTACTCTACTACATAAAGAAAATCTTTATCCATTCACTGGTTGATGGGCATTTGATCTGTTTCCAAGATTTAGCTGCTAAAAAAAATGTGCCACTGTAAACATGAACATGACTAAATCACTGTGGCATGATGTTTTAATTCTTTCAGGAAGATGCCAAGAAGGGAAATAGCTGGCTTGCATGGAACCTCTAGTTCTAGATTTTTAAGGAAACTCCACATTGATTTCCTCCTTTTTTCCTACACTCCTGACAGCATTTGTTGTAGGTCAATATCTTGATAATGGCCATTATTTCTGGAGTGATAAGGAATGTCAAGCATTGTTTTAATTTGAATCTCTAGAATAACCAATGTCAAACTTTTTTCTTATATTTATTTGCCATTTCTATTTCTTTATCTGAGAAATGTGTACTCATTTCAGGTGCTTACTTTTGTACTGGGTCTTTAAACTTGGGGAATATGATTTTTTTTTTGATTCTTTGAATGTTCTAGACATTTGTCCTTTATCTGAGGAATAACTGGCTAAATTTTTTCTCCATTCTATGTGCTGTCTCTTCACTTTGTTGGTGGTTTCTTTTCCTGTGCAAAAGCTTTTAATAAGATGATATGTCAATTGTTTCTTTGTGATATTTCCTGTGTGATCATTATAAATACAGATTTAATTCAATCCTGATCATAATAGCAGTAGCATACCTCACAGAACTAGAAAAAAAAATCTTAAAATTCACTTGGAACCATAAGAAACCTAGGATATTGAAAGAAATTCTGGGTAATAAAAGCAGGGCACAAAACATCACAATCCCTGTTTTGAAATCATACTACAAAGTGACTATGATAAAAACAGCATGGTGCTAGCAAAACAAAAACAGCTCCAATGATCAATAGAATAGATTAGAAGATGTAGAAACAACTGCAAACATACTCAGTAGTCTGAGATAAAGTAGTCAAATTTCTTCTGGGCAAAGATAGCTTCTTTAATATACAGTGCTAGGAAAACTGGCTTTCCACAATCCAGGAATTACAACTAAGCCCCTGTCTTTTACCATGCACTACACTAAAATCAACATGGATCAAAGATCTAAATATTAACCAGTACTCTTTAGGAGGAGGCACCAAGCAAAAACTTGCAGCTATATATATAAATTTTAAATTCAAAATTCTACAGAGACAAACATGTTCCAAGTTAACTTAAACCATAACTTTTCAATAATTATAAAGACTAGTTTAAAATTTAAATTGATGGATGTCTATATCTTTTAGTGACTTATTAATTGCTCAAAGAAAAGCAGTGTTAGGAAGCTCTGAGCTTCTTTACTCTTAAAAATATATTTAATTCCTAAATTAAAATCTATCTTTATTTACTATTTTTTGCAATATTTTATACTTTTATTATGGTAACTCTCTGTTCCAAACCCTGTGAATATTTTAAACCATTGGCAATATCATAGAACTGACTTCCAAGTTTAGGTAAGCCTCTCCTCAGGTTTCCTGACAATCTCAAATTATCAAATACTCTGCTGAGGATTCTAGTAAAGGGGTTGAAGGTTTAGCTCAGAGCCATAAGTGCCTGCTTGGCAAACATGAGGTCAGAAGTTCGATCCCCAGTACAAAAAAAAAAAAAAAAAATTCTAGTAAAGATAGAAAAATGCAATTCCTATGAGGCTTTTACTTTCTCTTGTCTGGATGAACTCTCCTTAAGAACTTAGTGATCACCTCACTTGAGTCTGTAAACAATCTTACAAGGGTAATGTTTCCTAAATGTTCTATAGTTTTTGTGTGTGAGTTCACTTTTAGCAGTGATAATCTTTCACAATGTCTCAGTAGTTTCCTTTCACCATGTCTTTTGTTTTTGTTTTTTTCTGGTAAATTGTAAACTAGTGCATACATTTGTTAATTTATGAGGAGTTTTAATGGCAGTGTGAATTCAGGTGCTGAGTTTAATTTGCATTCTTTTTTACTACCTTTAATGTTGCCTATGCTTTCAGTTGCTTAATGGTTCAGGCTATGTTGATAACTTTCTTCAGGTAAAGGCCTAAGACAGAAGACAGATATGTTTTCAGGCACTACAATTCCTTTATGACCTCTGACTTTATTCAAAGCAGTTTTAACTATGAATGCTATGTGAGTTTTAAAGCTTATTTCTTAAAATCCATGTTTTTACCTTGTCTCTCTGCAGGCATATGAACCTAACACCTACTCACAATTTAGTATATTCTCTTTTTTTCTGATCAGTCTAAATCTTCTTTTTTTA
Organism: Hydrochoerus hydrochaeris; assembly: GCA_004027455.1. Taxonomy (NCBI): domain Eukaryota; kingdom Metazoa; phylum Chordata; class Mammalia; order Rodentia; family Hydrochaeridae; genus Hydrochoerus; species Hydrochoerus hydrochaeris. The sequence continues at coordinate 58,296 of PVLA01003961.1, read as the reverse complement.
TTCTTGAACACGACTCTATGTGGTAAAACTTTAATGAATATCTTTCCAAAAGAAAGTAGGATATTCATTCCAGCATATTATTAATCAGTTATCTTGTCTGGAAATCTTAAACACTAGTTCATTAAATAACCTCTGAAATGAAGTTTGTTCAGTTTAGTAGATAAATTTTGCATGATTTAGTATTGAAAGCCATGGGTTCTTCTTGACAAATAAAGTCCTCAGTGGTGCTATGATACTGTATATGTGACAAGCCAGACTCCCAAGACAATTTAACACATTTTACTCATATTTAATTACTTTTAATTATATTTAATACATTGCTGGAAATCTTTTAAACATTAAAATATTCTCTAAATGTCATCCAATCTTTAAAATATAAAATATGAAATCAGATGTCATGTGCATTTTAACTATGACTTATTAGGAGTTTTTGTAAGCAATCAAAAATTGACTAGTCTCCTGTCTCTTGGGATTGTTTTAGCTTAAATATCTAAGTTTATTTTTATAGTACAAACCAGACCTTGAGGTTGCTATAGTAATGGTCAAATAACAACCAGAGATGATATTTTTAGGTGAAACAACAAAAAAGACTTAATTTGCCCAGAATGAGCATGTTTTCCATTTTATTCTAGTTAGAATTCAACTCCTACTGTTTTCTTTGTGTTAAGATGTTAGAAGATCCTTAGTAATTATAATTTGCATACTACCTAAAGAATTTAGCAATCTTCACCTGTTAGAAATGTCATTATTAATCTTAAATTGGATTTCAGTTTTCTAATTCTAAGATATTATTGCCATAGGTTATTGTATTTCTATATAACGCATCTGTATACATTGAAATCATAAAATTGTGTAATGATTTTATTATTTACATGAACACTTATGCCTCTACATATATCGTCTTTGCAAATGATTTTTATATTAGTCTTTCTCTCACAGAGTTATTCTAAGCTAATATAGTTATATTTCATTCATAAATCTTTTCTCCCATTGCTCACTCCTACTTCTTTACTTTCTACATATGAATTTATTATGTATTATTTTCCTGCGAAAGGTAAACACTACATCTACCTTCAATATTTGTTTCTCAATAATGAAAAGCAACAAAGCACTAATAATTTTAAAAGCAAGGGTTACATTTCAAAAGCCAAGTCTTAGCTTGAATAGTTGGCAGGAATGCTTTATAGTTCTAATATTCTATCAAATTCTAATAGTTCTAATTGCCTAATTATCTGCTCCAGTGCAATAATAAAACCTCTTAATGTTTCATTTTCTAGTACAGGAAACAGTATTCCAGTCCGTGCTAGAGAACCTTGTAACCCTCTGTTGAATGTGAAGTTGAAGTTCTTTAATACAATCTTGCACTTTTGTAAACCAGCTCCATCTGTCATCTCACTTTTATTCCCTCCACCTCCCTCTTTACCCAAATGTTGCTTATTTATTCAAGGAACACCTCTCTTTTTTTCTTTTATCTTTTTCTCATTGGCAGCCCTACTTTTTATATCTATTTTATACTCTTCAATAAATGCCTCTGTTTCTATGTGTTTGTTCTTTAATGCCAGCAATAACTTCCTTTCTGAATCTTACATGCCTCCCCATGCCTCTGAAAAGTTTCTCTCTTCTTCCCATCTTGCCATTAGCACCTCTCTTAATCTGCCAGTCTGTGCTGTGCTGAATAGTTAGGAGAGAATCAATGCTTCTTTTCAGGCACTGACAGGAGGAACTGCCTTGGGCACACTCAGCAGAACAAGAGAGCATTAGGTCAACAACAATAAGAGGATTTAAAGACAACTTCTAGGCACTAAATTTCTACTTAGGAAATTCTGTGATACATTTCCCATCTCTGTTATTGAACTGATCAATCTAAGGGAAATAATTCTCCTGAAAAATATATTTATAATTTGTCTGCAATTTTTTTAAAAATTTATGTATACTGAATACAGAAGACATTCCAGGATTTTACACATAGAAATATTATCATGGATATTCAAATAGTATTATTTTTGCATCCAGGATCAGAACTCTTACTTTCTAGTTCACTTGCTGGTTTCAGTCCTTCAGCCTATCCCTTATTCTCTATTTAGGCATTACCTACTTGTTCTAAAATGTTTAACACTTTGCAAATGAAAATTTGTGGTTTTAGTTTTATTGTAAGACCAAAAGGAAAAGGAATCAAAGCTTCCCCCTCCCCTCAGCCATAATGTTCATGTTATAATCAGCTTTGGAAAATACTTAAAATAATTTTCTTCTCATGGCAAAAGACAGTTTTCATGTAAGAAAATAGATAAGCAAACAAAGCAAAACCATTGTTAATATAGCTTATTTTAGCATAAATATTTCTTCAGAGTTCATGCTTTATAATTCCCTGGAAAACATTAAACCTAAATAGATTTTCCTGAGTAATGCAACTACTCTTGTTCTTAAACACAATATGTTTCAATAATACATCTCAACTGGTATTAATTATGCTACTATTCTCACTTAATTAGCGATTAAAAGAACATTCAAAGTTCTCTTATGACTTAAGGCAAATAACTTTAGAGTAAAACTTATAAACCCATACATGATAAAAAAAATTGATTAATTTTATGTATCATAGGAATAGAATAGAGATTGAAAGAGTTTTGCCCAAAAATAAGTTAGAGGACATTATGGTAGTGGGAAGCTGAATCAGGGGATGTTTACCCTGAGGTCACTTCCTCCTTCCCCTATACAACTTCCTTTTTCCTTTCCCAGTGTACACAAAGAAAATTCCAATCAGCTCCTCATGCATCATCAATGCCTGCCCTAAGCACCACCCCCGCTCAAAGGTTACATGTGTCCTATACTCCATATTTCGGTGGAAGGATATAGCCCAGCTGACATGGGTTGTGTGGTCCTTTCCATGTCCTCAAATCAATAAACCTGTTTATTTTGTACTTTTACTCCTCTATTGTGCCAGAATACCCTATCATAATGGTGCTGGACTTGGATGGTAGTGCATGAGCTCTTGAGAGTCCCTCCCTCCCAGTTTGAGCTACCCTGCCTATGAACCACCTATTTTTTCCTCTGGGACTGTTTACTTGCAGCCACTAATTTGTATGCCACAGTGACCTTCCTCACTCATCACAGGTGACCTGTCATCTGGGGTTTTCTGTTTCCTTTCCTAAAATTCTCAAGCTTGCATCACAAAACCTATCCTTGCTGTCCCAGGATGGAGATACCAGGTTTCACATTCCTTGAATAGAACAGCCTGAGGCAAAACTGTTATTTTCTTTCCCTGGGACCCCACCCTATACTCTTTGGTGATGGCCAAGGAAAACAGGTGTTGGGACTTTCTGGGTCACACTTTCAAACAGGTGATGACTTTTTTGATAGGTGTGATCCAGGACCGCTTTCACATTGGGGGAGAGCCAAAGATCTTATGTCCCAAGGTGAAGTTGTTCTCTCAGCTCACTTATAATTCAGTCATGGGGACCATTTCCTGTCCCCCAGAAAACACACCTCTGGGGTGCCTGGTTCAAAACTTTGGTGCTCTTGACCTCAAGAAGGCTATGAAAACGAAAAAGCTGGCCTTTATTTATGCTTTTGTCCCAGTGGCAGCAAGCTGGCAGGAACCCTTCATTTTTAGGCCTTTTTCACTTTGAGGATGTGTCCTTCTCTCACTCTGTCTTGTATGATGGCCCAAATGCTTCTGGCTCACTCTGCTCCACCAGGAACTCTTCCCTCCCTCCCCACAAGACCCCTTAGGTGATGCCTCTCTCCCCTTCCCCTACATTGCCATTTTGTCCACTGACCCACTATATGTGGTCTCATGTGTTCCAGCATTCCAGCAAGCCACATGGTTCTCAGCAGCCATCTTGCTGCAGCTCATGTGGAGGACAGTTGCCATCTTGCCTCATCATGGGACCAGTAGCACCCATCTACAGGCTGGTCCCGAGGGACTAGTTTATATTCATTTTACCCTCATCAACCTATCTCAGAATAATGATAAATTAGGTTCCTTTTCTGCTATTTTTATTTCAACAGATCTCTATTAATTAATCTACAAAAAGGTTCACACTAGTCTATTTATTATAGTTCAAATTGGCCAAATATAAACGGCACTCTGAGTTTGTAAAATGTTTGTCAGTTTATACATCTGTTGTCTGTTCTTCCAGTCTGTTTATACTGTACAAATTGTCTGTCCATGTTTGTCTATTTGCCTGCTCTTTAAACAGCTGTTCCTATTTATTTGAGCTCAACAATCTTTTTTCCTCCTCTTTTACATTTTCAGATCATTTAATCAAGATTTATTTGGGTTATAGATTTAAAAAACATGCTTCCACCTAGGTTGCCAGCTGGTCAAAATGATGTTAGAACTGGTAAAACAAAACCCCTTAGACTGAGGAGACACTGGGTAGGACTTCAAGTGAAGAATATGAAAGTGGCCACCTGGTAACTTTAACCAGCTCTTGTTCATTAATTGCAGGCCCCAATAATCTCTATAGCCTTAAGGGAGACACCCCAACTAAAGTTCATATGACCATTCATTGTTGATGATCTAATAGTATATTCATGTCTTCAAATATAGAATTGGGATTGTTTATGATGATAAAAATTTTCTTTCAGATCCAGACATCTGCCTTTTTCTTGTGCTCCAGCCAAGAGATTGAAATCAAATAAACATGAGATCATCAGTCAAGTGATAAAAATTTATGTAATGTCCATCAACAAAAGGATCTAAGAGCCAATGAGTTACAATTGCTATAACCTAAAAGCAGTTTCTAAACTTGTCAGTCCTACTGCTCTTGCTTTGGTTATATATGCTTTATACTTTGATTATGCATGCTTTGACTAAAGTTTATTCTTGCTAAAAAGGTGCCAAAAACAAAAGTATTATAACAAATATATTAAATTCTTTTTAGATTCTTTTTACTGGGATCCACCAAATCTTTTCCAGAAAAAGGTTATATGATGCATATTGGGGCCATAATTAACTATACTTAACTGGCCTTAAATGACACCACAGCTGATCTCTCTCCTAAATAAAAAGGAAAAAAGTTAATAAAACAGGCCATCCTCAAAGATGGCACTAGACATTCTAACAGCACAAGAGGTACTTACAAAATTATAAACCCTAACTGTGTGTATGACAAATGAATGACATGCCAGCTTCTAAAATTCCCTGGACCTTATCCTTATCCTCCTTATGAGAAGCCATTACTAAAATTATACTCATAAATACCCTATTGATTCTATTATTTGACACCTGCTTACTTAATTGATTCCTTGCCTTTGTCTCCTTTAGACTTAAAGCTGTACACCTACCGGAGATGAAAATGCCTGGTATTTACTGAGAGCCACTAGTTAAAAACAGAGTATCGCTGACTTCCCTTCAACAACTTTAACCCTCTTCAGCTTAAAGAAGTCAGATTGGTCTCTGCCTATTACCCCTCATGGCAGTTTGGGTTACTTCTTCAGAGAAAAAGTGCTACACACAGCTAAGTCAGTTAAAAATATTATAGGCAGTCAGACAGGGATAGAGCCTCAAAATAACCAGCATGGAGAACCAGATGTCTTATGACTGTGGAGGATCAGATACCTTCCACTGTGGGCCAGATCCCAAGACAAAAGAATAAACTTGGCCCTCAAACCCCACAGGGAGACCTTCTTACTATAGCTTTTCATGTTTTTAACAACAGAGATAAAAAGGAAAAATAACAATCTGGTCTTTAAGCAGTGACACTTGGAGCTCTGAGACAGGTAAACTGAGACAAGGTAGAGCTGCCTGACCCAGACCATGCTTCAAGTGTGACAAAAAGGATGCTGGGCAAGAGAATGTCCTCTTCTGCAATCTCAAGGGCCATTGGAAGAATGACTATCCTAGCCATTAGAAAGCAGGTAAGCCATCCTCTAAATCCTTGCCCTCACAGGAGATCTTGTCACCACTGCATTCATCCCTGACTGATTACTCGGACTTGCTGCTGAAGACTGATAGGGCTCAGGGTCCACAGCCCCCATTAAGGTATCCTTCTCAGAGCCCCAAGTCCCACTGGAGGTCTCAGGTAAGACATCCTCTGTACTTGTGGATATAGAGGCCATGTATAGTGTTCTTCCTGAGTTTTCAGGTCATTGTATTAAGTTCTAAGTCTCTGTAGTGGGTGTTGACAGCCAACCTAAACAGTCCCTGCACACAGGGCCTATTCCATGCAGGTTCTAGACTCTTCTTTACCCATAGCTACCTAGTAATTCCAATGTGTCCCACATCCCTTTTAGGTAAAGATCTTCAAAAGCTTAACTTCTCCTTTACCTTCTCCCTCCCCACAGCTCTCTGTCCTTCAGATACCCTCACAATGCATCTCCCCTCCCTTCTTGTCTGGTCAATCCCATAGTTTGAGACACCTCCAATCCCACCCGCATTACCCATGTGAAGCCTATTTTAATTTGTCTCAGGGATCCTTCAATTTTTCCTTGCATTCCCCAATATCCTATAGCTCCCAAATATTTACGGGGACTTAAACCTATAATCAAGCATCTTTTAGACAACAGTTTTCTTAAACTTACCCATTCACCACTACAATACTCCCATTCTCCTAGTACTCAGGCCTAGTGCGTCCTATAATGTCATACAAGGGCATAGGGTAAATCAATGATGCTGTTACCCCAATTCACCTAACGGTGCCAAACCCTTGTACTATGGTCTCTCATATCCCTCCCTCCACCACTCACTTCATAGTCCTAGACCTTAAGATGCCTTTTTTTTTACCATCCCCTGCTACACCCTGATTGTCAGGATTCCTTTGTGTTTAGTAAGAGAGAGACTTTGCCCTTTTCCTAACAATAAAAGTATGAGAATGAACAAGATTTGTCCTAGAATAAGTTACAGGACATCATGGTGGTGGGAGGCTGAATCAGGGCATGTTTACCCTGAGGTTACTTCCACCTTCCCCTATTACAACTTCCTTCTTCCTTTCCCAGAGCAAGCAAAGAAAACTCCAATCAGCTCCTCATGCATCATCAACGCCCACCGTAAGCACCACCCCCGCTCAAAGGCTACAAGTGTCCTATACTCCATATTCTAGTCGAAGGAGACAGCCCGGCTGCCATGGGTTGTGTGCTCCTTTGCATGTCCTCACCTTCATAACCTGTTTGTCTTGTGCTTTCACTTCTCTATTGCACCAGAATACTCTGTCAGAGATTATATATTTCTAAGCTTTTTTTACAACACATTTATCTAAAGAGAAAGTTTTACAGGATGCAGTATTTAATGCTAACAGTGTGCTAGGTCACGCTTAAATGTTTAATGCACCATATTTTCCTCATTATTTTACAGACACGTTGAAAACACTAAGAATATAATTCATTTGTATCTTTAAAAAGAATTTGATGGCAATTTTTGTAACTGCTCAAATTAAAAATTAGTTAGAAATAATACAGAATGAAAGACCGGTCAAATAACGATTTTGATAAGTAGAGAAGTTTGGCATTTGATGTGAAATTGTTTTCAATATAGTTTTCTTGATCAGAATCCTTATTAATATTCACAAAACTCAAGATTTGACAACATAAAGGTTAAAATCTAAACAAGAAAATATATATTTAGATATGTTATGATAGAAGTTTATGTAACATCCTACCTTTTCTTTGAAACTGTTTTAAATTGTTACTCTTACAATGTTATACAGCTGTGCTTTATTTCCAAACCATCTCTGTTCCAAAATAAGTAAATGAGTTGAATTAAAATATTTATTTATTTAACATGTTTATTGATGGGATTAAAAGTCACTTAATGTATATGGGCTATTTTAAATTGAACTCTTTTAAATCAGTAAAGATGAATATTTTTAAATAACAGTCAAACCTGTGATTAGTTTTAAAATTATTAATTCAATAAATTTGACTTATAAAGAAAATAGAGCTGATATCTTAAAGATACTTAGTCTGACCAAAACATGACAAATGACTTTTGTGAGGTTTTTGTTTTTGTTTTTGTATGTTCACTTGCATTTCTAGAAGACTTTGAATAGTTAACTTTACACCTAAGCAAGTCTGAGCTGTGGGGTGGAGTGGTCGCTAAGCAACCTTACCAGGAGAACATTAAGTACCACATTTTTCTCATTTAAATCTGTTTGAGAGCTAGAGAAGTGAGAGATTTTTATGGGCAGAACTTTTCAAGTTGATTTGGCTAAACTAAACAGACTGTAATTTGTATGCCTGAAATCTTGTCAGATTGGCAAAAGCCAAAACAAAAATTCCTTGAAGAAAATATGATTACTGCTGTGAAGAGGATTTTTCTTTAAGATGTAAACTCAGTTTTGTTCTTAAGTGAAAAGATACTTTTTTAAGCACTGTAAAAACTTCATGTTTGGTGTTTTGTTATTCCAATCCCACTCGGTATTCTGAAGATAATTATTTAAGCCAAAACATTATAGCACTAAAATTAGCCCAAACCTATCTTAGATGTAATTAAATGGGAAAAAAAAACTTTTATTCTTTTTATTTAGATTTGAGTGGAGAAAATTTCAATTACTGATAGGTTCCTAATATTAACATACCAAAGGGAAGAATAAAGTGGGGAGAATATGAATAATTCTTTGATTATAAAAACCTACAAATATGATTATTTTGCCCTTCCATTATGATTTTTAAATAAGTATTTTTTGTTCAAATGTCTAATTTTTAACTATGTAGCAGCCTTACAATCATAAGACAATCTAATTATTTAAAAATGACTTACATTTTCTTATTTTGAGGTTTATATTAATAGTGATATCATATATTAATTCAGAAATTCTATCTTTAGGTAAATAATAAGCCTTGAATAAATCTGATTTTTAGGTAAGCTACAGTTAACTAATATTACTGGATATGATTTCACTATATAAGTATCACTCATGTAATTATTTGGGCCACATTATAAATACATAAGTATTAATGATGCATTCATTTTATTGTTAAGATAAATTTAAGCTATTTGTAATCTGAAAGTATTAAAAGCAACATTTCTAAAATATACTTGTATGTTTCTCCCAGTAAACCTGTGAAACATTACCTTGCTGTATATTTCACTGAATAGAAGTCATTTTATAATTTGTGATATACTAACACATTTCTTTCCAAAGTATTTCTAAAAGTTAACACTGCTGACATAGCATATGGGCACCTCAGTTGTCCATATCATTTCCTAGTTTGTTATAATTGCATATTTGTATATCCAAAGTTGGGTTTTATTTTGCCTTCATGTCAGAAAGAATGAGTATTATTTAATGTTTCTTATCTGAGATGCACTTTGGCAGATTGGTGTTAGAAAGCTTTAAAAATCTCTGTCCAGGCTTCAGGTGTACCTGAGGTATCCTTTGTAATAGAAACATTTTATTTCTCTGTCCTGTTTAAACTCAGAAGTGGTTAGTCAACTGTTGTTACCAGTGTAATGAAAGTATCATTTCTGGGCACAATATTAAAAAGTCAGCTTTTTTTTTTTTAATGCATGGTGGGGCTCTGAGAGTTCAATGCCTCAGGATGGGCAGATATAAATACACTTGAAGCCAACCACTATTTAGTAGCCAGTATAAGGTAGGAGGTGGGTGTTTTTCCTGTAAGAGCATAGAGGCTGTGGTAGAATGAGCAAGTTTAATATCATAAAGGAAATAAACCAAGATCCATCCCTACCTCAGTGCTAATCTCACTGACCAAGAGCAGAAAATTATTTCTGCATTCCAACATTGGCCCACAAAATAGGCAGGGTAAGGAGAGGATAGGAGAGCTACTGTGTCAATTTACAATTCCTAGTCCCCAACATATCCCCCTTTTTTATTTTTGTATCACAGTAGTTGAAACAACATATAGAAGGAACCGGAAAAAAGTGGGGGTAACTCGCCCTTCAGCTGCAGATTGGTTTTATACAATGGAAAACTACTCAGCTATAAGGAAGGAAAACCTTGAGGCTCTTGTAGGTAAATGGATGATCAAGCTCAGGGGTAAAAAGGTTAAGAATCACTTAGGTAAACAGCTGGTTGCCTCCCTAATCTAAAAATTAGAGGAGTTAGTGGGACACAAAATGTACAATGCTCCCTATGAAAATGAAAGGGCAGGAATTGTCTGGAAAGGGAAGGCAGAGGACATTGGCAATATTATATCTGATTTGAAACCCATATTGTTTTCATTGCTCTGTTTAGTTTGGTTTTATTCTGTTCCAATTTGTATACTTGTACTAGATTTGATGGCATGAACAGCTATCCCAAAGACAGCAGGATATACTATGGTAACCATTTTTAATTTCCTATTAACTTAATCTGAAGCCCTGTATTGCTTTCACTGTTTTGTTTTGACTGATTTTATTTGAATCTGTTTTGTTTGATTACTGTCTTGTCTTGACTGGTTTTATTCAAATCTGTTGTTTGATAGTATCAAATCTTAGAGCATAGGCAACTACTTTGAAGACAATAAGATTCACTATGATACCCATTCTGGTTTGACTATTATCTTCTTTTGGAATCCTATAATGTCTCCAGTGTTTTGTTTTTATTGATTTTGTTCTGTACTGCTATGTTCAATTTTATTGTGCCTGGTGATATGGGCAATTCTATTGAAAATAATAACAGACATCATGGTAACCATTGTAGATCACCTTGCATTTTGTGTGTAAGTCATGTACTATGTCCATTCTTTTGTTTTGACTGACCCCATTTTGTTTTTTCTCATTTGGTTTTATTCTCTCAAAAAAAAAAAAAAAACAACAACACATAGGCTATGATGGTCCATACTCATTAAACAGCAACCATATTTTTAGGTATTTGCAGTAGGTTCTGTTTCATCACCAGCATGAGAGCCTCTTACACTGTCTTAAAAAGTTAACTTGCAACTTCAAAATTACTCATCTTTTGTCCTGATAACACTAATGCTCCTGAAGGGTTTTCTTCAGCGGGCTGTGTCCCAAAGTAACTCTGTAAAACCATGAGTTAAAATTTACCAGCAATGTGCATGCACTGTGACTTAGAAACTGCTATTTTAATCCTGTAATGATCCTGAGAAGTCCTTAAAATAAATTCTGGTCATGGTTCCTTCTGAAATTAAAGTGTTAAAAATATAGTATCTCACACCATTTACTCTGATAAATTGATGGGAAAACATAGAGTTAGACTAGTTTACCTATTTTAGCTTTTCTATGAAATTCTGTGTAAGACATTATTATAATCTATACAATTCCTTGTTTGGCTCTCACATTTAAGCAGAACTGTCTTATAAACACAGCAGATCACAAGTTTTGTTGCTTGTTTGTTCATTTTGAGAAATACTGTTGTTTTAGTTACTGAGTTATAACATCTATTGTTCTTTGAGCTTGTAATGTATTTTGAGAAATTTATCTCAGTCTGAGAACAAGAGGCATGCATGGGCCACCACCAGAATGGATCAGCCAGACCCCAGCCCTTTCTGGTGCAAAGGTTGGCAAACATGAAGTACCAACACCCCCAACATAGGGTACTTATCCACAGAAACACAGGCTGTGATGATAGCTATCGAGGTGAAATGCAATTAGATGCCTGTGGTGCTTTGGTGTTTGACTAACATTGCAGGTTTAGGGCCAGTGGTCTGATCATAGGTTCAGAGGACAGTGGCATGCCATACAACATCTAGGGGGGGAATCTCCTTTCAGCCATTGCTGATTCTCTATGATTTTGTTCTGAAGTCTTATGTTGTTTCCATTGTTTTGTTAGATTGAGTTTTATTTTCTTTTGTTTCATTGTGTCAAATCCAATGGCAAGTGCAGCTATTTCAAAGATAGCAAGATGTATTATGGTAGCAATGTTGGATTTACTATTAACTTGATTTTGTCTTTTATTGCATTCATTGTTTCATTTTTATTGTTTCTATTCTATTGTGTTCTGTTTGATTTTTACTATATTCAAAGTTATCTGCAGCTATTTGAAGACATCAAAAGGCATTATGCTAACTATTGTTGATTTCATAATGTTTTGAAGTCCTATATCTCTTACACTGGTTTGTTTTGATTGGCTTTATTGTGTTTTATCCTCTTTAAAATAAAATTTAAAGTTCTTCTAGGGATATGCCCAGAAGTGTGACAGAAGAACTGAAAACATCATACCACAGTGATATATGTGCACCCATGTTTATAGCAGCACAATTTGTAATAGCCAGATCTTGGAAACAACCTCAATGCCCATCAACTGAGGAATGGATTAAAAAAGATGTGGTATTTGTATACAATGGAGTAATACTCTGCTCTAAAGAATGATCACATGGAGATATTTCTAAGTAAATGGATGCAACTCAAGACCATACTCATAAGTGAAATAAATCAAACTCATGTGTGTAAATACCATATAGTCTCCTTAATGTAAGAAATGGTAAGTGTACATAAGATACAAAAAACTCAATAATTACAGTAAAATGATAAGAATCTGCTTAAAGGGGAAAAATAATATCTCAGGGAAAATTAGGAAAAATAAAAAGGAAGAGAAAAGAAAAAATGTCTAAAATTATATAAACACACTTAGGATAGCTAAGATGATTGTGCTACAAATTCTATAAGTTCTTAGAACAAAATAGTTAATATTCATGGGATTGCATATTATTTTATAGTGATCTGAGGAACTCCTGAAGATCATTATATAAAATAACAACCCTAGTTATGCTCCTACCACCTTGTTTTGAAGGCCTATACTGTCAGTGTTCTGGGATCTTTACTATTGTTGTTTATATGTCTTTTTTGTTTCCTGTTTTTTGGTTTTTCTTGATTTGTTTTGTTTTTTCCCTTTAATACAGAAAGGGTGGGTATATATGTAGAGATTCATGTATGTGTAGAACTTCTAAAAAGTTTGAGATTTGATAATATAATGTAGAATAAAATGAACAGCTACTTTGAAGAAAAAGAGACACGAAGGTACCCAGTGCTGATTCCATAGCATCATAATGTGAAATCCAGCAATACTATTATTCTTTGCTCAGAGTGATTTTAGTCTGTTTTGTTTTGTTTAATTTCAACATACATGAAGGTATGGACAGCTATTTTGAAGAAAATTAGAGTCATTATGGCAGCCATTGTTGCCTGTCTTATTGTCTGGTTTTGAAGACCTAAAATGCCTTCATCATCTTGTTCTGATCAGTTCTATACTATTTTGTTTTGTATGAATTCATTGTATGTGAAGATATGGACAACTATTTGGAAGAAAACAAGAGACAATATGATGGACTGTGAAGATCTCCTGTTGCCTTGCTTTGAAATCTGTGTCCTTTACATTGTTATCTTATGATCTGTTGTGTTCTGTTTAACTTTATCCTCTTTAAAAATGAAAAAAAAAATTAAATTTAAAAAAAGAAATTTATCTACTTCATATACATTTTCTAATTTATGTGTAGAAAAATTTTAAATATAATATTCAATATGTTTACATATGAAGTATAATTACTCTGATGTATTACTGTGAATTCTGCATCAGTTTATTTATTAGATGTTTGTATAGTCAACTGTGCTTTCAGTAATCATTTTATACACTTCATTTTTAATTCTTGCTTTTGTATGTTACTCTCTTCACTTTAAGTTTTTCTTAACAACTTTTGTTAAATTTTGAAATGAACATTAGTCTTCTTTTAGTGTTATTTCTTCTGCTTTTAAATTCTGAAGTCTCATTTATTGATTTGCTCAAGGTTCTAGTGAAGCTAGACCAGTGCTCTAGCACTGAACCATCTCCAGACCTGCAAGTTTCTGGGTGTAATGTTTTCATTATCACTCAGTACAAAAATAGTATTTTCAATTGTGAGCTCTTTTCTGACATTTGTATCATTTGGAGGTATATTTTATTATTTCTATCATTTTCTTTCTTTTAGATATTACTTTCAGATTTTTATTACATTTGATCACAAACTTAAATTATTTGAATTATGTTCAGACATTATACATAGACTATCTATTGTTGAATTTGAAAATATGCTTAAACAAATACTATTTTACCATTCAGCCCAGAGATAATATACGTAGAGGGATGGATTAATACATAAATTTCTGTTCACCAGTTTTTCCTGTTCTAATAATTGAAATGGTACCAGTATATTTCCAACTACAAATCTATGTCTATTTCTACTTTTCTTCACAATTTTTATTTCATTTATTTCAATATAAATTGTAAATGTTTCGTTTCACTATCTGTCTCATGCTGTTTTGTAGTACATTTTTCAAATATTACTTCTCAAATAAGTTTATAACAAGAAGTGTGGAAGCAAGCATGACAAGAGTAACAATGACATACCATTTCTTAAATGTAAAAAAGTATAAAATTGTGAGACTAGAGTTACACAAAGAAAGAATTTTTTGTGAATGTCATCCAAAAAATTTAAATTTTACTAGCAAGACCACTTTTCTTAAAGGAATATTAGAATTTAAGAACTAAGAAATTTATTCAAGACTTTGGAAATTTGATAAATAAAGTTAGGTGACCAGAATAATTAGTGACAAATATGTAAGTAAATGTAAATAATTTCTAATTAATACTTCTAAAGCAATATTTCTAATTTAGTTGTTGCATGTGTTCTTCTGTCTGTATACACTACTGTCTTAAACATAGCAGTTGTTCAAAGACTTTTGATCAAATTTACACAAAGCGTAGGTGAGAATATCATATATTTCACAAGTTTGCTTCTGGAATACGGCTGAGTGTATTTTGTGAGTTCTTGGGGGCAATGAATACAGCAGTACCTCAGTTCAATAACATTTTTGTTTCCAAACAATTCTGCAAAATTTTGCTTTTTGTTTCCAAATGGGTGACAAACACAACCAAGGTCATCTTCCCAGACAAAAAGAAGTATGAGCATCTTTTCCAAAATTGTAGAACAAATTAAGTTAGTGAAATGAGGTACCGCTACACACACACACACACACACACATACACACACACACGTGTATATGTGTATCTATGTGCATGTATAATCTTTGTATTCCCAATGAAAAGACTTTATCCAAAATGTAGCCCATTCTCAATAACTAGTATTTAACTGACTCAGTCATTTTATAATTAAACTGGATTACCCAGTCCATATCCCAATATTAAACTTTAAATTATTTAATTCTGATTTGATTTACTGGAGCATTACTCATGAAGTATAACTAATTGATATTGATACAATAATTTGCAGATTTTTTCTGCTTCAAAAAGTGCTTGTTTATAATTTTGTAAAAACCTCAACATTATAGATAGTTATAGCTAGGTAGGAGAACTGAGAATTCAAATAATGGCTTAACGTACAAAACCATACACATACTAAGGAAAATGAGCTCTTGTAAGTAATGGAATCTTTGGGTGAACTCATTGGGTGAATACAAAAATTACTTAGCAAAATAATTGGTAAAAATTCTATACTTTATGATTTAGAAATAAGAACAGAAACAAAACCTGAAAGTATTGGTCATGAGCAAAAGAAAATATATAAGATAACCTTGAAGAAAATAGCACAAGGAGAAAAAATCAGCAGTATTTGGAAGATTTAAGAGGAAAGAATAAGGAAAGCCAGGCAAAGAAGGAGAAATTAAGAAATTCTAAATGTTTAATATAAAATTTACTCCATTTTCTAGAGTAGTAGAAGAAATTCATGTCAGAAAGCCACTATATATTATTTAAAGACTTTTTTTTCCTTAGGTTAACTCCATGGAATATAGTTTTTACTTACCCATTCATTTATTCATTCAATGAAACTATATTTTATGAACATTAATGACCAGAGAGCTGAGAACAACATAATGAGTTTCTAAATATTTCAATGCCTGTTTTGTGACCTGTAAAATAGGAAAAAAATATTTCACTTGGTGAGTTGTTATAAGGATTAATTCAGTTACTTTACCCCAAGTGCTTAGAACTACATGCAAAAAAATAAGAGCTAATATCAATGATATGGATAAGTAAAACAATTGACTAAGCCAAGGAATTCCAGTGTGTACATAATAATTTTCTGTGTAGGTCTTTTTTATCTATCTTTCAAAGTCAAATGAAAATCTAAAACTGAAAACCAGAGACTGATAATTTTGGGAAAAAAGGGTAAGGTAAAAATAAGCATTACGTCCAATCTGTAATCTATTCATGTATTGTTTTCTCTCTTTTTCCTTGGGACAGTGTCCTAGTGACTGAAGAGAACTGTCAGCTGTGTATAAAAATGTGAGTTTAGGGCCTCTTTAATCATACTCAAAATATTTTATTTTTTGACGACTTATCTTCTAACCCAGCCACTTTACTTTCCTTATATTGAGAAGAATAGAAGACACTCAAAGAAGATGAGAGCATACAGGTTTTAGAAAGAAAAATAAGTGCTTCTTAAATGAAAGAGCCCAAATACGGGATCCTGGTCAGCAGATATTATGTGTACCTCAATCCACTGTGTTAGGGAAAAGAGAATACAAGTCAAGAGCTTTATGAACAATAAAACGTTTTGAATTTATTCCTTAGTAGTTTTTAATTAGATATAAGATGCCGGGGAAAGGAAAGAGAAAACTGAAATAAATTTGAGTTTCTTTTTAGCAAGTGTGCGTTCTTGACAATCTAACATAAGAATCAAATGTTCCTGCTGCTAAAAGGAAAAGAAAGAATTGGAAAATATGAATAGTAATGGAATTTTAGCAGTGTTGGGTTCAGGGTCCTGAATCTTAAATATGGTATATTTGGAAGAACCTATGTTAGGCTATCAAGAAATTGTTTCCATAAAGTCTATTAGGAAAGGTAGAAGACATAATTATCCCTTTATTTTGTAATACATCTTCCATTAGCAATTAGAGAATTCATTACTTTGCTCCAGCAAGTGTTTTATATTACCTTGATAAATAAGTAAATCTTTGATTCTTTTGAGTGACTTTTTTTTCTAGCTGAAGTTTCTGATCCAAGACTAGTACAAGGTCATGTTACTGCATTGCATTCTGACTGGTATTAAAAACAGAACAATATAAACAAAATAAAATATACAAATACTGTTGAGAATGTATTATTTTCCTAATCACATCCTTGGAAATGATCAGCTACACCCATTCATGTATCTATTTGCATATATAATATTTTAAAAGAACTGTGGTCATCTAATAATGTTAGACAGAACTGGCTGACTCCTGCTGCAACCACTTATCAGCCTTAAAGAATCTCCATCAAATGAGTCATGGCCAAGCTGAAGTTATGCACTATCAAAAGAATGCTTATTCCTCCTAAAATACAAAGAAAAAGATGTAGGATTTAGGAAACTGAGATGAATGTTCAAAAGTAGTTATACCATAGGAGGTACTGATAAAAACCTGAATAGACTGGTGGTGAGTATTGATGAAAGAGAAAGGGTTGAATCCCACAGAATCTGAGGGTCTCAAAACTTGGTCTGAAGAAAATGGAGTAAAAGAAAAAGACAAATTTATGGCTCATGTCTCAGTTCCAAATGACTAAGGAGAAAGTGGAATCTGAGGGTTTCAAAACTTGGTCTGAAGAAAATGGAGTAAAAGAAAAAGACAAATTCATGGCTCATGTCTCAGTTCCAAATGACTAAGGAGAAAGTGGACCATCATGAAGACAATTTAAAGTTATGGGAAATAAACATAAATTAGGAGCATTTTTATTATTACCAATATTTTATCATATATAATTTGAGTTATTAAAAAGATAGGTTGGTCACTTTTTATAGGAGTATTAGAATCTACAAAACTGTAACAGAAACATTTTTGATTTTAAAACATGGTAGTTATCAACCTATAAACGTGGCCATTTTGAAATCAATCTAAATGTACAAAATAGCTCAGAGGATACACAGCAAATGCTCTGTATAAATTTTGAACACTGATAATAGTGTTGAAATAAGCAACAATTTTCCAAGACTACTACTTGGAAGACATCATTTGGACAAAGAAGTTCTAACATAAATTATTTAATTTGCAAAATATAAAATTTATATAAATTTTAAAAATAAAGTATAAAAACAAAAGATTGAAAAATATTCTTAAGATTTGTTTTAAATCACAAAAAGATAACTGCTAAAAATAATGGTATTAAAATCTTACACAGAATTCATAGTATTTTAGTGGGGATGGAGTTATACCTTAAGTAACACATTTAATTAGACATATGGAGAGCCAGAATTACTTTCTCAGAGAGTCTCCTTACAAGCATATCTCTAGCAAATTTATCTTGAAAAACTATATGAATATGGAAATGGCATTTTTGTTCAGAAAGCCAACAAGATGATACAGAAAAATGAGAGTTAAAAAAATAAATTATGCTGTATCAATGGATTGTGGAAAGAAAATTAGCTAAATTGGATAAATGAATAAAACTAAGATCATGTCCAAACTCTAAAATGATATTCACCCTGAGATAAAAACAGTACACAGTGTGGGACAGCCCTCTAGGTTGATTGGTGAAGTGAAAATATAAAACTTTATTCAAAACAATTATGGCAATTTCACAGTCACTAAGTGAATGAAGGAAAAAAGCAAAAACTTCAGCCCTGCATGTTAGCTACATGGGGAAGAGCGGGTTACTATGCGTGTCATGAATGCAGGTTTTACTCTATTACTATCTGATATATTCGTGCATACCAAATAAGTATAAAATGATAGTAGATGACCCCCTGTGGGATTCTGTGCACAGAAAATAGAGGATGAATCAGCCCGAATTGAATTGTGTTTCTCTCTCCCACAGATAAATATTGCATACTAAATCAGTTTCAGTGTACTTGCATCGCTTTCCTGTTAGCTTAATATATGCAGTGTCAAGTTATTTCAAACTGAGTACCATTTGACTCTATGTACACAGTTTGTCTAAGGTAAAAATTGGAAACAGTTTAAAGTATAATCAAATTCTCTTCTCTCTGACAATTTTTCAGGAAAGAGTGAGAAAAAAAAACCTGTGAGCTGGAACACCAATTTTACTGGTATTTCTAATACTACTTAGTGGCTTGAAAAAAAAATCCTACCCTTCACAGTGTAACAGAAACTACTATTATTTCATTTGGAGAATTCTGTACACTTAGGCTTTCTTTAGACATTACCTCAGTCAATTGAAGTACATTGAATTAGGCCTGAAAATATCTATATATCTTGTATTGTAGATACAGTTTTTGTATTTTCCCTGTCTCTGAAGTGTGTGTGTGTGTGTGTGTGTGTGTGTGTGTGTGTTCATGTGTGGTGTGTGTAAAATATTCACAGTGTAGTTAATAAGCAAGTAAGGGTAACTGTATATAACGTCCTATGTGGAGATTTTGACATGAATTGTTCTGTGATGTAGGAGTGATAGTGACATTATGACACAGTATAGTCTATTTCCTTTAGGCATTTTTGCCAACATCTAAACAAAAGGTAAGGGATAGTCAGGAAGGAAATTGGTAACAACTGATATAGAGAACTACGTAGTAAATTCAATCCACTTATATTGGCTAGGACTTCAGATGGACTATGTTAGCAAAGACTCAGAATAACAGTGTTTTAAAGAAAATAGATATTTATCTCTAGTGAAGACCCAGTTCCATATGGAAATTCTCACATGAATTGGGCTAAGATAGAGGTCCATGCCTTCTGCTTTACTGACTATGATGCCTTTAGGAATAATATGCCTTTGGAGTTTAAGATGATACAAAATTCACAAGTTTTTAAAGGTGAAAGATTGAGTAAGACTGCATAATATTTTTTATTAAGAGAAAATTCCTGAATTTACTAAAAAATGCATTTACATCAAACTGATCAAGAATTAGGCTTGTGCCTCATTTACATTCAAGAATGATGGGAAATTCAGCCTTCGTTAACACAAGCTGCAGTTGGAGGTCAGAATTCATAGTAATCAATTCTACCAAGCTGACAAAAATATCTATGCAATAGTTCTCTATTCTCTTTATTCTGGTAAGACTTACATTAATAGCTCAGTTCACCAACACTTCTGTTTGCAAGCAATTCGGTTCAAAACAAAAGCATCGGGCAACATTTTGCTTCCATTTGCAAACTCTGGATCTGATGACAGCCACACTCATCTTCTCCACACAAACACAAATGCAGAGATCTTTCCCCAAATAGTAAAATAAATTAGATTCATAAAGTGAGGTACTACTATATGTACTTGAACAGAGGTGATATGACTCTTTATAACACCACTTCTAAAGTAATAAGCATTTTGGCCTAATCATGATTCTACCACTTTTTTTACCATGAACTTTCTGTATCTCATTTTACTCCTCTGGGAAAATGGGAATAAGCTTGATCATTGTAAATATAAAATATATTTTGGATGCACACACTTAGAACAGTACTAAGAATTTAAGAATTCAATAAATTTAGTATATAGTATCTACTTTTCTGTATCATAGTGAGTTTTGCTTTTGTTTCTTTTAAGGCCTGTTAAAATACTTTTATTTTATTGAAATCCATATTTTCATATTACTATATAATATAAAACTAAGACTGTGCTTTTTAAACCTTTTGAGTTTTAATAATTTCTAATAATTTCTAACAGTTTTTTTATTTTACTTGTGCAAAGGATGACTGCATGAACTGATAAAATAGTTTCATCAACTGACCTTGTATTGTATATATGTTAATATAATTTTAAATTTCAAAAGCATTGCATATATTTTAAAAAACCTAAGACAGACTATTTTTGGCAACCAAAAACTAATAACTCTTTAATCTTTCACTTCAAGCATACCGCAATAATAAAGATTTGTGGCTGCCTACTGCAGCACAAAACAGCTTGAGGAATAGAGCTTGAATGTTGAAGGCATTCTGATGAGAGTCAGATAGCATTTTGTAAATTATGTAGAGTATAAATTATAAGCAAGCATTAAACACAACAAAGCCTTGGCAAGTTGCTGGTGTTCTGCATATGCACAGGGTTAGTTGCTAGTAGCAGCTTGTGCAGTTTGTGCCTGAGCATGCGAATGTACTGCTATCCAAGGGAAAGGCATTAGTGCCCACCGTGATGGATCAACAGTGCAGAGATCTTATACGGGAGGACAGAAGAAACACAACAAGTGTGGGGCAGCAAAGAGAAGGAAGAGAAAGAGGGAGAATAACACAGTAAAGGAGATTAACCATGTTTGATCCAACAACTGTGGGTGTGAAAGAGGAAAACTGGAGTGACAGTAAGAGTGCTATAAAATAGAGAAAAAAAGAAAGGCAAAGGAAGAGGAGAAGGAAGGGGAGGAGGAGGATCAGGAGGAGGACTACAGAGAGGGAGAAGGATGGAAAGTCTCATTTAAAATGAGAGCCTGACAACAGAACCTAAGATGCAAAGCTGGTACCACAAAAAAATGGCCTATTTTTCCCCAGATAGTCACTAGATCTTGAAACTCTTTCTTGTCTGTATTCTCAATCAGCGCTGTGATTTGTGTAAGCCCTGACACTATGGTTAATTCCCACTAGCACACCAGGGGGTGGGGCTTTAGCTCAGTGTAAGCACTGGCAAGGGGGTACCAAAAAAAAAAAAAAAGGAATCTTCTTCATTTGCACACAGGTGATTTTGGCAAACCTCATTTCATGGCGCTTACATACAATTCTTTTGCCATAGGCAGATCAAAATTGAAGGTAGGGAAAAACTTCACAAGCACAGACATTTGATTAGTACATTAACATTTAAAATCTAGAGTCATGTTGTCCAGTTAGTCACCAGTCACATGTGTCTATTAAATGCTGCCCCACACTGAGATGTTCGACATGTACAAGGCATACACTGGACGCTGAAAACTTAATATCAAAAATATGTAAAATGCTATATTATTATTTTCAAACTGGCTACATATTGAAGTACTGTATTTTGCTACTATTGATATTATTGAATCTCAATTTATTTTTTCTTTTTATTTTAATATATATTAAAAAGTTTAAATTAGCTATATTTTTAAAATTGTATTTCTACTAACTAGACCTCTCAGCATTATAATTATATTGCACAGCTTGGTGTATGTTCCAGTGTGCAAAGACACATAGTTGCAGTAACCAAGTACAATCTCTGTGTAGGTGCCTTATCTAAGGGTTTTAGGGTATATACTGTCCAGACTTCTTACATTTTATACCATTAAAATCACAGTTTATATATTTTCCCTTTTTTAATTACTTTCTCACTGAAGGGATAAAACATCCAAGTCTTTCAGTTAAAAAAAGAGGTTTATTTTCAGGCCCTAGTCAGCTGGCTTCAAAGAAGAAATGACACAGTGGATGCTGGAAGAGCCCACCAGCGAGGAAAGCTGCTCTTGCCAGGGATACCAAGAAGCCAGGAGGTGAGACTTACTCTTTAGAGCCATATCCCAGGGAACTGTCTCCTCTGACTAGGCACCATCTTTCAACAGCAAACTAAGACATAGTGGCTGAGGATTCAGTCGCCTCCCAAAACCTCATCTGTGAACACACAGGTGTTTAGGGGACATTTCAGATCCAAACTTACACTGTTAACACTCTGAGAGTAGGAACAAAACAAAGAGTTAATCTTCATGGAAAGTTATGGTAGCTGACTTACATATGACAGTAGAATTTGATGTGTTTATTTGACATTAAATACCTGAGAAGTCAGTGCTTGATCACCATGTCACTCAGTAGCAAGACAGCTCTGCAGTAGGTCAAGTACTGCAATTCATCCATTAAAAGTTGCTGGTTTGTTTTCCACATTTTACATCTTTTGAAATCAAGATGCATCTATGATTGATGGCATCCTATAATTTCTGTGGAGCAGACAGCATTGAAAAACAAATACATCACTGCCTATGCATGAGAAGTCTCATTGTTATTGTGGCAAGAGAACATAACTGAAAGGTCTATTGTCAACAGCAAGCTATTTGAGAACCATCTAAAAAAGTCACATGTGTTCTGCTTCTTCAAAAAATACTTTCCACAGACACATTCGAGTAAGATGAATGGAATACCAGCAATAAGTCTTGTGTAATTGGTGTCCATATCATAGAAGAATGCGAAAACATCGAGCAGAATTCATCTATCAGTAACTATTTGATCAGTCAGGGAAAAAATGTATTTTTGAATAAAAACAAGTACATTAAAAATACCATGAGGAACAATAATTCAGAGTTTTCATATAGAATTTATAAATATCTAAATCAATTTTTGTCACCTGTATTTCCCATTCTGTATGATGATATATGAAAACACCATATATACATATCTCTATACATTTGCTATACCTTTCAAAAATATAAAATTCTAATTTACGGTAATGAATTTAATTCTAGTTTGATTTGCAGGGTTTTCCTAAGGTTATAAAAATAACCATGCTTTTGGTTTATATCTTCTTAGATTTAATATACTAGAGAGCTTATACAGTAAAATTTAAGAATAAGCCATATTATTTAGCTTTTTAGTTCACCAGTATTGCTTGTATTTAGACAACTTTAGTAATAAATAAAAATTGGACACATTATTTACTTCATCTTTTTTGATCATATTTAGATAGCATTTATTGATTTCCTAATATAAGAAATAAAAGTATTAGAGATGTTTTCCTACCTGTTCTAACTCTTTCCCTACTAACTTCATTTTTGTGTGTGCCCAAATTTCCTTCCTTTACCTGGTTACATATATGTAAGATTCACTCTTTATTCATGAACCATCAATAGTGCTTACTGACCCTCTACAAATGATTCTTCATTCCTACTTTTTTGGAATACTGTTTTGTCACATTATCCAAGTATATATTCTTAAACTGAATTTATATACTTAAACTGTAATTCAGTCTACTGTTTTTCCTGTATGTTGATTCAGTAAATTAAAAAGCCAGTCATGTGCTTCATAAAACCAAACACCAGAGTACACCAAAATACGAGATTTACAATATCATTCTTAGCTAACTATTTTAATTCAAGTTTATATAATATGATTGACTCCATAAAAGCAAACAAAAGCAACTCAATTGATCCATTTTTTGGACTGTTTAATAATCACACCAGGGTCATCACTTTCTATCTGACAACTTTGTACTAAATTCTGGAAGTGTTCTAAAGCAAAAATGTTGTCCCAATACTCATAGTTTATTTGGCCTTTGAAGTGGGAATTAGAACTTGACTATATTGATTGCCTCCTCATTTGTTACCTTTTCCAGCCAAAAGAATGTTTGGAACTCAAGGTTCTCAGTACTAGTCTTGCCACCCCGAACCAATCAACAATAAGTACCCAGATAACACTATACACTTTTTCTGACATATTTATATTGAAACATTTTCATATAGATTTTATTTCTTTCAAGTTTTACATTACTGTTTCATCTTGCTAAAAATAAATATTTATCTTGAAATTATAAATTTCCTTAAAATGTTACAAAACTACTGAAGCTTCATATTTCTTGATACACCTTTAACATTCAGTATTAAATAAAATTCTACTCCTGGGTTTGGTTCACTGGTTCTTTAATCCTACAACATTCTGATTTTTTTCTTTGTGCATCTATATACAACTGTAAGTACCCCTCCCGCAAGAATAGTCTGTGAAAGTTAAATAGTATGGGATATGTGTGTATGTGTGCACACTTGAAATGTTTTTTCTTTTTTTGTCCTTAAACTTAATTTGTTTGGTGTTACAAAGTCTGTGACTGGCTTATTTAACACCCTTTGCCAGCTCTGGGTTTCCTTGCCAGCCTCTAATACAAAGCCTCAGGAAAGTGAAATTCAGTTTCAATACTCAATTCTCAGCTTTCTGACAACTATAGGTGGCCAAGAAACATAGTGTTTGGTGAACCTAAGTGAAATTCTGCTAGCTGAGAGAAATGTATAAAAGAAAGAAACCTCCTTTTCCAAAAATAAATGCAAATAAAGACTTGGCTGATGTATCTGCCCTTTCTCACCTAACACACCATGCACATAACTGGGAAAAGCACTCAAGAGCAGTAAGAAATACCTTGTGACAATGAGGCAGTGAAAATAAGGACAGGGCTAACATCATAAGCAGAATGAAGACTAAAAACAGAACTAGAAAACTGACTCAATTGAAATATTAACCTTCTGTCCACTTTTAAGTGGACAAGCAGTTTATAAATACTGAAAAGGTACCTAACACTGTCATTGTTCCTTGACTGGCTTGCTACATTCTTACAAGTTTGGTTAGGAAAATGACAATGAGCTCAAGAGAGTTCAAAGGGTTTCTTACATTGTGTCAGTAAGATTCCCACAGTGTCAGTTCCTCATGTCTTTACTTTTATAGGCTGGCACTGAATGACAGGCACTGGTTAACAGATGCCAGCAATTAGTTCAAAGGTAAAAGAGTATTAAAAAATAGTGAATACAAAGCAAATTCCGATGCTCATCAGACACAAGAAAACCAATGTGAATTGATTTTGTGTAGTTTTTCACAAAACTGTCTAGACTATCATTTTCCAGGAAGAATCGTCAGGGATTAAGCCATACCTGTGCTGCTTAGTGCAGACACAAAAGACCCCAAGATGCATGGAGGAGCAATTTCCTGAGAAATATTAACTGCTTATAAAACTTCATATATGTAAATGATCACAGCCTGGTTTTCTTTTATTTACAAGTAAACTATTCCTACCTGGCTTATTTCTCATAGAATTTTAGATTGGAATTTAAAAATTTCCCTCTGGACCATGAAGATCTCACTCAACAATCTCCCTAAATTCTCTGTAAATCAAGATTTCAAGAGCCAAACTAATTCTAATCACCTGTCTAGTAATGTGACTTTGGTGGATGGAATTTAAGATTTTTCTGTTATTAGCCTCTGAAATCCTGTTATAGCATGGAACTTTTCTCACTCAAACTTCTTAGCCCTTTCAGTCTAAAAGCTATTTTAATTCGGGTTTTGGCACTTTGTATAACTTTGAAAAATAATTTTCCCATATAACTTTATCTTTTCCCCAAAAATTGTATTAAATCATTTACATTGTATAAAACAACTGCATCTATTAACTTTCAAGTTTTTTATGTGATATCTATTATAAGTATTCTGGAATACATACTTGGCTTTGTCTTCCAAATAGCTGATTCAATCTTCAGTTCTGTGCAGTCTGCTAATCATTATCTACTCCCTTAGTTAATCTTTATTTTGTACTTTAAAATGTTTGCAATAATTTTAATTTACTCATATCAGTTATGTTACATAATACTCATTTATTAATTTATTGGTTTTTGAAACAGAGTCTTACTATATAGTTCAGGTTGACCTTGAACTCATTATGTAGCCCAGGCTGGTATTGAAGTCATAGAGATCCTCTTGCCTCAGCCTACCACATGCTGAAATGATAGACATATGCCAAAAACTGACTGACTTTTTTAACTTTTTTAACATATTACTGAAGAATATTTCTGAGATTACTAATGAGAATTTATACATTTTTCTCTGCTATATTACTTTTTTAGGATTCACAGTATGTTTATACAACTTAGATTTTTTTCTTATTAGTTTTCTTCAAATATTTCTTAACTAAGTTATTCACTTTTCAAATTCAAGTACAATCTTCACGATGTATCACTTTGCTGATTCTCATCAAAATTTCTGGATGCACGTGTGTTCAAACAGAAGGACCAACTACAGGTTCAGGGCAGTCAGTCTTAATGACAACTAGGTTTCCTTTTGGGGTTATGGGCAAATGTGGTTTTGATCTGCATAATTATTTCCTAACTAATTATGATTTTCAACAAGGTCAAATGTTTTATTAGTTTCTGTGCTTCATAAAGATGCATATTTGTCTCTAATACATTTGTTTTCTTATTTCAGGCTAATTTGGAAGGCAGTCGCCTAAGCTACATTCTTTTTCCCCCTCCAACAGTAAAAAATGGGTGTCAGAAAAACAATGGCCAAATGTACTCTTCGGGGGAATTCTTTTGTCTTTCTTTATCTTAGAACAATCATGTATAGCAGGGTTTTTTAAACAACTGTGCAAAATAGACATGTTAATATCCTTATACCCCTTTAACGTTAGGGAAGACAAAGAATATGGAGAACGTTAGGAAAAGACATGTTAATATCCTTATACCCCTTTAACGTTAGGAAAGACAAAGAATATGGAGAAGCTACCTGTGCCAATCTGAAAATTAATCTTTCATCATTCTAATTGCAAATAGGAAAAATGAGATGAAAAGAAAAAAAGAATGTATAAACAGTTTAAATAAACTCATTCATTCAAGTCCCTCCTTCCCAACTGGTGCATCAGTGTTTCCTTTATTATTAGGAATATACATTAATGTGTACACAATTGTTTAAAATAAAGCCAATAATATAGATAAAATATAATAAAAATAAAATTTAGGGTATCATATATAAGCAATGAGATAACTAAGGGCATTTGAATGATTTTTCCTAAAATACTAGTAGGATGTTATATGTCTGTTTAAACTATGCTTAGAACCTAATGAGTTTTTGTTTGTTTGTTTGTTTTGTTTTTGTCTTTTTGAGTCAGGGTCTCGCTATGCAGTTCAGGATGGCCTTGAGCTCACTTTATAGCCCAGGCTGGTCTCAAACTCACAACTATCCTCCTGCCTCAGCCTCCCACGTGCTGAGACTACAGGCATGAGCCACCACGCCGGGCAGCTAATGAGTCTTTTATGCAGAAAATGAAAGATTTATAAAATACAGATAGGTAACTGTGAATGGCATCTTATTTTCATAGTATTTTGCTGCAAAATACATGTTTACTGTTTGACCCAATGATTCAACTTTAAAAATTTAACCTATAAGTAGCTTCACAGGTAAATATGAGCAAAGTTATATGACCAAAATGTTTATTGTTGAAATATTACAATAGCAAATTACTATAAACAATGTTAATGTCTATAATTAGAATTATTTCAGTAACTGTATATACATATATCAGTATATACATCATGCAAAATTCAGAAGAATAAATTATAAGTGCAGATGTGGAATGATGTCAAAAATACATATTTTTTTTAAAGTTCAAGGTCCACCCCTAAGTATACATTCTTTAATTGGTATAAGACATTTTATATACATACACATATAAATTTAGAGAAAATTATTGAACTGTTTAACAGTAATTGTCTCTGAGAACAGATCGAGAAAACTAGTAATAAGACATGGAAGTAAGACCTTACAACCACTGAGCAATATTTTATATGTATTGATAATTTTATCATTTATATAGTTATCATTTATGTTATTAAAACATGCTAAAACATATACCTGTGATGATAGAAAAACTCAGCAAATATATGAAAAGTATTAACTGCCTGTACATTTAAAGTAAGTAATTTTCAGGGTATTTAAATTATATCCCCAAAAAGCTATATGTGTGTGTGCACACATGTGGGTACATGTCTTTGTGTATGTGTGTTTGTGTCTAATCATTTTCTGTGCAAAAGAATAATATGAGTTATTTAAAGTCTGGTTTTCAGAGAAGTCAAAGGCAACCTTACAATGTTATTCAAAAGCAAAATGCAACAAGTATTATTGCCAATTATAAAAACAAAATCCTTAATATGTTCTATGTGAAAATGTCTTAAAAGTAATATGCATACATATTCTAGTATTTCACTAGTTTATGTGTACAAGTATTATTGTCCTCTTTTAGAGATAGTTAAATGAAAAATAAATTGCAATTTATCAAAAATGACACAAATGCAGTATCTTTTGATTTACTTTGCTTCCTGAAGTTAGACACCATGCTAAGTTTGTGTGGAGAGGAATGGGAAATATAAGAAAAGACAGGCTTGATTCAAATAAGGAATAACATTTTCTAATGAATAGCATGGGAAAATATCAATGCAAGCAATGGCTAAACCTTAAAATTACATAGGACATAATTATACTAAAGTACTTGCTGTTGTTTTCCTGAAATTCAAATTGAATGAGTTACTCTTTGGTGATTGGCTAAATCTGATGATAAGAAGATGAAACACACACTTATATACTCATAGATGGGACATGAAGAGAAAAATGTTCTCTTGTGTTCACAATCATAATTGGAATTATTGCCATTTTAAAAGTACTGTACAACTAGACTGAATGAATTAAGTAAGTCTGACTGTCCACTTGTGTAATAGGTCAGCTCTAAGACACTTTCAAAAACTTAAGTTTTTGGAGAAGATGAAGCAGAAAGGATTTTTTGTTGTTGTTGTTGTTGGTTTTATTTTGTTTTTTAATGAAGAAGAGAAAGAATAAAAGGGTACAGTGATGCTCAAAACATCCAGATGGTTCAGTAGTGAAAGGTAAATGTTGTCCCCACGGAGAAGGGTCTGAAAGTAAATATTCCCTTCATCAAATATATCTTTTCCAGAGTCCTCTATGTGAAAAGAGGGTGGTATTAACATGCAGTCAAATGTATTTGAAAAAAAAAGTCAGAAAAATGGAGAATGGTAGAAATCCATGATGTGCACAATGAATAAGAACTCACGTTCGCCAAAAGATCAAAACATTAACCCACAGAACATTTCGTGAGGATGTGGAAAGGACTGTGGTAAATTTTTCTCTGGTTGTAAATAGGCACTCTGATTTATTGAGTTATAGGATTCTGGCCCATAAAAATAAATCTTGTTAACATTGTCTCTTTCTTCAACTAGGTTTAGGATTTTGTGTTGTGTGTGTCTCTGTGCGCACATTCATATGAATTCCTGTGCATGGGCCAGTGGGGTCAACATTAATTATACATTCAATCACATTCTGTGCATTGGAGAATTACACACTATATATGCCTAAAATTATAAACTATATCTGTGTGTATATGTATGTAAAATTATATATAAAATATATATATATATTATATATATAATTTGGGTATATACATACATATATATATATATATATGTATGTATATACCCAATACATATAAACCTTTTTAGAATTTTTTTAAAAAGGAGTTTCAGATAGAAGCATATTATTTTAAACTACAGAATTCTTTCCTCTCCTAACAACATTTTAAAATCAGGATATATGAAAGATCTTCAGAGGAATGACCCTTTGTTTTGCAGTGAAAGAAAATCTTCAAGGTTACCACCCTTGCTGCAAAATATCACAGAGCCTGTGAAATAAGAAAGTCAATATGTATTAAGCAAAGAAAGAGGAGTGTATGGAGAGTGAACAGGAAACCAGTGATGAGGAAGCAGCAGGGGGTGGCTTGTTGAGCTCAGTGACCTTTCTCTGTTTTTAATATACTGAAGACGGTGTAGATCACCAAAAAAGTATACATTCTCTAATTCTCTATTTTTCTACATACAGGTAAGGATTTTTCTCTCCTGTTTCTTCTATTTAACTTTGGTAATATTCCCCTTGGTGTTATTATGTTTGAAATTCAACACAGCGTAAGCTAAATAGGAGAAAATAAATATCTTGAAGTTTTTCCTAATGCTATTTATGGAACTCTGCAAGAACTGCTAGTATTTTTCCCCTAACAAGTAATACTGTATGCAGTAAATGAAATGAAACAGAGCTTAGAGTGAGTTTTGCAGCCTATTAAACATTTAATAAGTCCTAAGAATCCATCAAGGTGTGGACTATTTTTCACGTATTACAAAAGTGACAGTAATTTCCCAATTTCAGCTATAGAGAATCAAGAAAGATGAAAGCCACTGGGATAGAAGAATCAAACATAAAGTGACTAAAATAGCTGATTAATTGGATATTTCATTCATTAATAGGAACTTTTGGGACTGAGTCATGGATGCATATAGTTTTGTGCCATTGACTATATGTATCTGTTACTGGCACAAAATCTTAAAACATTAAAGTGCTGTTTCTTTCCCAATGCCATGATAACTGTTTTGAGTCAATCATTATTCAAATCTGTAGATTGCAATTTGTCTTCTCTGGTAAAATCAGGAACTAAAATCATTATAGCAAACACTAAACATAATCTGATAATTTGGCATGCCTCCCATAGTCTGATTAAGAAGATTGATTAATTTCACAGAGTGAAAGTTGTACATTACAGTGGTAGCAAGTTTAGAAGATACTTCCACAGAAAATGTATCACTTACCTCTTCTTTACTCCACCTCCCAAATCTAGTCACTCTTCATAGGTTTCTGTGAATAATAAACTCTTCAAATCAAATGGCTCTCACGGATGAGACCATTTGAGAGTCATTTCCAGGGTTCTGACGTGAGGAAAATGTGAAACAGTAAATGAATTATTTTTGCCTCAGTGTTAATTTGTTTTGGAGAAATATCAAAGCAGTACAAGTAGCTTCTAGGTGAAGCTCACTTTAAAATTATTTGAAAGTGGCTGACACTGATTTGTTTGTTCATTTGTTTGTATTTGTTTTTATAGGAAAACATATTTTTTTAAGGGAAAGAAAGCTTATTGGGGGAAAGAAAGTTCCTGTTGAAGAGAAAGACAAAATGTGTTCCAAGTGGGGTTGTCTGATGGACTCTGGAAAGCTTGGAATGAAGAGTTAGGCTAAGGCAAGAACTTAAACCACGTTGAATACATTCTACATATAGAATAACAGTGGTATATGTGACCGAATAAGCGATTTTTTTTTTTGTCTTTTTTGAGACAGGGTCTTGCTATGCAGTTCAGGCTTGCCTTGAGCTCACTTTGTAGCCCAGGCTGGTCTCAAACTCACAGCAATCCTCCTGCCTCAGCCTCCCGAGTGCTGGGATTACAGGCGTGAGCCACCACACCTGGCTTTAAATAAATGATTAAATTGTAATAAATACACTGTAGATTAAGGATCACTTTGCTATATACTGACTTTTTAAATTCTTCAGATAGTATTAGAAGCATTATTAAAAGGCATTCTTCAGACATGAGAAACATAAAGCAGAGATTTTAGGAATATGATTGCGGTCTCAACATTACTATGTGCCAATCTTCCTCTTTAATCACTCTACCTATATTAAACAGAAATGTTAAGAATGTAAATGGAAGGAAATGTATTTTTAATAGATATTTGATTAATGAAATCAAAGAGGAAACAGCATCAAGATAATCACTTTTGGGGAATGTTTTCTAGTATCCTTGAGTTTCAATTTCTTCATCTCTGAAATGAAATTTAGAATAATAGCAACTGACAGGAAAGAACAATCACATAAGCAGACCTATTGTAGAATGATTTAAAAATGGAAATGTGGTTTTGAGATTCTGAGGACTTGAAAACATTGTTATATATTGTCTTCATCCATACCTACAATCAATAAAGAAAATACATTCCTATTTTAAATGCTATTATATTTTTTATAAACACATTCTGTATTCGCAGGGGAAAATATTGTTCCAGGTTAAGAGTTTTTAAAAACAGTATAATCAATTGTTCTATAGGAATTTAAGTCTTCAAATCTTTCGGTCATGCTAAACGTTTTCTTACCTACTTCCTTTAAAATAACATAGAAATGGATGTTCATGAAAGATAATAAGAAACACACCTAATTAAGCTACCAGTGTTAAAATTTCAAAATCAAACAAAAGCACTCAAGAATATTAAGCAAAGGCCTGGGTGATTTCTTGAAAGGTCTTTAACTTTCTGAAAAGAGGACAAGATAAACTTTTTCTTAAATATAAGGAAAAAGTCATTCAGCAAATAGATTTTTTAGACATTCTTTCTGAAATAAGTTCCTCATCAAAAGTAAAAATGGAAACATCATTTTTTATATTACTTAAAGAAAAATAGTAAAATAGTCACTGAAAAATAATTTTTCTACCTTTGAGTGGCTTGAAGTATGACAATAACTTAAAAATTTAATTTTTATTTTCCTAATTCCACATACATGTTCGGACCTGGTAATTACTTTTGAAATTTCCAAAAGGACTCATTTCAGTCATTTACCCAGAATAACTCCAATGAATCTTGAATAGGACTTTCTGACAGACACACTTAGATATGAAACATCTTGCAAGATGATTGACAGATTCTCATTTATACACTAGAGCTTGAAAAAGTAGATGTCATTTTCCCGGGACTGCAAACAATGAGTTTAAGATATTTAGAATTAAATTTAAGTATCAATTTTCTTTATAGTCAGATAAAATTAGTATGTTTATAAACTGATTAATGAATAATTACTGATATTGTATTCTACAAAGGGGAGAATATAATTTTATATTATATTATATATTTTTAGTTGTTCTTTTCTGTTTTGGGGGGCTTGTATTTTTGTCACTATATCTTGAAAGTATCTGTAGAAACTGCAATTTTTTAAGCACTTAAATTTGCCTCTTTTCAGTAATTGTGTTTAAAAATACAGACTATTTCAAAAGAATCAGAAAAATCCTATTCTTATTTATTTGCTATATGTTTTTAATTTATAATATTCTACATTTTAATATTGTTTAATTAGTATGTTAAGTAACAAAAATGACTTACTAATCTCCAACAACATTAAATTTATACAAGATGTGTTTAGATAGTTTTCATACAAAAGAGAAAACTTTATTTTTTCTTTGATGTCTGAATCATTTAAAAAAGAAAAATTCTACAATACCTGCACTTAAAAAGTAACAGAGATTGTGATTTTTTAATGTCTACATTTTTGTGAGATAGAACAAATGTAAGATTAATCTTACTGATAAGAAGGCATGAAGTAAAGATAAATATGCAAAGTTGAAAGTTTTAGTTTTCATAGAAGTATTTGAGCAAGACAGATGATGAGCAGTTATAGACTTCTGTGCCTCTGAGCAAAAAGAAGAAAAGCAGCATGGATTCTCTATGCCTTGAAAATAGTGTATGTTGACTGTACATTTCAGCTGACAAGATAGAATATTAATATTGCTATAAACTGCATTGACAAGTGAAAGTGATCCTGTGAGTAGAGACACAAATATGAAAAATCAGAAATACTTTGAATAAAATATTTCTCATATTTAAAATATTTCTAATATTTTATTAGGTGGCTTTCTAAATCTGATAGCTACAGCTTAGGAAAAAATTAATGAATAATGTTCAAGGGATGAAAAATGCATTTTAATTTAGTATACACAAGCATATCATAAAAAAACTGCAAATGGCTACTATGGAGAAAGTTGGTGAAAAGTTTATATAAAACTAAGATTAATTATATAAACACTGATGAGTCTTCTGAAATAATTAGCAGATCATTTTTCCTTGACAAACCATTACTTAAAAGTCTCTGCCACAAGCAGAAATTCAATTAGGGCTTGAAGCCCCATTGCCTGAGCAGCAGTTGTACACACCTGGTCTCTGTCTCGGTGCTTGATATTATCTACACGTGAGTGACAGAGAGTCCACAGCTAACAAAGGCTCGCTCTGTTCCTGTCAGGAAGTGCTGGTATATCTCTTTTATTAGAACCCAAGAGTTTTCTCTGTAGAAGTAGAGTCCTGGAGCAGGTAATGGCTTTTTCTTTTATTTAACCATTTACATTCTGGAATCCAAACCGATCTCTCCCTTATCATGGAAATGCCTGCCCCCTTTTGGCCAAAACTCAGGAATTTACACTGAAAACACACA
The DNA here is from genome assembly GCA_004027455.1 of Hydrochoerus hydrochaeris. NCBI lineage: Eukaryota > Metazoa > Chordata > Mammalia > Rodentia > Hydrochaeridae > Hydrochoerus > Hydrochoerus hydrochaeris. Next base: position 24,017 of record PVLA01003961.1, on the reverse strand, counting down.
ACCTAATGGTTTCTCTTTCTTCATATCTTTCTGTCTTAAATTATCTATCTGATAGGTGGTTCTTAGAGTAAAAGGAAAATCATCATGATACGGAATTTCAGTCCTAAGAGAACTATCTTTTATTGTTATCCACAAGTAAGACTTTGGAAATAGTACATGATTGTAATCTCTGGGCAAAAGAAATGAAGAAACAACGCTCAAAGTAGTTCAAGTTTAAATTTGCATGTTGTTCACGATCACAGGGTCATTACTTCTTCCTGAATTCAAAAAAATTATACTAACAACAATAATAGCATAAAGCATAAGGCTAAAGATTAAGAGTTCGAGTTAAATGCCAATGCTAAATATTGTACTCATTTAAAAAGTATCTTTCATACTCTAAAAGACCACACAAATTATTGATGATAAGAAGAATAAAACATTCATCTAAAAAACATCATTTTATCACTTGATTTTGATATTGTGATCACTGAATACTGTTTTCCAAAAAGTGCACCCTGAATATGAACAAGAAAACTTACCTAGGGACAAAAATAGCTGATGTAATCACGAATATGAATAATCAAAGAATGTCATATAAGCTGAAAGTTTCACAAAACATAGAATAACTGAAAGTTTCTAGTTGTTCAAATCCTCCCATTTGACACTATGATTAGGAATGAGAATTAGATTGCAGTTTCTAGTACAGGAAAAAAAAAAGCACTTTTTGGGTTTGCTCTGGAGAAGTGATTATATAATCAAAAGCATTTTATTTACTAGCACCGAGTTTGATTCATACCATTTTTGTAGAGAACAACTGAAAAAGGAATAATACTTTAGAAAACACTTAATGGCAAAACCTACAACATGCTGACAAAGACATATTAGTATTTTTTTTTAATTTTTAGTACAGTAATTTATTGATCCGTTTAGTACTCATAAAGCAACTCGCATCATTTTCAAGTACACGCCTTCATGACTCCTTGTTTTTTTTTGTGTTCTTGTGAAATTCAAATTTTTATTCATTTGAAAGCATACACACACACACACACATCCATACATTTTTCCCACTGATCCACTGGTCTTTTCACACATACACCTTGCACTCAGAACAATCTCTCTTACTGGAACAGCAAGATCTGGATTAACACCCTCATTCTAATTTACAGAGTGAGGCTATTCAGAGCTAAACAAAATGGCAAGATTGGCCTATGTTTTCCCTCAGCTTGACTGAAGTTTAGATAGGTTTCTTGTCCCTGATATGCACTTTATTTCAGTATTTAATATTACTAAACCTCAAACTATTTACCACCCCCTTTGAAATGTAAATCTTTCAAAAATATTTCTTAAAGATTTTTCCAACCCAAGTATAACTTTCTTAAGAACTTGAACAAAGAAGCTAGAATCCCTACCTGGCATTGTCTGTGGGTGAGTAGGAACTGAACTTCATGGTGGTCTTGATTAAAGTTGCAAGACAGCTTCTTCCTGTGAAGAAAGTTTTGCTCTTCCTATAACTCAGTAAACAAAAATAGGCAGAGTAAACTACTCCAGTGGTTAAGAAAAACAAAACAAAACTTTGTCTAGATGCAGTCTTCTGCTTTTCTCTCCTAAAGTGGTAAACTAAACAGTTTTCCCTGCATCATTATTTTGGCTAGTGCAACATGACAGAGCCAAATTTGTGGTATAAAGAAATATTTTTGTATGTGTATGATGTAGAATGACATCATCATTTATTATGCAAATTCTCAAGTAATATTTTTCTGAAACTCTCAATTTATATCTAGGGATTTCTCTTGATCTTTATGCTGTTTTGAATTTTTCCTTCAATGTGGACCAAGAGTAGCATGTAAGTATAAAACAAGTGTTTAAACTTCTTTGTACCAGGAGCATATTAATAGTCTGGTGAAGTCCACAAATCTTTTTAGAAATAAAATACATTTAAATTCATGAATTAAAATATATAGGGTTACAAAGGAAGCCAATTATATTAAAAGCAAGGATCAAACAGTTAAAATTATATATAGCAATATATATGCTTTGTCAACAAATTCATTACTTGCAGCTTATCAACAAAAACATAAACATGGTGGTAAGTGATGTTTGAAAATATCTACAACAATAAAAAGTGAAAAGAAGTGTGCTCTTTACTAATAAATATAAAAAGATTATTGTTATGTAGTTTTTAGATATTTTCATAATTGAAGGAAATGTTAAATTTTCATTGGTGATTAATCAAATAAATGCATGTTTCCTATTCATATGTGTATGGATTGCCTGGCTAACAATAAAGGACCATAAACAAGGTTGATTCTAAATGAAGTATGCCATTATGCTTCCTCCTCTGACTATGCTAAGTTCAAATGTTTTACGAACAAGTTAATTGCTTTCAGTGGTATTTTTGCAGTATGAGATAGGGAACGAGCTCTAAGAAGGTTTCAGTTAGGGCAGAGAAAAAGCTGTTCCCCAATGTCTTGAATATACAAAACCATAAATGCTCCTCCTGTAACACTGTAAAAAGCTAGGTTTATTTGCATCATAAAATAACAGTATATATTTCTCTCAAATGCAGATTACTTTGCAGTCTCCATAATGCATAGAATTCTGTAATAATAATTTAAAATATATGTTATAAACTTCACATATGTATAAAAGTATCATACTCTATCCCATATATGATTATTTTATGTTGATTAGAGTGTTTAAGACATTTTTAAATTAATAAAAAGATAAACAGAAGCACAACTATTGTCTGTATACTGTTACATTTAAAACTATTAGAAGCATTACATTTGACATCTGTTTCAGACTGACTGATTAAATTCTTCAATCTATTTCATCCTGATACCAGGAACTGTTAACCTTAATAATAACAATATAACTAATTATTTAAATGCTATTTAATCAGCTCTAGTAATCATAAAGCAACATTTCCCTGACACATTCTGGATCTCAAGAACTCATTTTATAATAGTTTCTGATTTTCTGATGTTCTGGTGAAATCCAAGTGCTATTTATTTGATAGCATCCTTCATTACTCAAAAGCAAAAGTAAAAATAAAGGATTCTATAATACAAGAGAAAGGTAGAATTATTAATTACCAACTAAAGGTTTATTAAATATGGGGACATAAGACAGTAGCTAAAGACATTCAAATACTACATATGTTACAAATTCTATCAAAATTTCCCATTATGAACCTTAGTATGTTTTTCTTCTGTATTTTAAATCAAAGTTTAAAAAAATCTTAGCATTGAAAATTGCTAAGAGGAATATAAGCAAATAATTTAATCAATATTTGTGTGTATTATGTCAATCAGATAAGCTTACCCACTCATTCCCATCAAATAATGTCATGATTATTCTCTGAAAATAGAGTAATCTGGAAATATAAGATAAAATTAGCTCACAAATCATTGTCAAGGATTAGACTCACCAACAATTGAAAGAATTGGTCAGTGATTTACCTGTTTTTCTTCCTTCCTCAGTTTGCTTAAAGCACAGTGGGATTAGAGTGAAAAAACATAGGGCACTTTTGGTACTCCAGCCTGCTCTGCAAACAAGAACATTTTGCTCTTTCTGGAGAGAAGTGAAGATCTAGCGTGTACGTTTTGATATGATACCTCTCATATTACCTCCTGAACTAATTCTATTCAATCCGACGGCAGTGTCTGAGGGAAAGACCTGTTATTACAAAAACAAGCAAATAAAGCTTCATCATAGTACTTTCTGTAGAGAACAGTCCGCTCTACCCTGTGACTTTATGGCAGTAACAGTGAGAAGTAAATATAGGAGGGATGTTCTAGGGAAAATAACAAGACGGAAGCATTTCTCAGGCCCACTCGTTTACCGGACTGCCGCAATGGTTAGGCAGTTTTGGCTTCTAACGTAGCCAGAGATGTCACTCAGGGCCTGGATAACATGCTTATCCTTAGACATTAGAAAAGTAGCCATGAAAAAATAAAATAAAGAGGAAGATAAAGTTCAGGAGCCTACTAACAATTTATCCAGTGGGGCAAGTTGCAATGATTCAACAACCTCACTACTGAGTACAAGAGACAGGTGTGAGTCAAGTGAGTGTGAGAGTGCATTCCTGTAATTCCAGCCCAGTCTGAGCAATTTAGAGACTTAGAGAGACTGTGTCCTGATAAAATAAATAAATAAAAAGGACTGCAGATGAAGCTCAGTGTGAAAGCCTCGGGTTCATTTCCCAGTAAGAGGCATAGGGGAAGATAAAGCAAAGGAAAAAAAGAAAGAAACAAAAAACCCCAGCGAAACACTAGAGAAAGCTCAACAGTTTTTGTCTTCTAGACCCTGATTATCCCCTGACTTATAATTATGCTAAGTTCACTGGCTTAAGCAAATCTTGACCTAACTCATTGAAGCCCGCGTCTGTTACAACTATAATAACAGATGTTTCAGCGTTTCCAGTTAAGTGAGTTCAGATTCCACAACTTACTTAGACCTAAATAACATTGCATTAGAATTGTTAATTCAGAAACTAATATTTACTTTTTCTTATGATATCAGCATGGCTCACCAGTTCATGAATGTGGCAATATTTGAGTTAATGATCTATGTAATAGCTATAAATAGAATTTCAAGTGTATAAAATGCACTGAAAACATTTCTTCCCTTAGTGGCATTTAATTTAAAGATACTATATGCATAACCCAATGACTTAGAGAGAAAAATTAAACTAAAATATTTGTATTCTTGATCTGAGAGAATCAGTATAATAAGCTATTATCAAAGGATGTAAATGAACTTACTACTGAAGTGTAGAAACTTCTTCATCCCCATTGCTTTATTAGCTCTGTGAGAAGATGAATGTCTTTCACCTCATCAAAGTCCAGCACAGCGCCTACAACACAGCAGGAGGTCATTAATGCATTAATAAATGGGAAAAGTCAGTTCATAGTAGATTTTCACTACCAGAGCCATTTCTCTTATCAGTAACTTACACATATGAGAAACTTAAATATCACCAGGGAAATTAGTCTTGTACCCTAATTTCCCTTAATTTAGGATAAAAATGTCCAAATATGTATTTTAAAATTTCATATTACCATGGTATAATTTTTATATAAAGAAGCAGTCTACTAATGATATTTGCTTTGTTTTGTGGTTATGTTGTTAGTTCAAATTATTGAAATCCTACTTCCCATAAAATTGCACTCTAAAGCAAAATAAGCAGATCTTTTGCATATTAAGAAACACTGAAAATACAATTGGCATTATTATCAGTCAGAAGAAAAAGGGGGAAATGAACTAAAAAGCCTTTCCCTTTAATCAGATTTATTTATTCAAGAGACTATCAAAATGTGAAAATCTTTAGTGACATTTTCCCTTTATTGTTCATGCCATTTGTTTGCATTCCTATACAACAAAATATTTTAAATTACCTTTTCAAGTTTATATACCTTTGTTCTATCTGAGGCATACACAATGTGATAAAGGAAATACATGTTACATTTTATTTTAAAAGCAGCATCTTCCTTATGTGCAATAAGATTTTTCTCTTTCTTTTGAATTTTTCAAAATTTCAGTTCATCTTTATATTTGGTGAGAATTGAGCCTCTCTACACAGTTAAAATTTTTCCTAACCCCCAGAAAGAGTCTGCTTACATAGATGCTGCAGGCCCTGGCAAGCAACTCCACCTTTGCCCTGTTCATATGTATCCGTTTCCATTGAATAATAGTCTATGTCATGTGACAAATTCTTTGGTTCCCTAGTAAAGGCTCTGTTCCAATCTCAAATATTGCTTTTATAAGTGCAATCTCATTTAATGAAACCATTCCCAAGCCTTTCATTTCATTTCATAGAAAAAATAAAGAGAAGTTATCAAAGAGAAATATAACCAACTGTTATTTTTCTCTTATTCTTCTAGTAGATTAAAAGGTCACAGAGCTCTCTCTAGACTATTCCTGGTTTTTCTTCAATGCCCCCTCCCTACCACAAATGCCACAGCAATCACTTTACTGTACAATGGATTACAAATCACAAAATATCCTGCAGCACCTATCTTCTTAAAATCTTCAGCATTGGCTCTGCATTTAATATTCTTTTTCTGTTCCTAAAACAAAATCTTTCTCACTTCTTTTCTCTATCTCTCCATGATTTCTCTTTTTCTGCTTTTCATTTTCTCTATTTCATAAATATCGATTTTTCAAAATCAGAAGGAAAACTGCAAACTGCAGAAATCATTCACAGCATATTTTCTTCTAAGTAATAATAGTGTTCATAACCAATGAGAACCTCCTACAAAGACTGACTTTTAAAATAAAGTAGTGTATTTCATATATACTCCCAGATATACCCTTCACTGTCATTATTTGCCTAAATTATCATTTATTTTAACTGGAACATCAAGAACTCCCTTTCTAATTATTTTCCCTAAATTTTCTGTGGCTCATCTATTCTACCTATACTTAGAAACCACAGAAATATGCCAAAAGTGCCAACTGGGCATGCTCTGTATATATGTGTATGCAGACAGCACATTAAACTATTTTTCAAAGGATAAAGCCTAACATCCCTAAGATGGTCTTCAGTATGCCATTTGTCATCTTCCATACAACTTCCCTGATAGTTTGCTGGATTCTAGAAGTCATTTGTTTACTTTTTAGTTGTTTTAATATATTCAATATTTTTCCCATCACCACAAGTTTTGGCAATTATTGATCTTTTGCTAGAAATATTGTCTTCTTTCTTTTGACATACTTATCTCTTACTTTTCATTAAAATTTTAGTTCCCTCATGGCTTCTTGAAAGTAGCCCTCTACCATGATATCTAATGTTAGATACCTTTACTGCACATAGATAGTAGTCTTAGCCCTACCTATTCTTTGTTCATTTCTATATTGTAATTCATAAACATTTGCATTTTTTTAAAAATTTATTTAAAGAGGAAAAAAAGTAAAACAGAAAAAGGGTAGAAATAATACATAATTTAAAAAAATAATCAGAAAGAAATCACTAGTTGATAAATTACATATTGTCCTCTTAGAAATAGTTGTTCAAAAATATCCAGATCAAGCCAGAAATTACCTGATTGAGCCAGAAATTAGTTATTCAAGAGAAAGCTCCTATATCTTTCAATTCCTAAATTTCTCTCAAATTTTGCCAATTCTTTCTATGCCTATTATGAATTTTCATGAAGAGTGCCTTTCCAGTTTATTAAATATTTACTGTTTTTATTCATAGACATTTAACTTAATTTCTGTTCCTTAACTACACAAATGATCTTTCTAAAACATAAACCTGATTTTTGTCCCCAATTAAATTATTTCAAAATTTCTCTGTGGTCCACAGAAAATGCCTTTGAAAATTAGACAAAATATATGTGGTAATAGGGTACATATATTTAAACATTTGAGAAAATAGTAGTTCCAATAATTAAACATTAATAAATTTAAAATGTAGTACAAAGACTTGCATTCACAAGTTCATAGACTATAGTTGAAAAGATTTTGGATCTAGAGTTTGAAGCCCACAGAGTATGGAAAATTTGTAAACAAGATGCACTGTTGGATTGTAGGCAACTTTAGCATTAATGAGTTTAAGAATGTAGGACTCTGAAAACATCACACAACCACATTCAAATAAACATTATTTTTATTTTTTCTTAGATCATAATACAAATCACTGAATAGAAGTTGCCTTCATTGGCTATTGTGACATTAGACCACACTTTGGAAATGGGTGGATTTTGGAGACCACTATGAAGCAGCTCTGAGCAGGATTTAAAATTAACTAATAATGTTTATCTGTGAGTCTGTCCTAAGCCTCTGCTCCTCACCTGGCGATGGGAGCTGATTCATAGTAAGTGAACCTCTATGAATCACTGGTCCTGGTTGAGGCTGGTAGTGACCTGTGAGGCCAGAGATACCTCAAAGGGCAAGATAAAGCCACAGCTGAAGACACCTTGGCTCCAACATTAAGTAAATAGAGACTGCAGCTGAAGGAATTTCACTCATGCAGTCTCAGTCCTAACATAAATGTCATCTTGGAGACAGAACAGTTCTCCTAAATTAGCATAATTTACTACTTGGAGAAGTCCTTGAAGTGCCTTCTCATTGCCTGCAATTTCCTCAGTTTCTCCGCCTTTTGTCCTTGGTCCTAATAAAAGTGGGCTGATCCAGAGAAGTGTTAGTCTTAGCCCTTGGAGTCTCAAGCTCAATTAAAGGGTTTTGATTCTCTTGGAACCCTAAAATCATACCATTTGTTTCATATTATTTAAACCTCCGCTGTACACCCGCTTGGGAGATTGGGGATCTAGGTCAGAACCCCATAGGTGGACATTCCCAAGGATAATATCAGCAGTATAAATGGCATTGTTATTGCATTTTTCTATTTTAATGATGAATACCTTTGGGCAACCCACTCAGGACACCTCCTGCTCTCAGGAGCTACTTCTATCCCCCTCCCAATTTTCCTACCTTTCAAAAAAAAAATAGATATCCTCATCCACTGTAATTTATTCCTGTAGAAAATTTGATTCTCTTCAGGTTTAAAACAGAGATAATGAAATACAGATTAATTAAAATATTATTTATAAAGAGTATTTAATGTATACTTTTCTGTTAGGTAGTAGTATATTGTTTGATAAAAAATTATGTAAAAAATTCAAGATTCTACATTCTAATTTAATGACAAAAGAATTATTTTCTCCATAATAAACCTTTCCACATAAATCCCCAACCTCTTACCTGCCATTCTGATATTTATTTTCCCCACTTTCTAGTCAATATCATAATTTCTTATAATTCTAAAGTAAACTGCTCTCTTACACAGACCCAAACTTTGAAATTTTCACACTAAGAGATATTGATCTCAAAAGTATAGCCAGCACATTTACTAATGGGAAAACATTGTAAGTCTATTATCTGTTTTATTTAATTCTGACTCAGGATTTGAAGCCTTACTGGACAAAGTATGGTAATTGTATTAATAGGGTTCTGTACATTTTCAATTCCACTTAATTCAAGAAATACTCATTGCCTATTTTACTCAATGTCTATCACATGGTTGAGCACTGGGAAATAATAGAAAAAAGATGTAACTTTTCATTTTGAGAATGTTCCTCATGCTAGGCGTTCCTTGTATGAGTTAAAATAAAAATTAATGATATTTGACCAAAGCTAGGAATGAAAAAACAATGCTTGTGTTCTGATAAGAATCAATGAGTAGCCCTTCACCCAGCATAGCACGGGCTAGGCGTTTCCCGAGAAAACAGTGATTCCAAATAGCATGATTACAGCAAGGAGAAAGGTGATATGAAGTAGTCTATTGTGTATGGAATTATAAGTATCTTCATTACAGTGTAAGAATTGAAGCTGGGCAAGTAAGAAAAAGATTGCTAATAGAGGTATGTATATAGACATATATACTAACTTTGAAAAAAGAAGTAAAAAGTATGAGCTTCATGCAAGGGGAAGAATTTAGATTATGAATATAATGAATTTGATAAGAAATTTTCAATGTAGATGCTCAGCAAGCAGTAACATATGCAGTTTTGAAATGGATACTTGATACATAAGGTAGAAAGTAAGGATCTGAAAAATACATATAGGAATAAATTGATGGATGGCTATAGATACAATTACTTAGCTGTTGAGGTTAAATGAGGCTGTATCATATGTAGAACTTTAACTGTTCAAAGCCATAATAGTTAAGAGCGGAAGAGGTAGTAACATTTTGAAGCACCCTTAAAATGGCAAAAGAATTAAGAAAAACAAAAGCTGATACTGTTATAGAAGAAAAAATGCGATTATAAGTTCATAAAAAATCTTTATAAAAATAACAATGAATATGCATTGCTCTTTAGTTTTGTTTTCTAAAGTATGTAAAAGTAAAAAAATGTAAATATAACTACACAAAATTAAAGAGAACATACTTTAAAAGAGTAAATAAAATACAAAGCAATTATTTCTGTGTAAAATTTCAGTATAACTGATTGAGGAAAAATATTCCAGTAGAAAGGTGTACTTGCCAGCATAGAGAAGAAGCCATACTCTGAGGCCAGGTGCCACAAGCCCAGAGATATCTGGGAGTGCATTGCGGCTGGAGAAGCCACACCGCAAGGTCCCACCACCATTGGGTGAACACTGATGAACCACTATCCCCTGCCTCTCCACCACTCCAGGAACTCTGGATCGGGGGAACACAAGTACCTAGTCTAATCTGTTACAGCACACACATTGCAGAAAAAATCTGATTCCAAGGAACACAGGAAAATGTCAAAATAAAAGAGTAAACTGCGGTCTCAGACTTCCAGCCCAAACAGAAGGAGTTCAGGAGACATAACAAATTAGAAGTCACACACTTGGGGCTGGGGATTTAGTTCAGCAGCATAAGCGCCTGCCTTGCAAGCAAGCAGCCATGAGTTTGATCCCTGGTACCAGTAAAAAAAAAAAAAAAAAATTCACACACTTGAAACTTCAGAAATGATAACAACTGAAGAAGAAGTTCTTGCACTGTTTGATTAACTTTACATTTCTGTGTCTGATGGTATGGGCAGCTATTTTGAAGGTAACAAGTAGCATTATGGTAGCCATTTCCTATTGTCTTATTTTGAAGTCCTGTATTGTTTTCATTATTTGATTTTATTCAGTTTTGTTTTGGTTGATTTTGTTATATCTGACTTGGTATGGACAGCTATTTTGAGTTGATTTTCTATTATCTTGTTTTGAAGTCTTATATTGCTTTCATTGTTTGTTTTGATTGTCTTTATTCTGTTTTATTTTGTTTTTTTTAATCTCTTTAAAATTAAAAAAATAAAAGAAAGGGATACAGATGGCATGAATCTAATATTCACAGATGATAAAATACTAAAGTTAAAATAAATTACCAAATAACTTCAAATTAGAGGAAAAATGAAGTAATATTTTTACATCAAATTTAACAGAATTGTGCATTGCTACTTAGCTGGTGGTGGGGTAAGGAATCCCAAACATTGAAGATTGAGAGAAAATTGATAAAAATGCTGAAAAGTTATTTGGAAAAATTTATCAAGAGTCAAACATAAACATCTATTTTGATCTAATTTAACTTACATATAGTAATGAATATTTAGGAATAAATGTAGTCATTTGAGGGTTATTGATTAGTAAATATTAACTAAACAAAACATCGTAAGAAACTTGTGTCTTACCCACTTATGTAAGAAACTGTCATATATTCATATGAAAGTATATTTTTAAAAATGAAAAATACTTATGCTAAACTTTATCACTAGGTTTGCAGTTAATGAGGAAACATAGGCAAATATAGTATATATAGTGTATATATTTTAAAATTATTTATGGGCTTATTTGTAGAAGGTAAAATGCATACTCACAAGGAAGTTACAATTGAACTTTTTCTCTTGACAGGTTATAGAATCATCTGAGACCAATGAGAATAATTTTAAGGTAGTTCCATAAAAAGATTGCTGGGAAATAACCCATTTTAAGTGAAAGAGAAGAATAATGGATGCTGAAAATTTGGCAAAATTTTCTTTTTAAGTTTTAAAAAAAGAGTTTGCTGGTTTCTGTTTCTAAAGTGATATTTGTTATTAATTTTTTGTTCCTTCTATGGACTCACACATAGGTACTAAAGTAAAACTATTATTGAAAATAAGTATTTTAAGTATGCAAGTAACAAGCTGGGAACAATTTGGCTAAGTGTTCCCCTGGAGAACAAATAACACTCTCCACAGATCTTTGTATGACTTTGATGCATTGACAGCATGATTCCAAAGAATATAAAATGGTATCTCACACCAGAAATTCATCTGCCATCAGTAGAAAAAGAATGGTATGAGGGCAGAAAAGGAGGAACATGGCAGATGTTTTAGTAGGCTTAAGGATTTGTGCATAACATGTGAGCTACATTCTGGTGATTCCTAGTAAAAACTAGGATATTTAATTTCAAAATCAAAGATTCTGTAAGTATCTACAAACCAGTTTATAGTAATTACTTATTGCTGCTGTAGCAAGTTACATATTAATGGCATTCAACAACATGTATTTTTTTAGAGTTTGGGAAATCAAACTTTATATGGTTCTCACTATACTAAGATAAAATTACTAGCAGGGTTGCATTTCTTCTAAAGGTTCTAAAGGAGAATCTGCCATTTTTTTTGTATTCTAGAGGGTTCCACATTCCATAATTCCTTGCCTTTCCCTTACTTTAAAGCCAGCAATTGTTTGTGGAGTCTTTCTCAGGACACCAACCATCTCTCTGTTCGTGTTGTATTAAAACTCTTGTGATTATGTTGGGTCTACTTGGGAAATCTGAGGTTATCTCAGCCATTTAGCAAAATTAATTTATTTTTGCCATGTAATATAAAATAGTGTTAGGGCCTGCAGATCAGAATTTGTCAATGGAGAAGAAACTTGTCAATAGTATTTCATCTACTGTACACTGATCTCATAACATTTTATCCAAACTATACCTACTGGAGTAAAATGAATGTTTTTTAAAGTCATTCTTAAAGAATAATTTTTGGCTGGGTTTGGTTAATAACAATTATATTTTGTAATCATTTTTAAATAGCTTTAGTTTTGCCAAATGTTTTAGGGCTTTGTATAAATTTCTAGGAAGCACATGTAGGGTAGGTAAATGAAATCAGGTAATAGGACGTGTTGATGGGAAGAAGTCTTTGAAAATTCCCCAGCTTTGGGAAGGGGAGATCTTGAAGAGGAATATGTTGTACAGGTATTCTTTCATCAAAATCTCTGTGTGCACAAAACTTAAACTGCTATCTCCAGTAATTTTTAATCATAGATTTTCAATTTATATCATCAGAAGTTAATACTATATAATGAAAGGAGAAATGATAGCTACTAAAATACAAGTTCATTTGGGTTAAATGTAAATAATACTTTCAAGCTTTTGATCCTAAATGCTCCCTGAGTGTGTGTATAAATAATGTATTTTTCTTTGCTTCGATTTGTGCAGTGAATCAACTAAATTATATGTTAGAATGGAGAAGACTTCTCAGTGTTACCTTACAGAAATTTTTAAATAATTTATTTGATGTTCGCTTATTATCTGTGGTATATGTATTAATGAATATGAAATTTATGATTTACTATCAAATTAAAATTATTGTTAATAATTACTAATACTAAATTCTTATACACTATTATAAAATTAGTCTAAATTTTAAAGCCCTTTTGTCTTTCAAAACTTTTCACTTTTACAACCCTTCAGGGCATAGTTATATATAAATAGTTTTTCCCTATGGACTCAATATTAGAGTTAGTAGTTTGATCCTTGAGATGCAAGTTAGTAGGACCTACTAGAAAAGTATACCATAATGACATTTATCTGCATTAGCATTTGGTATGACTCTCATTATTTATTTCTGTAACTTGTGGACCTCTTCATATCTATTACATTTTTTAAAGTCTACAACATTAGGTCAATTTAAGCCAATAGTTGATTGGTATTAATAAAATTTTAAAAATATTTTTTCTTCGTCTCCTCTCCCCACAGAGAATGAAGTTACATTGTAAGCTATTTCATCACTGAGATACACACACACACACACACACACACATATATATATACACATTATGAATACATTTTCTCTAATATGAATTCTCAATAAAATTGTGATTAATTTTCTTCTTACTTTAATAGGAAGCTAAAATAGTATATTGTATTTTACTAAAAAGTATTTCAGAGATCCAACCATGGAGGAACTAAAGCGGCAACACAGAAAGGCAATTTGCCCGCCCTCTTGGTAAGCACCCCTGGTGTGAGCCAGGAGAACAGTCACTCAGCGGCTCCGTGCCACCTCCCCCCAGCAACTAGGGACAGAGGTCTGAGCATCTCTTGGGAGGATGACCATATTCAGTGTGACAAGTATGGGGATTTCCTTCTGTCTTCTGTTTAAAAGCAAAGGTTGTTTTCACTATTATGTTTTAAGATTGTTTTGCTCTATTCAATACTGTCCTTCAATTAGTTTTATAATGTTCTGTCTTTGGTTCGATTTCGATATACCCAAGTGATAGGACAACTATTGTGAAGATAACATGATATACAAAAGTACCTATTACTACTATCCCAGGATCCTGCTGTGAAGTTCTGTATCAATTTCACTGCATTGTCTCGATTTGCTTTGTTCTGTCATGTTCTGTTGTATTTTCGCTACCTTCAAAAAAAAAATTAAAAAATTTTTTAAAAAAGTATTTCATTATTGATTTCATTATGCCTTTATTTCTTATCTCTGAAAATTTCCAAAAGAGGTTTTTCCTTTGAATTCATCAAGAACAAAAAAGTCATTTAAACAGAATAGATTTGAGACTCATATGGCAAGAGATGATAGTGTGCATGTTGGGCAGGTGAACAGGTGTGTATGTTTAAATATTCATACTGCTATTAAAGCTCAGAGTGTGATGAAGATAAATTCTACTAACTGGCTGTGGATCTCTAAAAGACACCACGAAATAATGTTGCAATACTGTGTCTTGCATAAAAAGATTAATACAAGTCTCAAATACAATGATTTTGGTAAAGTCACTCCTCTGTTGGAGAGTTTACTATTTTACCTGACATATTGCTTAAACCAACTGTCAAAGCAACAAAAAAATTAGTTGGAACCTTTACCTATTTAGACTTTAGCGTGCTAGGTTGTATTTTTATGTATTTTACCTCAAAACATCAAGTCCACGCAATCTAGTCACAAAGATCAACAAGATCTCTTCAATAACAGTGTTGCAGACAAAAAGCATTTCTTGAACTTACAACAATTTAACATTCATTATCTGGACAACATCAAAAAATAAATAAAAGCACGGAAAATTTTAACTCATTAAATTTTGAACTGCAATGTTTAAGTGTTTCAACGTCACTAGTTATTTCTTCATTTATAACAAATTAAAAACAGAATAAATGTTATTGGAAAAATTCATTAATTGTTTTCTATGCTGATTTTTTAAGGAAGATAGGGTTTGTAATTTTTATATCCAAAATATTAGAGATAATGAGACATGACTATAAAAACTACAATATGTAACAGTTAGGGAACTGACTCACTCATCAACCTGATATAATTTGCAGTACCTTTTAAACTGACAGTTTACATTTTATTCATTTTTAATTTTAGTTATTTAACTTAATTTTTGGTGCTACCATGGATTGAATGTAGAGGCTCACATATACTGTGCCATTGCTATATCACTGAGCCATATCCTCATCCCAATTCCTTGAACTGTAATAATGATTTCAGGACATTAAGAATTAAAAGAAAATAAACTGAAAGATCAATGGTAGAAATAGTTAAGAAATGTGCTTTTGCTTCTTTAACATTCAGTGTGTTTGCATGTTTTCTCTATCCCTTTGTGTAAAACAATGGCTTTCTATAATATAAGTTGACACATGCTGTGTGATTAGATTGTGCAACAAGAAAGTTCAGATAAACACTGAGAAATATCGTAGTCAAAGCCAGATGTCATGCATTAACATTGATGTTCTTTCATACTAGTTTCATAATTATGCCAGAAGAAACTGCAGTTGTTTTTCAATTGCAAATTATAGTTACCTATGAGTTGTTTGAACCAAATGGAAGAGAGACAGAGAAGAGTGAGAATAAATCCTTATAAACCAAATCAACACATAAAAAATTAAATTAGAATTAAATTTTGACTGTGTGCCTGCACAAATTCAAGGATGTATTTTCAACCCGGTATTAACTTGTCATTTGACTGCTTTGCATTGAAGTCTACAGTAGAAGAATTATTAGAGATTCACACAGTGGTCTATGGTGCAGTGCAAGGCATGCACCCAATGGGTGTTCAATAAGGACTGATTATTGCTGCTGTTTTGGTATTCTTAGGTGGCTTTGGAACATTGTATAATCAATGGAAGAAGAATATAAATTACATTAGTGGATTTTCTTTATTGCCTCTGGGTAAGGATGGCCAGGAGTAAATAGAGAGGATACCCACCGACCCAGCATTGATGGAGGAGAACTTTCAGGAAAGCATGCACAGCGTGTTTACACTAGGCTCGGTGTGCTACAAACATTCTCTGATCAGCTCAGACTAAAGTAGTCCATGTCTCATACACCACACGGGCAAATGCAAGCTCTTATTCTACTTTTCTCTGACTACTGACAGGACAGTTAAGACCAAAATCAAAGATAAAAGAAGAAAAATGTAAAATTTTTTTTAAAAAGAATATTCTTTTGGACTGACAGTGTTTTTTGAGATAGGGACTGTACTGGCCAGGGCTGACAGATGTCACTTGCTCTTGGTGAGGAAACAAGAGACTTTCTTACTGTGGACATTGTTTACATTCCTGGCTCTGTCGGTGATAGCATCAGTCACTGTGAACCCAACTGGTTGTAAACATATCCAAATATCCCCAGGTCAAAAACTCTCAGCTTTAGAAGCACTGAAGGACTTTGTTCCTCATGGTGCTCTAGTTAAATTAAAAATATTCCAGGGATAAATGACATACTACACCACTGGTTCTCAACTTTGGTTGAATATTAGGAACCTCTAGGGACTTTAATATTCCCACTTCCCAGGCTAGGACCCCACTTGATTATATCAGAATGTGAAGAGGTAGGACTCACAATATTTTCAGAGCTCTTCTTCAAGTCTATCATTTTAATGTAAATCACTCCAATAAAATACCTCCTATCTAAAATCTGTATTATTATTATTAATATCATTATTATTATTATTATTATTATTATTGTCTTTTTGAGACAAGGTCTCGCTATCACAGTTCAGGCTAGCCTTGGGCTCACTTTGTAGCCCAGGCTGGTCTCAAACTTACAAACAATTCTCCTGCCTCAGCCTGCCAAGTGCTGGTGTTACCAGTGTCAGCATGTCTGGCTAAACCTTTATTATTGATATATCCACAGAACCAAGACAAAATTGCATTACCTTCCCACTCAAGGGTCTGGAATTAGAGTTTTAGTGGGAGAAAGAAAGGATGATATCAGTTTACAAATAGCCTACTATTACATCAGAATTCTTTCATTTTACGCACATAGTTTACATATCTCCAATACTTAAAGCTACTTTATTATCACAAATTATTCTTCCTTTTTTTTAAAGAGGAAATTGAACATTTGATAACTGATTCTAAGAAGGTCCCCTTGACAAGCTTGGTGGTATCTACTACTTTCTCTTTCAGTACATGAAATAATTTTACAAGAGATGAGACATCTCCACCAGAGTCTGTGACAAGGGCCAGCATAGGAAAACTGTTCCCTTAAAGAGAAATAGTAGGACAGGAGGAGGCCAGCTAGAGTCCAAATTTGCCTCTGGATCAATGACTTTCACATTGGTTTATACAATCAGGTGTCAATAGTAAAGGTTTATCAGGTAATAACATTTAAAAACAAATATTGAAATGTGAACATGAATGACAAAGTTTAGTATGAGCACAATAGCACAATATTAACTTTTTAGCACTTTCAATTTAGAGCAGGTTTATAATATGAAAATTGCAATTAAAAGTCAGATAGAATTCCTAAATAAAAAAAACAAGGTTCTAATTTTCTTATCTCAAAATGGAAGAGACTTGTCTACTATGTAAATTAATGATTACTGTGGTCACAACAGATGATGTGATATTACAGGAATGCTTCATCATGAAAATAAAGTCCCTGAGGAGAGTAGTTTTACATACCATAAATATACCTCATTTTCATCCATTTTATTGAAGCAAAGGGAAAATGATATGCAAAGAGGAAGAATAAAGAATTTTAATATTCACCCACATGAAAGAAAATAAAAATCCACAGAAATCTTTTAATTAAGTCACTGTGGAATATCACCTCACAATACAAAATATGGTCTTCTACTGTGCTAATTAAGATAAAAATCAAATGATATATTTTGTTTCTTTGAATTCTGAGTTATAGATTTAAAGACTAATGCCACATATTCATACTAATATGTTTTGAATTCAGGTACTTTAATAAGAATATGCTTAAATATTAAAGTTGCTAATATTTTTCCAAAGCATAAGTCAGTAAATTATATTTCATTATTAAGTTCCTTCTTTGTTTTATTTTTAAGAATTACTTGCGAAATCTATAAATAGAATGTAAACACAGGTTATGGGTTTTAGTTACAAAATAAGCATTTACTCAGTGTTTTCTTTTATCATGTTATGTAAAGTTTAAATGACTAAGTTTAAATTTCTAATTACAAGCATATTGTTCTTAACTTAAAATATTTCCAAATATTTTAAACAGCATAATCTAAATATCTACAAGAAAGTAGTTGGGAAAATAAATGACTTATGAGGATCAGCTACTGGGTTAGTAATCAAATCTATAATATCGTGTCTTCAGAAAGAATCATGGGGCTGCATACTAACTACCTGACATTATTTTTCCTACTCCCAAAGAGAATATGACTTTCTCTGCAAAACATTTAAATTGTAGTTTGTATCCAAAGCACTCAGACTCTCAAATTGTTTAAGACTTTAAAATTTAATCAAGGGATTTCTTAATGGAAGCTAGGAAGAGCAACACCAGAAATACATTTGACAAAAGGGTAACAAATTTCTACTTAATTATTTACAATGGCCATATACAGCTACACGGAGACAGAAAAGTAGTCAGACTCCTGTGCGTCAAACTCAGCTGTCTGAAGGAACAAGGACATCAATTCGTCCTCACACCATGCAAACAGTTTCCAAGATTGCATCTTGTTGATCTTGATGAAATTACAAGTACAGGATCTGAAGCGGCATGCTGGTGGTTTATGGCCGCAGGTCACTCTGAATTGAATGTTTTCAGAGCACAGAATGCCTACTTGTCATTACATGTATCTCATTTTGTCACCTAAAACATGTTTTTCATCATTGCTAAGTGCAAACTTTTTTTTTGCTTTCTCTCTCTTTTTCTTTGTCTCTATCTATACACATCACCTTTTTAAGATAAAGCAGACATGTTCCCCACAGAGCCTAATATAATGTCAAATATCAACATTAAATGATAGATTAAAAAAATTTACTATAATAAAATTAGGCAAGAGGTTTTCATTTTTTGACTGTTTGCTGAACTACAGTTAGAGTTCTAGTAAAATGTTTTATTCTTTTTGTTGATAGCAAATATCCAATATCTATCATAGTTTTGATTGTCCATTTATTTCTTCCACAAATGATTGTCCAGGTTTTCTGCTACTGAGAAATGGAGATTAATTTTCAGATCAATATCTTTTGTCCATGAAATTTTCAGTATATGCTTAACAGCCTTCATAGTCTTACATTTTACAACTACTAAGGAAAGAATGGGTAAATTTTGTATTTATTTATTAGTTATAGGCTTTACTTGCCTAAGCTAAACTTTCTAAATACCCAAGACCCTGAAAATTTATGCAATATGAGATGCATATCCTCACTGAAATACCTCAGTATATTTTGAAATTTCCTTTTTTTTCATCTTTTGCCAGTCAAGAAGCTGTAGGACTTGCGTCATATTAAAAGCAAGATAATACCAGTGGGATACTCAATTTAGTGATAGATAAAATATAACCATGTAACTATATTTTTGGTAGAACAAGTACATAAGCACGAGGATTTTTGTTGTTGTTAAAAATTTCCGTATGCTACAAAAGCATCAAGACATATAGTTGGGAAAAACATATAAGTAATATTATTCCATCTAATAGGAAATTTCTTTTACTACATTCTACATAAGTGGTCACTGAATCACTGAGACATTAAATAAGAAAATATAACTCAGATGCAAAACCAGCCTCTTTTATTCATTACATGGTCAATTTTAATTGTATATTGCTGAAGAAAAGTAACAGAAGTCTTTCATGTATATGAAGTAGAAATCCTACCTATTCAACTATTAAACTTGACATATTTTAATATTGAGCTTAATAGAATGAAAATTTTGATACCAGATTCAACACTTTATGTACAGAGTAGATCAATACTGTTATCACTTTCAAACTTAATTTCAAGCAGTCAGAATTATTTTACATTACTACAATTTCCTTTGCCACATTAACCATCCTGGAAATTCCATCTCTCTTGGTTTTAAAATTTGCTGTAAGATAAAGTTTGAAGGAAAAAAGGGTATAGAATGAGTGAGGCTCATTTACACAGCATCCATTTTTGACTACTTCCAGAAGAACTTCAAACCTTCTATTATCCCAGGAACCCTCAGCAGTTTCCATTAGAATGAGTGGTAGTACAAGATACAAAAACATAGACTTACCAAAACATGATAGAGAAAGATGGATCATTTTATATTTCAAGAACTGTGCAGAGTCTGACACCTTATCCCATGTGCAAGATAACAACATGTTGTTAGCCTGCCGCAAGATGATGCCAGGAGAATCAAACTTCTGGGTCAGAAACAGAGGACTTTATTACTCTGTTATGCTCTGTGGAGCAGGCAGTATATCAGTTCTCTTTGTTCACCAAGTGCTACAAAGTGGAAACATAGCTCAGGTAGATTTGCTCACAGTAAGTTTATGTCATGGCCAAAGAACACTGAGCTTACAGAAACCCTCATCTTTTAAAAGTGGCTGCCAGAGTCCTTTGCCACACTATTCTTGCAGGAAGACACTATCACTTCTGTACTGGTCACCAAAAAATTTGTCCTCTACTCTGGAGAAAGATACTATTAGTGTATTCCAAAACTGCTTGTTACACATATTTTCTCGGAATCAGTACAAGAAAAAAGCCGATAGGAGTGCAGAAATGAAATTCCATGGACAATTGTCCGCTAATATAAATATGTGACATTATGCTTCATTATAACTGCAAGATTTAAAAATTAGTAGAAGTAGGAATACTGGGCAAATCTGCTAGCATAATCCAAGAAAGTCAAACTCTTCCTATGTGTTTCTAATTAAGAGTTACCAACGTTTTCTATTAAACTTAGTTGAATTTCTATGATTGTAATATTCTTCTGGCTTCATGACTGTATTAGTACAGTAACAGGGTCAGTATAACAGTTAGAAAAGTTAGTAAAACAGTTAGAAACATGTGTCTATGTTGTATAAATTTTGCCCTAGTTATAGTTAAATTTTTCTGAAATGTTTTCAAAATTAATAGACAGTTTTTGCTTTCAAATGTCATTTGTGTTTTTCTCTTTCTCATGCTCAGCTTGACTATACTAAGTTTCTGGTAACTGTCAAACCCACAAAATGTTTTCCCCCTTCTTCTACTTCTCAGGAGTGGGTGCTATAGTCTAAAGTTCAGGCACTTGCGCCCATCTCTCTATGCAGCGGTACTCAACTAATGGTTACAAAGTAGGTCAAAGACTTTACCCTTACACAAGTCAAACTATTTCTTCAGTTCTCTACAGACACATTCTGACTAGGGTGGTCAAAGTTTTCCAGATTTTTTTATAGGAAAAAATATTTTCAGTTAATTTTTTGAAACCTACCTGATGAAAGAATATTTTAAAAGTAAGTGTGGGCACCCTAAAGAAGAAAACTATTTCATAAGTTAGGAAAAAATATTTTGCATTGATATGAAAAATTATGAATAATAAAAATTAATATAAAATAAGGGCCAGGGATTTAGCTCAGTGGCCTAAGTGCCTGCCTTGCAAGTGTAAGCTCATGAGTTCAATCCCTGGTATCAAAAAAAAAAAAAAAAAATATATATATATATATATATATATATATACACATATATATATATAAAATAAAACTAAACCTGGATAAAAGGTATAAACAAATAAATGAAAAGGTAATACAATGGCTAATCACTGTTTGAAAGTATGCTCAGAAAATTTATTATTAATGTTCTTATGATTTAATGTTACAATTAGTAACTGGACATATATTTGCCTTAAAGAAATAAGCATCAAAACTGTACCAATAGAAAATACTTACAGTATATATTAAATCTTTAGAGGACAAAGGAAAATACTGCAAGTTACAAAATATTGTGTTACAAAATGGTGTGGTATAAACATGTTACAAAAATAAAGGGAATGATAGAACAAACCAATCTGAAAATTATGTATATGTCCATGTCTTTCTGTTTATCTCTCACTCTTTCTCTCTGAGAAAGGTTAAAAGACATAATGCTGGAAAGATCCGCTAAAGAAATGGTAATTTTTCCTTTAAAGAAATAATATGTTCACAAATTTTTATATGTTTATTACTTTGTGTCATAATTTACACACATATCTAGCACTCTGTATGTGCCAAGTATTTCACAAAAGACGGGAGTAGAATCAGATTGAATCTGTAAACCTGACAGAGGAATGGAATAGTAGACATCTGATATTAAACTAAATACTCTTGCAGACATACACACAAGCACAGGGGAGAGAGATTTTAGTTGTATTTTGTTAGTTTGGCATATTCAGTCAAATGCATTTCCATTTACTGATATTGCATAATACTTAGCTACATCTTCCATATTTATTCTAATTTTTACCAAACAATCTATGAATTTTCTTAAACTAATTGTACTTAATATGCTTTTATCTTCTTAAGATGCATAGATACATTTTCTTCCCTTAAGAATATATATATAGAGAGAGAAAGAAAGAAAATTGCTTTACATGCTACTATAATAACATAAAGGCATAAAGGCATTTAATACATTTGTGAAATAATACAAATGGTGTAATTCATATTTCCTATCTCATGTGCTTTATTTTTCTTTCAGGAAAAATTAAATCAGTGCACAAAAATATTTCAGTATCTTTGCATACATTTTTTAATAAAAAATATCTCTGCTAATTTAAAACTGTAGAAATTTATGGCACACTGTGTGCTTTTTCAACATACACATACAATGAGTAGTGTTCAAATCAAGAAGCATATCCATATCTTCTTATATTTAACTTCCTTTGTGGTGCATTCAGAACCCTTTCTTTCTAGTCCATTTTAGAAATACATAGTAGTGTTCATTATAATTCTTTAGATGGAACTGCAGTTTGAGGAATAGTTTATTTTTATCATGTGGCCACTTTTGAAGCAATTGATGATTAGCTAGCTTACTATATTTCATCCTCTCATGTGATTTACTTACACCATTGTATATTTATTTATTAAACATGACTTATCATTTTAGATTCACTGAATCATTTTTTAATTGGAAAACATTTTTGTAATCATTTCTCCCTAGGATATCTATATGCTACATTAGTTTTTAATAAAGAATAAGTGAAACAGTATAGAGCTTTGGTTTTACCATGCTGTCTACAAAGAGACAAATACTTTAACTATTCATCATCAGCTAAAAAAAGTTGTTTTAGATTAAATTAAGTTCTCCAAGAAAGTCTGGCACAGTTTTGATGCTATTGTACAATGCATCTGTTTCATAGACTAATTATTAATCACTGGATTTTTAAATAAAAGTCTTACAAAGCTCCATTAATATTTCATGAAATATTTCTGAATTTTGTGGTATCTAATACATGTGTTTATTTTTCTGGGATACATTCATTATTGTTTAAAAAACACTCTATACTAATAATACCTTTTTAGTATTGAATACTAAATATCATTGGTTTAGAAAGTTTGAAGCTCAAATTTCTATATTACTGGCAATTTTGTAAATTGTGAAATTCAATGAAATATAACTAGACTTTCTTAAACTTCAAAAAATATAGAAATGCTAATATCCATAAAAAATATATAACTCATAGAATTTTTATTTACTCATTTATCTCCAAATCTAGATTAAAAACAAGGCTTATTTGATAATAATTACTGTATTTAAAATTATTTTACATTAGGAATTTGTGGTTATACTCTAATATTTAAATCAAAATATATTTTCTATGCCATCATATATCATAAAATCACATATATTTGCCAAATTAAAAAGAAACTCATAATTAAATTATAATTATTTTTCAGGTAATGACATTTGTACTGAAAAATAGACCACATGTGTATGTTTTTATTAACTGTTCATCACATAGAAAAATTGTACTCACTCTGAGGTTTTTTTTCAGAATTATAGAAGTAATGGTTGCAACTTGAATGCAGAAAATAAGTCATTGAAATTTATTTTCATTTTTATTTAATGATCATTTGTACTGGTCAGTACATATGGTGCAAATAAGATATGAACCATTTTTTTT